>CM076573.1:602916459-603351755 GCA_034641835.2 Pinus albicaulis | reverse complement strand
CCCTGAGCTGTTGTGTAGATTAATCCATCTTGCAGACAAGACCGATCTCTCTAGTACTAAAAGTAACTAGCAACAAACAGCCAATTATACCAATCTCTCTCTAAGCATACAAGATTCATAAAAATGCTATATAGGTGTAAGGCCTACCTTATGTCCAGCACTTGCTTGATCTCGTTGAAGTCCTTCCCGTGCACTTGAAAGAACGTTCCTCGTGAATCTGCAGTCACAAACAAGAAAAAATATTACATAGCACTTGTATAGATATTATTATAAATCTTACTCATCATAATGATCAAAGAATTTATGAAATAAACCATGAATAAATAGTTTAATGAGAGAAATGAGTATATTTGTATTAACTTCAAATAAAAGAAAACCTTTACAACCTGTGCCTTGATGTCGTGCAGGTCCTCTTGGGGTCTGAATCAAGAATCTCTTCTACTTTGACAAGCATTGCACTCTTTGAACCAAGACGAATAAAGGTGAGTGATTTAACCTCACAGAAAGTCTTAGTTAACTAAGTCTGAATCTCAACAGCATTTAACTTCAAATATCTTAAAGCTTGAACTCCCTTTGAGGCTACCCAAGGCCTCTTTTTATAGTGGAAAAGAGGAGGTTTTTTGTTCCAAATATGAAGGGATAGAATCCTCCTTCAAAGGGATTAGCTCCTTACATCAAGGGGTTAGCTCCATCAAGTGAGGGATGCATGAACCTTCTTAAAGCATATCCATTCCCAAAAATTCCCGTCTAGAATCTTCTAGAATTCACCTGGAATTCACTTTTTATCTTCGCTTTCTACTTTTAGTTCTGAGAGGTCCACACCCATATGAGAGAAAGAAATCATTGTAGTTCCTTGAGGCAGAGTTGAACTTTGAGTGCGGACCATGAAGGCAATGAATAGAGAAAGTGCGATACCAATGTTTAGGGGATTTTTAGGAACTTTTCTCTGATTTTGAAAGCTTGACATGAGGAACTGATATGTTAGAATTGCAAAAGGAGGAAGTATGAGTAATAATGAGCTCATACTCATAGCAAAATGTCATGATAACAGTTTTTAGTGTAACAAATTGCCCCTTAAAGTGCAAAGTCTGGAATAGATGAAGCTGTAGTCTGTCATATATGAAGAGTGCAGTAATTTATCATTTCAAGGATCATCCTGTGGACACCCCAGTCGGAACCTGTAAAAACATTCAATGCAAAATATATACATATATATGTCATCACTGAGGTAGGCATTCCCATACTCAGATTGAAACTAACTAGAAACTAACTCAAATCGTTCTGATACAGGAATGATTTTAATATTACATCAATAGAGTAGACACATCATGGGCACAACCATATGTAATGAATAGTCTACTGTATAATAATAAAATTCCTCGCAGCCTGGATCGTGGAAACTAGATCCAGGGTCTTGATTTCCGCATCTCGAACTAGTACGATTCTATCCATGTGAATAAATGTGTTGAAGTCGAACATGGTAGAAACCACTTGATTACCAGTCAATGATGTGAACTGTTAACAAGTGTGAGAGAAACCACCAGTAATGTCAATGGCTCTCAAATTACTCAGTACAATCCATGAAATGTGAATGAATGAGCTGAAGTCGAACATGTCACAGAATCATTCGATCGAAGGTCAATGATGCAACCTGTCGTCGAAGGCGAGAAACCTGCCATTGAGGCATGTAGATTTCAAGGTACTGACAATTTCTGGATCAACTTCCTAGATAATGTGCTGATGTCGAGAGAAAGTGATCTGTCGTAGGCAAGCCCACAACACGAAATCATAGATCAAGTTTTGAAAATATATTGGCAAGGACTGACTCAGGGATGGTCAAAAATGGATGACAGATATTTTGCAGGTGAATGGTTTATTTGAACTGTCCTCTTGAACACATAACGACACTCCAGATGGCTTGGTAACAATTGACCCAAAGCTAATACCCAGAAACCGGCTGAAGACAAGTTGTTTGATTAACTGTTAGGTAAATGATTCCCCAACCTAGGTGAACGAAAGTGTCGTGTTCAAGAGTGGTTGACTGAATTTTCGAAAAATTTAAAATATAACAAACACGCCCATTTTTCTCTCTTTTTCCCCCACCATTTCTGGCAAGTACCTCTTTATTTTTGACAAGCTTGAGGAGGATAACATTTGCTTGATTATAAGCTCATCCTTCGAATGAGTCCAAATTAGTTTGATATTCGAACCCTAAGAAGGAGTGGTTCGTTCCTGTTGAAAATTAAACAGGTCCTTTACTGTTAAGTTTTAACGAGTCTAGTATAGGAGAAACTCGGTGTTTTTCAGTTTTAGGGAGTCAGAAGAAAAACATAAGAAAACTCCGTGGGTGTACTTTTTCGTAAATTTAGTCTCTCGAGCCCGAAAAAGGATAAAATAATGTAGGAGAGAACTCTATTGACCGTAATTAGTCAACGCATATCTTTTTCGTAAATAGTCCATTTCAGTCCGTAAAAGGGGTAAACTTATACTGAAGGGATGACTGTTCATTTACTTTAACGAGTTCGAATAGTCAAGTACTTGGCAATCTTTTCATGTTTAGAGAGTCTGAAAAGGGCTTAAAAGAGAACTCCATGGTTTCACTTTTTCTGTAAGTTTGAATGAGTTCGAAAAAGGGATAAAAATGTACTCATATGGCCGACTTTCAATTTAATTTACAAGTAGGAAAAGAGGGAAAGAACTCGGCATTTTTATATGTTTTACGAGAATGAAAAATAGAAAAATTATCTCGGGATTTTCACGAGTTTAACGAGTCTTGAAAATAACCAAAATTGACTCCAATGTTTCGCTTTTTCGTAAAATTTTTGAAAGAGTCCGAAAAAGTGATAAAAGTATGCTCTTTGTTAAAAAACGATCAATTCTCCTAAAAAATCCAGTTTCTGCACAAAAACTTGAAACATTACACATACCTGTTTAAGATAAGTAAAAATGCTTTCAAAAATACCCTTTTTAAAGTGAAAAATAAATAAATTAAAAATTCATCCATTCGAAAAAACTTATAAAAAGGACTTTTTCAATTTCATTTTTACCGTTTAGTTCCAGAGTGAAAAGTAAAAAGCTTTTGGGTAAGAAATTTCCTGTGAAGATTCTGGAAAATCCGTCCGTTGGAATCGAGAATCGTCAGTCCCAGGTAATCCACAACCTCTCAATCTTGTTTTTCATCCATTTCAAATTTGTTTTTAGGCTTTAGTTTGCATTTTTTAGGCAAAAAATGGTTTAAAAGTTCACCCGCGGGGTCCGCAGGTGGGACACACGTTACCTGCGGACCCCGACTTTTTCCTATAAGGAAAAATTCGTGGGTTCCGCACCTGGCACACACTACGCGTCTGGATATACACACTGTGTACAAAGCGTAGGTGCGGTACCCGCGCGGTTGATTTTAAAACATTCATTTCTCATTTGTTTGCCAAAAAATTTCAAATAAGACTATTCTAACTTGCCTTTTTATGTATTGTAGGATTGATAAGATGCTGATCTGGCAAGAACGTGAGCACGAGGAAGTGGATGAAGCCGTAATACTTCATTTGCCCACACAACAGGCATTAAAAGCATGTGGCTTGTACAAATTTTGGGCCATCTCAAGCATGAGGGCACAAGTAGAACTCTTGACATGGTTGGTGAGCAGATGGAATGTGCAGGACCAGTGCTTCTTCATTGGTGGCCACTGGCTCGAAATTGAGCTGGAGGATATATATTTCTTGACTGGTTTGTCCAAGAGGGGCGAACAAGTTTCTTTGTTTGGGACTAGGCCAGGTGGCCAGACTGTCGCTAGTCTCCAACTAGAATTCTGCAATGATCAGGCAAATCCTCGGGACAAACGGATTGACATAAAACACATCATCTGTCCTGAATTGAAAGTTATTGCTTTTACTGTTACCAAACTGTGTGGGAGTGCTACGCTTCATGTATCTATTGGTTCCCAAATGCGTATTGCCATGGACTGTTTTCGCGGCACCATTTTTAACTGGTGTGAAGCTGTGTTGGCTAATGTAAAAGGCCAACTAACCAGAGCAAAAAATGGGAAACTGAATAACTTTGGATATGGATCCATTGTTGTTTCTTTTGCTCTAGAGAGGATCCCCATGTTAGCTCCACAAAGTATTGCTGTTGATGCCGGTCGACTTCGAGAACTGAGGATGGTTCGTTGGTCCGCATTGATGGCTCGCCATGCTATCGAGGGAATTGAAATTGTCCGATTTCCTCCTTCATATTTTCATTGGCTGGATCGCCAACTTTTTGTGATAGAGGATTTTACATATGCCGGGATAGATTTCTGCGGTGACCAAGAGATGGTTCTCCCAGCAGGGGAAGAGTGGGATGAGTCAGGTACAATCATTTTTCAACGTTTGCTAAATTCTTTTTTTTTTTTTTTTTTTAATTTTTTATCTTCTTTGAAAAATAATAACCAAAAGTTTTTTGAATACAGATGTGGGTCCACAAAGACCAGCCCATCTCCAACCTTATGAGAGAAGACAACTAGTTGCGGCCGCACCAGCCCCAGCAGGCCAATCAACGGAGATTTTGACTGATTTAGAGCATCATCTAGAGCGTTTGACTCTAGATATTCCAGAGACGAGCATAGATGACATTCCTCTCAGGTGGCAAAGATATGTGATTGGAGTTCCAGGACCTTTTAGGAGGTTCCTATGCAGGGTAGCCCGAGTAGTGGTTTCTTATCGTGATCATCATCAGTGATGGGATGATCGTGTAGACTCATATTTTTGACTTTTGTATTATCGTTTTTGCCGATCATAAGGTGTTTCCAACCTATGATCGAAGACGATGTATATTTTTTGAAAACACTCCTATACTATGATATATCACTATTTTCCGGCTATCTGTGTACATATATGAATGCGTTTGATTTACTGTTTTGATTATTGCAAATGTCTATTTATCATACTAGAAGCAATTGAATCTGCTAATGTATTTAAATGTCTTTGAATATGCTGATATTCAATGTAATCAAATTCACGTTCCAAAAGACGAGCTCTTAAAAATAACTATAATAACACTGGATTTCTAATGGTATAAACTCTGTTAAGTTGTAATACAACAAGTTCAGAATCCAACCTACCAATCAAACTCCGAATTCCAAATGATATGGATTCATACAATAACTCAATCACTGCACTATACTCGGCAATGTTATTCGTTGTTTGACCAAGGCTTACCCCATGCATGGATACTAACTCGTCAGAGGGTGAATAGATAACCCAAGCTGCGGAAGAAATGTTCCGTGTGCTACGACAAGCACCATCAGCAAAACCAATGTAGGTTTGAAGAGACGTCGACATCTGCAATATCAAGAGTAAAACTCAGATAAGCAGGGATAGTGATAAAAACACACTCTCTAAACTAGGCACACTTTTCTAATCTAAAACACACCAGCAGTAAAGAAATCTAAACTAACAAAATCTCCACACCATATTTAAGCATAATATCGCTTTAGATAGAGCCCATTTATGGGTTTATCCAAAGGGACACCGTCAAAATCTATCAACTCATAGGCCCCTTTTGCTAACTTTCGTTTAACAATGTAAGGACCATGCCACATAGGCATGAATTTCCCAGCTCCTAGCTTGTCGTTAGCTTGATCATAAAGTAAAACTAGGTCTCCTTCTGAAAAATTTCGAGGGGTCACACTTCTATCATACTGAGATTTTATCCTTTTAACATGAGCCTCGTTTGCTATTGCAGCATTTCGTTGATTCTCATCTAATTGGGCTAAGTACAAGAAACATTTCTCCTCTTCAGACGTAGCTAGAAGTAATTCTACGGCTAATTTTAGTGACGGTATTTCGCATTCAATCGGCAACACAGCTTCCAAACCGTAAACCAGTTGAAAAGGAGTGAAAACCGTTGATGTTTTGACTGAGGTTCGATATGCCCAAAGAGCTGAAAATAACATGGAATGCCAATTCGTCTTGTGAATACCAATGATTCGTTTGATCATGGTGACTAAAATTTTGTTAATGGCTTCAACCAGACCATTGGCTTGCGGATAATACGGAGTGGAACTATCGTGGCGCAAGTCAAGTTGGTCTGTCAGTTCAGTCATCATGACATTCCGAAAATGACTTCCATGATCCGTAATAATAGCTTGAGGAACACCGAACCTAGCAATTATGTGATTAAATACGAAATTTGCAGCAGTCTTGCCGTCAGCTGAAAATGTAGGCATCGCCTCGGCCCATTTTGTAATATAATCTACTGCTAAGATAATATAGGCATGCCCCTCGGCCGAGTGAGGGTTACATGTAATAAAATCGATACCCCATTTCGCGAAAGGACCAACAGAAATTATAGGGTGAAGAGGAGCGGGTGGCGCGCACATTTTTCGATAAAAAATTTGACAGTTGTGGCATTTCCGAACCGCATAAATACAATCTTTGAACAACGTTGGCCAGAAATATCCTGCACGCAATATCTTTTGGGCTGTGGCATACCCAGACATATGACCGCCACATGCTCCAGAATGGCAGTCATTTAACACCTTTTCAGCTTCTTCATGAGTTAGACAACGTCGAAAAATAGAATCCGCTCCACGACGATAAAGTGTATCACCAATGATATTATACTGTTGGGATTGGAAGCGTATTTTCCATTGCTGAGTTCATGAGATGTCAGGCTGAAAAGATTGGGTTTGGAGATAAACAATAATATCTCCATACCAAGGATCAAGTGTACTGATGAGAAACAAAGATTCGTCCACAATGGACTCTTCTGCCATTGTTTCAGTATCAGTAGAGGGGAAATCACACATTAGTTCCGCAAATACCAAAGATTTCTTTGCCTTGGATTTTTCAAATTCCAAGTCAAATTCTTGCAGGATAACTATCCATTTGGAATATTTTCCCCCTAGCAATTGTTTGGTCAAAGTATACATCATAGGGTTGCAATTAGAAATTACCGTGGTTTTACGTAACAAGATGTAATGTCTAAAACGTTGGACAGCTTGAACAGCTGCCAAGGCCAATTTCTCCACATGTGTGTATTTGATTTCAGTCGGATGTAGATTCCGACTAAGATAATAAATCACATGTTCATTGTGAGATTCATCTTCCTGAACTAGTACCATCCCAATGGTGGAATGTGAAGCAGCGAAGTACAAAATGTAATCTTGGTTGTAGTTGGGAGGATGGAGTAACGGTGCATGGGTCAACGCGTGTTTAAGTGCATCAAAAGATTGATCAGCGATCTCGTCCCAAAAGAATGGAATGTTCTGTTTCAACAACTGGGTAAAACCCTTTGTAAGCTTGGCATAGTTAGGAATAAACCTACGTAAAAAGTTTGCTTTCCCCTGCAAACTTTGGAGTTGGCATAAAGTCGAATGAGGAGGTAATTTAACAATGGCTTCGACCTTCGATGGATCGACGCGAATGCCTGCTTTCGAGACAACAAATCCCAGTAATCGACCCGATTCTACGCAGAAAACACATTTATGCGGATTCAGCCTTATCCGATAATGCCTACATCTCATAAAAATTGCTCGTAAATGAGTGAGATGGTCGGCCCTACGTAATGAATGAGCAGGTAAATCATTGAGATATGGCTAGACAATGTGCTTAATGTCATGAAATGCATAAGATATAGCCCGTTGAAAAGTTGCTCCAGCGTTTTTTAATCCAAAAGGTAGTTTACAATAAGCAAACGTTCCCCATGGACAAATAAAAGTTGTTTTTGGTTGATCAGCAGGAAGTATGTTTATTTGATTGTAGTCGGAAAATCCATCCATGAAGGAAAACAATTCACTGCCAGCACAATCATCGATTATTTGATTGATATAGGGAGTTGGATAATTATCTTTTGGACACGCTCGATTAATATCCCTATAATCGATACATACTCTTATCGTTCCTTGTTTTTTAGTTACAGAAACAATATTCGATACCCAATCCGTTAAGGGAATTGGATAAATGAATCCTGCGCGAAGTAATTTTTCAACTTCTGCTTTTATAGCAGCAGCTTTTCTAGGATGAATTTGATGTAATCGTTGACAAACAGGTTTAGCATCCAGGTAAGTCTTAATCTCATGAACAACGATCGATGGATCAATTCCTGGCATTTCTTCATAAGACCGGGCAAACACGTCACAGAATTCTTGAAATAGGGCTTTATAGGCTTTAATTTCATCTTGAGTACAACAAGCACCTATATGAATGTTTTCAATTATTCCCGGTTTTACTGAAATGTCAATGGGAACCGTTCGAGATATATTTTCCAAATTTAACTCAGAATCAGGATTTTGCAAAGGATTCTGCAGTTCTTTAACATATTCAGCAGTAAAAATTGAAGCGAAATCATTTTCAAAATGATCTAGCTCAGGTAAAAATGAAGATCGATGATGTAGATCTTCCCATGGTAAATCATCAACAGACAAAAACTCACAAATTTTCTCATCTGTATGAACAAGTTCAGGAAATGTCATTGTAACTGAACTAGATATAGAAAGTGATTCCTGATGGATCCCATTCATTGGATCAGTTTCGGTTGAAGAGGGGTTGGAAAGTGACTGTACAACCTGATACACAATTTCAAATGGACTCAAAGGCATCATGCCATCAAATGAATCAATCTCGGATTCGGAAGGTACGATCCAAGGATCATCAAACATAACAGTATCTGATGAAATCATGTGAATATTTGCAGTAGAAGGCGATACGTTAGGAGGAGGAAAGGAAAAAGTTCCTAGTAAACCAGAATCTTTAATCAAATCCACTCCAACATCCTTATAAGGGATAGCTATTTTACCAACATGCTGGATTGTTTCTGAAGAGGCTGGGTCAGACGAGAAATAAGTTAACTGATCTATTGTCACGATCTTTCCTTGATATGGAAATTTTATGAATTAAAAGACCGAAGAAACAACAGCAGTCATAGCATAGGACCAACTACGACCCAGAAGAAGGTTGTAATCTAGAGGGGCATCAACCACTTCCACATCTAGATTAACGATTTTACCTTCGACCCCTATGGGTAAATCCTGCAAAATACCAAAAGGTTGAAAATCTCGACCATCAAAAGCCTTTAGAATTGTCGGAGATTGGTTAAGTGTAGGAGAACCAAGCGATTTCCAACACTGAATCGACATAATACACGTTGAAGCTCCCTCATCAATCACAGTCCGAAAGATTGGTATGTTTTTTACTAACACTGGAATCTGGAAAGCCATTTGATGAGGTAGGTGAGGTGTACTATGTTCTAAATCGAAGATTATAAGGTTAGAATCCTGAAGATCGACAGCTCCTATGGCAGACAATAATAATTTACGCTGTGCTGGACATGATTGCAGCACTTCCAAAGCCGACATTGCTGAAGGAGAAATAGGTAAGTCTTCAACAATGTTGTAATTCTGAGCAGCTCTCGCATGTGGATTGAAAGCTGATTTACCAAGAACACCTTTAGCAGGCGGTTTGATTATTAAGTCTGGATTTTTTTTCTCGATCTGTAGCGGACCAGAAACAGGAGGAGGTGTAGTTGATGTGTTTGCATTAGAAGATTCTGCTTCTTTACCATCAACAGGATTCTTAGAACCGTAATCTTGCAATCGCGTCGCAACCCTTACATGAGATATCATCATAATAGGCTCTTCTAAAGTAGTCGAGGAAGAACCAATCATCTTACTATCTTGAATGGGAAAAGGATCCTTCAAGACAACAGGTTTTTGCGATCCTTTAACGAATTTCATAACTTCGACTCGATATGGACATTCTTTTGTGAAATGATCTTGTTCACAAATGAAACAAGGATAGTGAGGTTTACGTTTTTCGTCATTGGATTCATCTTTATTAGTTTTCTCTTTCGAATTCTTTTTGTTTTTATTCTTCCCTTTCTTTTTTCCACCGGATTTCGATTTGGTTGTAGATGTCTCTACGACGTGAATATTGGCAGAAACTTCGGGGGAAGATTCTCCTTTCGGGGAATCTGGTAAAGTGATAATAGGAGAAGAATTCTTTGAAGATTTCTTCTTGATTTTAGAATTAACTGTACCAATCATACCATCAGCGGCATGAGACCCTGAAGGAGCTGCAACTATTTGACCTTGCTTTGGAAGATCGGGAATTTTCTCATGTAAAGTACCTGACTGTGTATATACAAGGTCAAGGTACTGAGCTTGGGCAATTACTTGCTCTTCAGTAACAACACCAGCCTTAGCTACATCTTCAGTGATCTTGGGTAACAATGATTTAACAAACCATTCTGCCAAAATTTGATCTGGAATATAAACTTTCACCAAACGCCTCCTACGTCGCCATTCATGAATATGATCAGAAACATACGTTGGCGTAGATTGTTTTAGCGAAGTTAATAATTTCGTGCCATTGTCGTATCTGACAGGCAACTGAAAATGAGTCAAGAAAGCAGTTGCTAACTGACTAAAGTTATGAAACGAGCCTCGTGGCAACTCAATGTACCATTTGGCTGCAAAAACTATGAGAGTTCTTTGGAAAAGACGTAAACGAATCGAATCATCAATAATTGAATTAGATGCACACCAAAGGTGATAAGTCATAACATGATTCGATGGATCCTCTCCTGACTTACCTTCTAATTTTTGTATATCACTGGGCAACTTATGAGGCATTGGCGGCCAGTTTTGATAATAAAAAATCGGATCATTTGTAACGTGCGTCAAATCAGGTAAGTCCAAAGTTGTGATAAACGGTAATTGATGGTTAGGGTCACGAAAACCTTGAGAAGCCAAAGCAGATCCAGGAGGTGGATACCCAGGATAACTAGGAATCGAATTTGCATTAGGTATTGTGTAACCTCCCGGAAAACCAAGATGAACCGGACCATACTGAGGTTGTTGATAAGTATAACCAGGGTACGGTTGATACTGATAGTTTGGATTATGTACATAGGGACCGAATTGCGGCTGTCCCTGGTACGGTTGATACGTAAATTGAGGTTGAATTGTAACAACTGTACTTGTACCAGCTTGTCCTGCAGGCTTCTGAACTATAGTCTTGATGGAAGGTCCTGACTGAGGTACAGAGACTTGAGGGATTTGCACAGATACAGGGATAGAAGAATTTGGTGCTACAGATACTCCAGAAATAGGTGTGACAGGTTGAACAGACGTTGCAGTAGTTACAACAGTTTGAGGCGGAGTCTGGGGTGCACTAGGCCCAGACTGCTGAACTGAACTAGGTGCAGGAGTTTGAATAGCTGGCTGAACAGGTTGCTGGGTTGGACCAGAAACCAAAGGTTGTCCAGGTTGATAAGGCAACTGCACATTAGGCTGCAAAGGCTGTTGATATTGGGATGGATCCCACGCCATAGTTCCGGGGTATTGTCCCATAGAAGATTGAACGTAAGGACCAAAACCTGGTTGAACGTAGGGTTGATTAGTAAGTGGTAAATTTCCGGCTCCTTGAAAAGATGGTTGACCAGAAGGCTATTGGAAACCTTGAATTGGGTACTGACCTTGAGGTTGATAACCCTGAGGTGCGTATTGAGGCTGGGGTTGATAAGGACCCTGAGGAGCATATTGTGCTTGGGGTTGACCTTGAGGAATGTAATGTCCTTGAGGTTGATAACCCTGAGGTATGTACTGTCCTTGGGGTTGTCCCCCAAAATAATATGATTCCACAGTTTGTCCTGGGAAAAAGCTACCTTGAGGTTGTGCCCCGGGTGGTAACTGACTACCTTGAGGTTGCCCCCCAGGCGGTAACTGACTACCCTGAGGTTGCCCCCCAGGCGGTAACGGATTTCCTTGAGGCTGTCCCCCAGAAGGAAACTGACTCCCTTGAATTTGAGGATTTGGAATATTACCAGACATCATAAAGATTTGATCTGCGTTCGACGTTTCAATTTTAAGTCCATCAAGACCAGATGATAACACGTTTTCGATGGGTTGAGGAGTTTCTCCCGATAAAGTACCAGAAAAATACTGATATCCCGAAGGAATAGAAGGACCACCGTGTAAAAATGATTCTGGCATTTGAGAAAACATGGATGACTCTCCTACCATAAAAGATGACGGGTAATAACCTCTGGGTGTAGGATGAAATAGAATTCGAGGTGGATAAAAAGAAAGACCCGGATTCTCTAAAAAGTTCGTTAAAGAGAGATACCAAGGATTAGTTCGAATGGGGCTGTAGAAAATAGATTCATGCTCCCTAAGATTTAACGATTGAGGGGAGTCAGGAAGAGATATGTCCTCGTCTGGATTAGTAAGTTCTTCAATAGAAATAAGTCCAGAGGGAAGATTGTCTGTAATGATATTTCTTACCCTAGGTGAACCTGGATTGCTAGAAGTTGGTGTAATAAATCCTGAGGATGTTTCCAAAACAGAAGATTTAGTTTCAGGTTCAGAGATTTCAGGTTCGTCAGATAATTCACCAGAAGGAGAAATACTTTCAGTAACTTCAGAAACTGAAATCGGTTCTTGAATGTATTCTGTTGTAGGTATTTGATGATCAGGATGTATAACTATAGATGAACTTCCAATTTCCGTTGATCTAATTCTACTACTACTTGATGCTACTAGAGCACGAAGCCCTTCAAGTTGACTTGGTGAATATTTAAGGGCTTTCCCTTGTATTCTCCGGGATTGTCTTGGCAATTCCGCCACAATTAAAAATTATCTAATCACATGCAAACAAAGAAAAATTTCAATGAAAACACCTAAAGTCTCTAAGAAACAAACAATTGAACCATACGCTTAAAAATCTAAGAGTTCAAACCACACACAAACAGTAACTTTCCGTACTAAAAACACTAGTTGGTGACGAAATCCAAATTAGTAGAATTTTAACACGAAAAGGGCGGTTGGAACAGTTACCCCAACAACCTGCTTAATGAAACAGACCGGTGCAAGTTTCTCCACTATACCATCTCGAGTGAAGATAACCCTCCGGAGAGTCCAAGTGAGTCTAGCCGACGTCTGTTCCAGGTATAGTGGGATCTTCCCTCCACCGTCACCTTAGGAAAGAATCCTAAAGATTATGGCCACTAAGGTTACCAACTGAAACAAATATACCTGGGGGAACAGTCTACGATCCGACACACATGCAAGGGCAGAGTAACAAAGCTCAATCCCCTTGAAGGCTCCTTGAAATAATCCAAGGTTTACCAACAAGTGACCCCAGGCTCCTCGACAATGGTCTATCCGAGGTTTACCATTTTTAATACGTGTATATCTTCTATCGTTCCCAATGAGGAAGGATTGATTACCTCACTGGTTCAGATATGATCTCATGCTTGACTCCTTTAAGAGGAGCTTCCCAAAGCATATATGCAACAATTGGAATTCTTCCTACCGCAAGATTTGTCTACTTGTTTGTTTTAGCTATCTTGGAGAGTTAATTACTCCCTACCCCAAGATACTAGCCTAAGTTATGTTGGTGATAAGAGCCCTAGAAATAAAAGATTACTAAATGAATTTTAATTAAGCGTTAATTTTATGAGCTGTTTCTTAAGTCAATGGGTGCGGAAATGAAACTTTGGATGATGTGAAGACTCGATTTCCAAAAAACACTAAAATGCACCTAGAATGATAATCAATTCTTTTTCTTTCAATGAACTTCTATCTAAGAAAGAGTTGGAGAATGCAATTCTTTTAATAAACAATTCCTTCTTGAAGAATGATTGAAAGAAAATATTTTGTCTTTTCAACGATGATATATATCAAGCTCATAACAAAATCCTTTTTCTTTCAAAACTTGAAGCTACAAAACAATTTTCCTCTGAAAGAAAACTATACAAATTAAAAACTACTCAAAACTTCAAATTCTAATCTTGAGAACTATGATTTTAAACAATCTAAATTGAGTAAAAGTTTTAAGATTTTTGAAGAATGTTTTCCTTAGTTGTTCAGCAAACTAAGAGTCTATTTGTTTAGAATAACAAACAGATCAAAAACACTCAAAATATGTTTTTTTTTTTATAAAAATGAAATTCAAAACTTTCAACCAAGTTTTTTCGAAGATTCGCAAAGAAACAAAAGGCTCAATTTCTCAATAAAGGATGTTTTCACAATCAGGTCGGATTCAAAAAGAAAAAAAGAGATCAATGTAATCTTAGATACTTCAAACTATCAAAGCTTCGAATCACTACAAAGACCAAGTGGAAAAACAATCCAAAATGCAAAATATTCTAGAAAATCATCAAAACATCAATACTGTTGGAGTTCATTCACAAAAAATTCTTGACAGAAACAATAATCAATCTGGGCAGAAACCAAAGAGCTAAAAAATAAACTAGAGAAAGAAATCTAGAGGTTTTCTAAAATTTTTACAGGGTCCGCAGGCAACCAGTATTAACAGGTGCGGTCCCGCACTGTATTCTTAACAGAAAGTGCGAACCTGCCCGCACTGTCAAAATAAGCCAGAGTGCGGTCCTAGGAAAAATTATAGAAAAACTTAAAATATTTCTAAATTTTTAAAAACAGGTAAAATCTAAATTACCCAGACAGATATGTATCAATCAAAAACCAGGAAAAAATGTTTCCTCAAATCAAAAATAAAAGAGAACCAAAAACAACAAGTTCTTCCCCAGTGGAGTCACCATTTTGTTGTGTAGATTAATCCGTCTTGCGGACAAGACCGATCTCTCTAGTACTAAAAGTAACTAGCAACAAACAACCAATTATACTAATCTCTCTCTAAGCATATAAGATTCATAAAAACACTATATAGGTGTAAGGCCTACCTTATATCCAGCGCTTGCTTGATCTCGTTGAAGTCCTTCCCGTGCACTTGAAAGAACGTTCCTCGTGAATCTGCAGTCACAAACAAGCAAAAAGATTACGCAGCACCTGTATAGACATTATTATAAACCATACTCATCATAATGATCAAGTAATTTATGAAATAAACCATGAATAGACAGTTTAATGAGAGAAATGAGTATATTTGTATTAACTTCAAATAAAAGAAAACCTTTACAACCTATGCCTTGATGTCGTGCAGGTCCTCCTGGGGTCCGAAGCAGGAATCTCTTCTACTTTGACAAGAATTGCACTCTTTGAACCAAGATGGATAGAGGTGAGTGATTTAACCTCACAGAAAGTCTTAGTTAACTAAGTCTGAATCTCAACAGCATTTAACTTCAAATATCTTAAAGCTTGAACTCCCTTTGAGGCTACCCAAGGCCTCTTTTTATAGTGGAAAAGAGGAGGTTTTCTGTTCCAAATATGAAGGGATATAATCCTCCTTCAAGGGGATTAGCTCCTTACATCAAGGGGTTAGCTCCATCAAGTGAGGGATGCATGAACCTTCTCAAAGCGTATCCATTCCCGAAAATTCCCATCTAGAATCTTCTAGAATTCATCTGAAATCAATTTTTTATCTTTACTTTCTTGCCTTTTTGAGTTTTACAGAGGTCCGCACCCATAACACAAAGAAAGTGCGGTATGGTTCCGCAGGCAAGCTGAACTTTAGGTGCGGGACCGCAGGCAATGAATAGAGAAAGTGCGATACCAATGTTTAGGGGATTTTTAGGAACTTTTCTCTGATTTTGAAAGCTTGACATGAGGAACTGATATGTTAGACTTGCGAAAGGAGGAAGTATGAGTAATAATGAGCTCATACTCATAGCAAAATGTCAGGATAACAGTTTTTAGTGTAACATGAGCCACTATAAATAGCCTAATATCTTCATTCCTTAGTCATTTTGACTATGATCTATATAGAGAGAGCCCTCTCTTGGCCTAGTAGGGATAGCTACTTGGCTAAGAGTGGTTTGAGGTTACCTCAGAATTTCCTGTTTCAACCTGAGGTTGAATATGAGTGATAACACAGTCCAAGTGTTGATTCTAGCGCCAACATCTTCTGGTGCATCTGCTGGGAGGCGAAGGTCTTGAAATGAATAATTATCCCAAGCCTCTTATTTTGAACCGACGATAATCAATTCTTGAAGGTGAACAAGAATTGGTGACTAGAAAAAGACTGCAAATTAGTTCACCTGGCGACTCCACAAAGAGGAAGAGGGGTTTCAAGACCTCCTTCTACAAGGAGGAATCGAATATCTCCTATTGTCACTCCAGTTTCTGACCCAGATAAGATCATTAAAGATGCAAAAGAAAAACATATATCACTTGAGGCCACATCTCAGTCAGTGAAGAAGGTACAGAAAAAGTATGTTCCAAAGAAAAAGGTACCTTCATCTACTTTAGAATCAAAATAAGTATTAGTTTCTACATATTCTGCTAAAAAACATCAAGCTGAAACTACTTCCCTAGAAAATAAAGTGGATGTTGTTAGCCTAGGCTTAGCTAAAATTGTTTCTCACTCATCACTTAGTAAATCTAAAATAAGTATTGTTCTAGTCAAAGATGAAGAAAATGAAATTTTAAAGGTTGATAAGGAATCAGAAGAGTTTGTGTTGACTCAAGTGTAATTAGAATAAGTATTGGCTATTGCACCTTTTCTTGATAGGGATGTTTTGACTGAAGAAGACTTCAAGACTATTTTAAATTTCCTTCAAACTCATCTTGAATTTATCACCCCTAAGTGAGAGTATTTTTCTTTTTCTCCAAATCCAACTGTTGGGTCATTTTCTTCTCATCCACTAGAAGAGAGTGTTCCTGAAGGCCTTATTTTCAACTTATCTGATTTTCTTTCTTTGCAAATAAAGTTGAATTAACTCCATCCCTTCAAGAGACAAATTTAGAATCTGATTCTTCTACAGAAGGAGAAGTCAACACATCCTCTGTTCATTTTTTTGAAAATACACTCGTTTAAGTTCCAAAGCCTCATAAAATAGCTCAAGGCGTCCAATTTTTTGTTTTCCTAAATCAGAATAAGTATTCATGAATTGTAATTCCTAGTTCCCAAACAACTACATCAACTATATATCAACCAAATATGGCCCAACCTACCTTGATGAGGATGCAACAGATAGTGGTTGCAATATATGCACCACTTTTTCTCCCTCAACCCTTGCATCCACTTCCCCTAGGAGATTACTTGAAATATCTTCCAAAATACATTGGGGAGGGAGAAGGAGCTTCTGCTATGGAACATTTATTGGTTTTCTATAGTTACGTTGACAATCAGAATTTTGAACATGAATATGTATGGTAAAGACCCTTTGTTTAGAGCTTGGATAGTGAAGCTCATAAATGGTTTAGAAGTCTGCCTCCAAACTCAATAACATGAATTGATGAATTGGAGGAGATGTTTGTGAATCATTGGGGTGATAGGAAAGATTATGTCTATTATCTTACAAATTTTGGAACTCTAAAGAAGGAAGATGAGTCATTAGCTAATTTTTCTATGAGGTTCAATAATATTTATCAGAAAATTCCCGAAGAAATTAAAACTACTGAAACCACAACTATGATAAATTTTGAAAATTCTTTAGATTCTGAGTTTGCTTTATGGTTGAGGGCTGAAAAATCATATACATTGATCAGTATGCAAGAGGCTGCAATTGGAGTGCAGTCTAACCTCATGGCTTCTAATAAATTAAAAATGGAGGAAGAAAAGGCAACAAAAGACAAAAGGAAGATGAAAGAAGAAAACCCTTATTCTTCTATGTCTCTTACAACAGAATAAAAGATTGATTAAATGTCCAATTTGATCGAGGAACTTGCCTCTAATATGAAAAAACTAGAGGTAGAAAATAAATGAGCTATTACATCCAATCAAAATGAATCTAATAGAAATCAGGCTCCCTTCAGGAGGCCTTTTCAACCTCAAAAAACCCTACAACACCCAAGGAGGAATGTTGTTGATCGAAATGTTTAGCCTCTGAATAATTTTGCTGAAGAAGAAAAACAAGAAAATGAAGAAGAAAATGAAGAAATAAATCTTGTGGGAGAAACTTCACAGTCAACATGTTTGACATTGCAAGAATATGAAGACCAATCAAGGATTTTTTTTGTTTTCGGATGATGGGAATACCTGAATTTTTGCACAAAATGATAAAAAAACAAAAATAATTTCAAAACATAAAGTATCCTTTGAGGTCCAAAGGTCGTGTTCAACAACCTAAAAAAAAAATCAGATTCAGATAAACAAGCTACTAAATAGAAGGCCAAGGTTAATGAGGTTCCTCCACCTCAAACTTTTGCCCCAATTGTCAAAATTACTGCACAAAATAAGGAATTAGTTCCAATTTATTTCAGTTTCAAATCTGAACTGAATAAAATCAAAATTCTAGTTCCACTTCGAGAATTTTTGAAAAATCCAGCATATAAATTGTCTTTTAAAAGTCTATTATAGCCTCCTCTTGCTCCCTATTCAATCAAACTTGAGGATGAGCATCCCACTATTTATCTAGGCGGTCATGTCCAAGACAAAAATGATGATAACTCATCACCTTTCTACCCATCACTCAATATACATCACAAATTGTTGCATAATTGTCTGTTAGATTTTGAGGCTTCCCAAAATATCATGCCAAATAAAGTGATGGATCAATTGGGATTAGAGATCACAAAGCAATACCATGACCTCTAAACCTTTGAATCCAAAAAATTCAAGTGTATAGGAGTGATTAAGGATTTGGTTGCTTCCCTTACCCAACTACCTATGAAGAGATTAGTGATGGACATTGTAGTTTTCGACATTCCTTCTAGATTTGGGATATTAATTTCCGAATCTTGGTCTAAGAAATAGAGAGGTGCCCTTCAGATGGACATGTCATATGACACCATCCCAATGTTTGGAGGGGAATTCAGAAGGTTGTATAGGGAAACCAAAATGGCCTACATCATTAGTGATCAACATAATCCTTCAAACCATCCCATATACGCTGAAGAAAAGGAATTGGGGTCATCAATTCTGCACCTTGTTGCTGATGATAATAATTTATAGCCTGAAATAAGTGAAAAAAAAAACTTTAAAGGTGCAAATGAGTAGCATTTAGAAAGAGGATAGATCTGGAAATTGTACCTTGATGGAGCGTTGTCAAGAGAAGGATTGGGAGCTGGTGTAGTCCTCATTTCTCCCACTCAGTAGAGGGTAACCATATCATATAAAATGAAATTTGCTACTACTAACAACACTATTGGGTATGAATAAATTGTGCTGGGTATGAAGGTAACAAAAGAATTTTGCTCATTCAAAGTTGGTGATTAAGTAGGTGAGAAAGAATTACCACGTGAAAAACTCCAAATTGAAGAATTATAGGAATGAAATCTAGGATTTGATTGAGCATTACTTTTCAGCATTTAATATAAATTTTGTCACTAGAGAAGAAAATTAGATGGCTAATTCACTAGCTATTGCTATTAGTAATTTTAAAGTTCCTCTTGATCTCAAGGCAGCTTATGATGTTCAGATAAGAAATAGGCCTTCAATTCCTGATAACATAAAATACTAGCAAGTATTTGAGGATGACAAGGAAATTTAGAAATTTTTAGAGTGTGTTGAATAGTTTGCAGACATACAAATTGATGATGAGCAGGAGATTGTTGAAAATCAAAATAGCAAGCCTCTTCAGAAAACCATTGCTGGGAATAATATTATAGATCTAAAAACTAACCATATTCCTGAAGGTTTAGCTCCTTTAGAAATATTGTTCAATAATAATGATGTTTTTCTCAAGCCTGAATGTAAAGTTGATGGAGAGAGCACAATAGAATGTAACATTGGCACATAAGATTAGCCAAAATTAGTCAAAGTGTCCAAATTCCTTTCTCTTGAAACCAGAACAAAATATATCAAACTACTGAAATAATTTGCTGATATTTTTTCATGGTCTTATCACTAGTAAAAAATGATGAAATTAATGACTAGGTGACTAAAAATGTAAGTCACCTCAATTATTTCAAGTGAATTACTACTAAATTTGAGCAATTTTAAGTGGTCGAACTAAAAATGACTAACTTAAATGACTAATTTAGTCCAGGGATAAAATATATGACTAGATAATAAGTGACTAACTTAAATGACTAATTTAGTCTATGATAAAAATATATGACTAGATAATAAGTGACAAAATTAATAATGATTAATGTAAATGACTATTATAGTCCAAGAATAAAAATATGGCCAAATAACAAGTACAGGTAGTATATGTATTAGTCATTTATGTTAGTAATTTTTAATTGTGCCACTCCATATATGGAAAATTATAATTTTGGTACTAAACTGTTACATTTCACTATAGGTGTCTCCGAATCCATTTGTAGTGTTAAAATTTAGAGACAAAGGGGTCTCTAAATTTACAATGTTAAAATTATGAATACCCTTTTGTCTCTAAAGTTTAACAGTGTAGATGGATTCATCTACAATTAACATTATTGCATGTATCTCTATCAACTTTACACCAATGCCTTCATTATTATTTTAGTACAGGTAATCTTAATTAGATAGCCAAATTTATATTTATATTTATTATATTTAATATTTGGCCATAAAGTTTAATTTTTAAGCTTCATCAATTTATGTTAAAAGTGTGAGTTGTTTTAAATCTAAGATTAAATCTTCATATTTACATTTAATAACTAGACAAATATAAAATTTCTTATGTTAAACATGTGATTTCACTATTTAAATCTAGTACTAAATCATCATATTTACATTTAATAAATACTAAATAGATAAACCTACAATATATATTTATATAAATATTTAGTAAATATGTATGAACATTTGTTAATTTGAGTATGAAACATAATTAATTTTTTAATGATGTATGAACCTTTGCTTTTTTTTAATTCAATGTTATATTCATGTAGGAAAAAAGGAGTACATATAGCTAGTTAGAAAGCAGGTGGTGTCACCTTGACTTAGCTTGTTAACATAAATTTGCTCTAGATGCAAAACAATGCAAAAGAGGGACTAGGGAAGTTGACCATAAATGGTTGGGCCAGAGGCACCAAAACACATAAAATATAAAGAACACCAAATATCATACTAATCGTCCAACAATGTGATGGATGCAAGGTTGTCTGGGGTTGTTCCTAGGTGCGGTGGAGGATAGAAGTCACACTGACTGTACCCTTCAAAGTGCACCAACCAGGTCTCTAGCTTTTCTACTTTCTCGATGAGTTGATTTTGGCCTTGCCAAACAATTACCAGTCTCTCCCGTACCTGGAATTGTAAATAGTGCATTCAGTGCAATGTTTCCATCTTCTCTGCATGCTCCTCATGAGAAAATCTCTCAGTTGTGTCCACTCTTTCCATCAGGTTGTTGATAAGTGCATGACCGTTCTCTAGGAAAAAATGTTGGATAACCTGCCCCTCATTTACCTCAAATAAATCAAACCCATGATTCCCCTTATCGCCACGGCCTCCTCCACCTCGACGACTCTTCTTTTGAACCCTCAAACCCTGACCTCTATTATCCCTTCACTTACCTCCTCCACCACCCCCATCCACACCCACACTAGCGAGTCACACACACGCCACAGTCTTTACATCCTGGCATGGAGCCGCATGATTATTTCTGAGTCTGCCACCCTCATAGGGCTATGGATGACAGGGGAGGGAGAACACCCACACCACACTAGGGGCTTCATAATTCGCCAAGGTCGAGGAACCCCACCGTGTGCAAATTCGGGAGACCAGACCCCCTACTATAAAAAACAAACACCACCAACGAAGGAGCCAAATGTCATGTCCCACCACCAAAAGGAAGCATAGAGACACCTCCCACTACCAGATAAAGACTTCCACCACTAGCAAAACCAAATACCATCACCCACCAAACCATCACAAGAAATTGAACAACAAATGATGAAAAAGTAGCCGACACTTGAGCGTAACTTCCCCTAGGGCAATGACTAGCCTCCAAATTCTCCACATAGAGACCACACACCAATCCACCAAACACTGTCACACCCACGCTGGAGGGAACAAAATTTGGAAAAGAAACTAGTTTTCTGCCACCATCCTCGAGGTTTCCTAGACTGAAAATTCTAGCTTCCTTTCTTATCACGAAAAAATAGGCTCACTAAAAGCAAAGAAAAATGGAAATGAGTGATCTCACTTCCCTTCAACTTCCTATCATCAACCCATATGCAGTCAATGGCTAAGAAACTGAGTAGCAGGGACTGATTGAACACACCGCACCAGCAAATTCCCATGACAAGTACACACAAGCCACTCCCTTTGTAAACCTTCCTGCGATGTTTACACTTCCTCTTCAGAGGCCACCATCAGGACCAACACCAAACCATATTTAAGAGTCTAATGTTGGGCTCCCTCATCTTCCCTTGCCTTATCCATTCACCACCTCTGAACTCCAATACACAATAAATTTTCACCGAACTGCCAATTTGAAGCTAGTAACTCTCAATTCATAACCCAATAACCCCTCACCTCTAACCCCTAAAATCCTTAAATTTTAAATCCCCTAACCCTAAGCCCCCTAATCCCTAATCCCTTAACCATTAACTCATTATTCATCTAACCCCTAACTATGCCTAAATCCCCTAACCCATAAGCCCCCAATCCCTAATCTCTTAACCAATAAATGCGCCTAAATACCCTAACCATAACCCCTCAATTCCTAACACCTTAACCACTAACTCATTATTCCCCTAACCCCAATCCCTAATCCTTTAACCACTAACTCATTATTCCCCTAACACCTAAATACGCCTAAATCCCCTAACCCCTAACCCCCCAATCCTTAACCCCTTAACCACTAACTCATTATTCCCCTAACCATTAACCCTAAGCCCTTATTACCCAAATCCATAAACCCCTAATCCCTAATCCCTTAACCACTAACTCATTATTACCCTAACCCTTATAACAGTCCTTAAAACTCGTTGGGATTATTCTTTCGAAATGTGAGTAGGTCTAGTTGGGACCTACAATTGGGTTAATTCCGACTTGTTGGCAAGATTAAAATTGTTAATCTTCGTTATACAAAATGTAAATCAAATCTTTCATTAAAAAGAGGTAACCATATTGTCTCTGCCACACTATTCTTATCGGTCGCTTGGCCTCTTCTTGCTCTCACATGAATGTAGTCTTGCTTGACTGGTACAAAATAAGGTTTGATATTATCAATTGTTTGTTTGGGACAACTTTTGGTTGTTTAATCACTGTTACATTCTTCAAGATTATCCTTTAAATCATCCTAGTCTTTTCTACTCTCTCCAACTTTGTAGGGCTTTCCATTCATCTTAGTCTCATATGTTTCCTTGGTCTATTAAGGGACAAGGTCAAAAACATTAGGATGTTTTTGCAACAAACGAGGGAATTTCCAAGACACAATTAGGTGGACACGCAAGAGTATAATTTACAACTTTCTCTTGAATGTGGGACACTCGAACTTAATATTTTTTGTAGCAGTCATGAGGTGTAGTGTGGTTATTAAGACTTCATCAGATGTCCATTCTCTGGACTTAAATTGTGTGACAACATTGTGCCTGAGTTTGAAACTGGAGATTGAACATACATTTGCTTTAATTGCAATAGACATTTTCATCAATAAATGTAAACCAATGGCTCAAAAATACTAGAAATTAATAAATAGAGAAGACATGGCAACAAGCAACAATGCCTACAAAGTTGTTACATTCAGACACAAAGAATAAAGAACTATTGTGCACAAATAGAGACCAACGAAACTATCATCATAACCCCTAAGCCCTTGAACACTAATTACCAAACCCTAATGCATTTAACCCCTAAACCCTAAACCTCTAAACACTTAACCCCTAACCCCTAAACTCTTAATCCCTAATCCATTCAACCCCCTAAACCCATAACACATTTAACCCGTAAACCCTAAACATTTAAACCCTAATCCCCTCACCCCTTAAACCCTAATTCCTAACCCCTAACCCATTTAACTGCCTAAACCCTTAAAACCCTAACCCATTTAATCCACTAAAACTAACCCCATTAACCCCTAACCTGTAAAATCCTTAACTGCCTAAACCTTTAAACCCCTAACCCATTTAACCGCTAAACCCTTAACTCGTAACCCCTAAAATCTTAACCCCTAACCCATTAAACCCCCTAATGTAGCAAGAAGATGCCAAGCCAAACTACATTACCTTTTTACCCATAATGATGTTATTCATTGACAAAAGTTATTCAAACCAAAAAAAATTTCCATGGCGTAGGTTAGGGATTAACTCAAAATAGATGGCATTTTTGGTGCTAATATGTTTTGGTTGATCATACCGTGCTTTTCATGTGTTGATTTAGAGAGAAACCACTGCAAGTAATGAGATTCTCCCCAAAACACAGAGGGACCCAAGAATGCGACTTTGTATCTGCCATGAGAATGAAGGAAACCCTTTAAAATACGCAATAAAAAAACACCTGAAATTGAAATGTTAATTAAGGATAACTTAAAAACGCGATTGCAAAGAATTTGATGAAAGACGCAGAAAAAAATGCTACAATGATGAGACATCCTTGTCAATCTATTGGGAAAGAATAAGTTTGCGAAGCTCGAAACAACTCTTGGAGTCATGTTCAATGAGTGACCATAAACTTAGGGGTGTCAGGGTGGCTAATAATCATAGTTTATGGTGGATGATATTCACCATACATAAATTTGTTGTTTAGGTCATTTTTTTGGTGGTCAATGTTGGTGAATCACTATATTATATCATGGTACCATATATTTCTTTTTTAAAGGAAAAATCTATTGAACATGAAATAATTTGCATCTCGTGAAAATGTTTAATGTCGTGATGTTGTGAATGGTTTGCACATTATATGTATCATATATTTGTAATCACTTCTTTCAAGTTTACTTTAGGAAATAAAGGAAGAGGTGCAGGGCCTTACCATAAGAAGGACTTGCACTAACTCTTCTCCTCATATCATTCAAACATTAGCCCATAAATCAAACAAATGCCCTAATTTCTCTAGTATGGAAACCCTTGGACGAATATGATAATGAACTCCTCCCAACTGCTAGTTCTAACCCAACTATTGAATGTCTTTGGTTGGCATGTGTAAATGCCTTCAATGGATCCATGGATATGTATGAAATCCAAATTTGCATTGAAATTATACAAACACTCAAATTAACACGAGGTATAGAAATTTCAACCTTACAACTCTCTCATCCAATATCAAATACTTTACTAATTAGTCAAGGGGTATTCTACTTAACTGTATATTAAATATTAAAAGCACTCATATTAACACAAGAAAATAATAATAGTATTTAATATAAAGTTATAATATAGATAGATGCTAAATTGGCATGTGAGACCCCCTTGTTCGTGGGACAATTGATGCCCTTCATGCAATGATTTAACTATTTAATCCATGGAGGTATACATACCTTAATTTCCTTTGGATTCAAACTTGTGACATTTAAAGGGGAAACACTTTAACACAATTCTAACAAGTAAATACAAACTTGATTTGTATATGTATCAAAGTTAGTCTAAGAATTGCATGACATGCTTAATTTTACACAAAATCAATGGAACTCGTGAAAGGTTGATCACAATAGGCATGTATGATCGATTCCGATTATCATAGGTATGTTAGTTTGGTTTTCCCAATCCACAAATTGCACACATTGTTACTATTGTTAAAGGAATTTCAGGTTGGTTTACTTGTTCAACATCATGCACATTTGGTTGTGTTCATTAAAGGAATTTTAGTTCATTGAAAAAACCAATAGTTTTTCAATTTGGTCAACTTAGCGAGTTGTCTGTCATGTCAATCATCTTAATGAACAACATTTCATGTTGATTAGTTTATTTATTGACATGTAAATTTCATTGTCATTGTTAATGATGTATTAGGTTGGTTATTAACATCAATTTTTTATTAACACTATCTTGGAGATTAACCCTATCAACATGCATGTTTAACAACAATTGTGAGAGGTATGTTAGGCTGGTCAACCCCATCAACAACATTTATGTTCAATTACGAATGTTGAGGCATATCACATTGGTCACCCAATTACCAACATGTACCTTTTGGTTATGACTAGTAGAAGTGTAATAGGTTGGTCAACTTGATCAACTACATGTATGGTTGGTTACAAGTAGTAAAGCCTCATTTGAATGTTCAATGAAATAAATAATGTGCAAATATTTCTATCATTATTGAAGACACGTTTTGTTCGTTAAATCAGTTAACGTCATATAGATTCAATACGATTGTTCGAGGCATCCAAGGACACTCAACCTATTTGAAGTAGTGCATAACATTGATGGGGGATTTCTTATTGCTTGGAGGGTGAAAATAGTGTGTTATTATTCCCCTACAAGTGTTCAATATTTCCATGTGACATGTTCACCCCTCATGGGCCAAATTTCCTTCTTAAGGGGGCTATTTATTTAAGATAGGGTTAGGTCCAAGTCTAGAGTGACTTTCATAGAATAGATACCACTTAGTTGTGACTGTTGAGTTAAAGTGGTTCTTTCATAGCTTTTGAGATGCTTCTACCACATTCCAATCTCTAAAATCAATTAATTGCCACTTGCTTGTGTTCATCAAAACAATTTCAATCCAAAAAACAAATGTATTTGAAAGAAAGTAAAATAGCCCAATGCTCATTGACCCACACCACCAAAGTTACTAGATTGATCTCCTTTCTTGTATTTGTTGGGGTTCAACCTCATCCCTCCTAACATAAGTCATTTACTCCACCATTACATACACATGCATACTTCTAAAAATCATGGCAAATATGACCATTGTCATACCTTACAAAATAATTTCAAAAACATTGTTACATTTTCACCACAACTTATACATATGTGAAATTTGTATCAATATTTCCTAAATTGCTATATAGTTCTCTTACTTGCAATATTCTACCACCTTGACGCCCCTTAAACCCTATGAATATATTTGTATTGATTTCATGACCCTCTTCATTTTTCAATTTCCTTAAATTAATCTTATAACACTCTCCATTAAAATCATTGCATACACTTACATGTATTCATTAACTCTATAACTCAACAAAGATTAAAACTACAACAATAACATAATTATAATAGTATATAAATGAGATATCTTCACATCTAAAACTAATGATATATTAAGGTTGATATGTTTCATTGCTTCCTTGAGAACCATTTCCCTACTAGAGTGGACCAACAAGGGCTCAAGAGGCTCTAGTGACCCTCATTGGGAGGAAATGCTCGCATAAAAAAGGCGGGAACTCCCAAATCCTTGGGGAATCCTTCCCACTCTCTCAAATTTCGCCAGAAGGTAAAAAGGCGAGAACAAATGCATTAGGAGGGAAAATTTTTGACTATCAAATTTCGCCAAAAGGTAAAAAGGCGAGAAAAAATGCCTTAGGAGGGAAAATGTCCCAATCCATGGACAGAAGGCCGAAAAAATGAAAATAAATTAATAAAAAATGGCGGTGAAATTTTTTTACTCTTTTTACTGAAATCCACTAGAACGACAACAAAAGATGGTCAAAGGGCTGCGCTGACTCATGAATGGGGCAGTATGAACCTAGTTCATTTGGTTCTGTTTGATTCTAGTTCTGGTTGCGGTCCTGTGTTAGTGAGTTCTTGCTCTCTCTATTTCTATCAAGTTTGGAAATCGGTAGATAACGTGGATTCAAATTTGTGACCAACAATGTGTAATCGATGAGGGATGCCATTATTTGGCTATGTTCATTTTTGGTTCCGGGTCCGGTCCTGTGTTAGTGGGTTCTTGCTCTCTCAAGTTTTGTCAAGTTTGGAAACCCATAGATAGCGTGGATTTGGGTTTATGACCTTCAATGATGAGTAATCAATGAGGGATGCCATTTATGAAATGAATGGCAAGATTCTTGATGAGAGGAGCATCACCGTTAACCTAGCCCAGTCCAGAGGAAATGGGGGTGGTGGTGGAGGCTGTGGCTTGCGTGGCTACCGTGGGGGCAGTGGTGATGGGGGTTACGGTGGAAGCGGTGATCGTGGAAACCATGGTTATGGGGGTGGTGGTGGCTACAACGATGGTGGCGATGGCTGGTCTCACTATGGTGGTAGTGGTTATGACTGTGGCAACTAGAGGAGATAGGAAATATGATGTTGCGCTAAGTTTTTATTTTTGTCTACAAGTGGTATTATGTTTTGGTTCTGTAATAATCCTGTTGGTGGTAGATCTATATGCTAGTAACTGTCGCTGAGCTTGGTGTTTCGATGTTCTGTAACATCTATCTAGTTTTTTATATGGATTTTTGTGGCTCTCGTTGAGCTGTATCGAAGGGGATATATACAAAGGTATGGTTCTAATAAGTCTATAATTGCAATCTGAAAATGCCATATACAGTTGTACTACCTAAAAAAGGGTTTCGAATTTTCACTCAGGATTTCCATATAGATTACGGGATCTATCCTCTGCAGCTGAGCCGAGCCATGGGCAAGAGCGGTAGGAGTTCATCAAACAACCTGGCTTCCTCCTACGAATAACGGCCACAGAATGAAGAATCGAGCCCCCGATGAGAAGAGGAGGACCAGGAAGAACTCGAAGTCGTAACTCGGTGGACAACAGAAAAATGATCAAGACAATCAGCCGACATATTCTGAAATAGTCACCTCCATTACTGCAAATTATGGTTCTATAGTTTATTTGTCGAAACGTTTGTTAATAGACTAGGACAAACATTTTTTGTTGCTGCAAGTGTTTCTCTTTCCACCTCAGTAGCTTCAGACATCATCAATGGAGACAATTTCTTATCCTTTTCGGTGCCAAAATATTTCATTATGTTAGTTAGGAATAATGCATCTCTACCTATCTCTCTATGGCCCCAACAGACACTTTAAGTAAAAAAGAGTAGAATTTCCTTAGCAAAAATTTGAAACCCAAAATATTCAATTCAAAGTAGAAAATGGCCACCCAATTGCCTTTTTCTTGAACGCATTAGTAAACTGGCATAAGCTCAACCAAGTGGTATCATTGGGACTGTTTAAATTTTATTGCACCCATATGATACCGGCATGAACACCAAGAGTCTTGTATGTATCATTTGTTTGGTAGGCCTTTAATTTTGTTTTCCTTATTACCTAGATTTCTTCAGAACCGCAAATATCCTTGAATGAAGCTTACCCTGAACTGGCGTACTTTGAAAGAAGACTTTTTTTTGTTAGAGAAACAATGTTTTTGTTGATTTTTGTGTAATGAGATCCATGTCATTGTTTGTTTGAAATATTTTATTTAGATATCTCCAAATTACTCTAATTAAAATGGTAATTTTTTCCTGAAAGCTTTGAAATGCGTATGAACAAGGTATTTTACCTTATTCTTATGTATGCTACTTGTGGGATATTTTCATTTCTTTGATATATTTCTTCACTTGAAAAATTTTATCTTGACCTCAAGCTTGAGTTCTTTGAGCTGAAATCATTTTTTACTTTAAATGTTCTAGACAACAATCAATCACACTTAAAGCTATTTGTAATTGCACTTATAGTGACAAAGTTTTCAAAGATTTACAGGAGAAAGTATTTTTGTTGGAAATAATTTTTCCTAACACATTCTTTCTGCTAAGATCCTATGAATTAAAAAATTTCAGTTTTGTTTATTGTTCTCTTATAACTAGATACGTAACATAGCATTGAATATGGGGCATTCCTGAAAGAAAGTTGAATAGGGGTTAAAGTTATTTGAAGGAAGTGTTTTACCTGGTCGAAAATGATAAAATATCTTATGAGAACCTGTGTTTGATTGGAATTGTGTTAATGCATTTTATGGAAGTCTTGTTTTTATTTATTATATTCCATAGGTTTTTGTTAAATTGTCTTGAAACTTCCTCGATTAAAATATTATTTTATTATTTAGGAATTGAAATGCACCTAAGCTCGATAACTTACTTGAAGTACACTTCCATTTTTTGTTAAAAAACAAAACTGGGAAACTTTGTATCATAAAATTTCTAGAAAAAGTACAAAATACTACTGGCCACAGTATTCAAATGAAATAAGCAAGTCTCATATGTTGCAAAGTAAAACTTGCAGAGATTCAAAGTTGTACATCCCAGAATTCCTTGGGTATACAACTTAAAACCACATAATCTTCTAATTAATTTACTAAACATACATATTAGTGAAAAAAATTATGAATGTTGACTTCTTCCTGCCCATTATTGGAAGGAAAGGAGTTTGGATTTCCAAAATCAATGTCTTTCATCATTTGGTGAACTGTTTCTTCCTCCTTAGAATCTGTTTGCACTGAATTTGTTGACATCCTATGGTTAGAAGCTGCAAAGTGAGAGCCATTACTATGACTGATAACCATATTTTTCAAGAATCAAGATATCACATGTTGCCTCGAAGACATTGATATTTTGTGTTTGTCGGTCCACAATATTCATAATTGTAGTATTTTGTGTAGTGCGTTGGTGTTCATTTTAATTTACTTTAGAAGTCACTGGAAAAATAGAAGATCTATTGCATTATATGGACTTTTCAGGTCTTTGAAGAACCCTTTTAAACTCTTAGGCTTCAGTATAATCCATTAGTGTGACATTCAATAAACAAAATTTGATACCAGTTGCTGACAGTGGTTTTTGCAGCTCAAGTTGTTACACAAATTGTCGAGATGTAACCTTGATTCAAACACACGAAACAGAGCTCCCTACTTTGAAAATCACACAACAGAACACTTAAGGTGCCAGGAGAACATAGCTTTCTGAAGCTAAAATTGAGAATATCAGAGTGAGCAGTGTCCAATAAGAAGTGAAAAACCATACCCCCAGTGGAGAGAGTACAAGACACCAAGAGTTAACAACTAGTTAGAAGTAAAACCTAGAAAACCAAAAGGGTATGTGTTAAATAAGAATCCATGAGTGGAAAGGTATTGAAAATAAATGAACAACCGGAACAGTCGAAACAAACATTATGCACTCTTGGATCTTGGGGGCCAAAACAAAGAATGGACATTGAACATGCCTTCTTAGTAAGCCCAACAACAAATTCTAGGATACTAGCTAGACAACCAGAGGGAATCTTACTGGGATAATTATTGGTTGAATAACCTTTCTCCATATGATGTTGCTATCTTCTCCAACTTAGTTACTCATTATCACGCCTTGCCAATGAAGACCATTGTAGAGGAATTTAATATATAGAAAAGGGTTAATTTCAAGCATGTGAGAGAGGGGTGAGCTAGTCCTATCAGGTCAGAGCTCCTTTCTTGCAGTGGCTATGTGATAAATAGTGATTACTTTTATTTATTTTACTACATGTTTTTATACCCATAATCTAAGAGGATTAAGGTATTGCATGAAATTGGCATTCCCTATTTTTTCAAAGTGCACTTATTTTAAGTGTGATGGCCTCATTGGCTAGATAATCAAACTGATTTTGTGTTCTTTTTAGACTTCGTGTAGGTTGCAAACCTCCTTTGGAATTTTTTCTACAAAGCAAGTTTTCTTTTCAGTGGGGTTGATTTCAAGACCATAAATTTGATAACTATGCTTGAGTCTCCTATAACAATGTTACCGATGAAATAGGTAACCTCAATGTTACCTACTTTTTGAAGTATCAAGAAAGACACCTGATTTTGAAAAAGTGGCGATGCATAATCAAGAAAAAAAAAATTGAGCATGTTTTTGGCACTTCAATTTTTTTTCATTTTGTTTTTTTTTTAATTAAATTTTTTTTTAAGTGGTGTTTTTTATGTCGATTTTGAATAGTGGTGGTGTATCATCACCAACGTTTTTTTATAGGATTGATTTTGACACTATAAATTTTCTAATGTGTTCTTCTTCTGTGAGATGTTTATTTTTAAGTGCATTTATGTACTTGTGTTTTAAAATAAAAAATAAAAAATAAAAATTTAAAATAAAAACTTGTAATGATATCTTCACATTTTCACATACATAAAAGATGGAAAAAGGGTCAATATTCTAAAGTTTATATTTTCTACATGTTTATGTATTGTTAAATAATTTTTCAATGCACATCAAAAAATTGTCGCTAAAAAACCAATATTTTGAACCATATGAAAAAAAAATACAATTTTTCAATATAAATACAATGCAAAAAATACACTTTTATAGAGTTTTTGTTGAAAAAAACATGTTAAATAAATTAATTTTTTGGGAGAATCTTAACAAAAAAACTTAAGAAAATAACATTTTTATTGAATTTTATGTCAAAAAACAATAGCAATCACATGTTTTTTGCAAAAAAAAAGGGTTGTTCTCATAAAATATCAAAGTCTAAACATTACAATTAAAACTGATTAATAGTTCTAAAAAATAAGCTGTGTTTGCAAGCATAACTTAAACATCATCAACAATATCAACTAATACATCTTCAACATCATCTAGAACAACATTGATGGCTTCTTCCGCAACATTTTCTTCTTCATTTTGATCATCGCCATCTTCTAATGGATCTTTCATGTCAACAAATCTTCCAAAGTGTCCCTTTCCAATCATTCCATATAATGGTGGTTGAGGTTCCTTTGCTTTTTTTGCCACACATGATTCATTAAAATCTCCTTTCCTCAAACCAACTTCTTGCTTCGCATCTGGAAGGAATTTAAGAGCGTTAATTCTTTGTTGAATAAATTTTCATTGAACTAGGTCTTTCTCAATGGCAATGCAATTTCTTCCTTTTAGTAGGCAACATGCTAGTGTTGTACCTAATCATCAAGCACAAAAAGAATAAGTAAGAAAATTAGTATGGAGACATAAAAAGTAAAAAAGAAAATATTTAAATTTAAATTTGTATATTAAAACTTACCTGAACTTGAGAATAAATCCAAAACCCATTCTCCTTCATTTGAACATAGATCTATAAGATAGTTAATCAATGCTTGTGGTTTTTGATAAATGTTAAATATATCTCCTTTTGCATCTTTATCCTCATATGTTAGTTTTCTTACCACTGCATCATAAACCAATACTTGACTATGACTGTTCCCATCTACTCGATTCATAATAATATGCTTATATCTATCGTCTTTTGTCCAACATTCAACGTGGATGAACTCACAATCACTTATAATAGGTTGATCTTCGCAAGAAACAATATTTGAATTTTGCCTGTAACATAACATAGTAAAAGTTCAATTAAATTTTACATGAATAAAATTTTTTAGGAGGAATCAAACATACAATTTCAAAATCTTACCATGTAAGTTGCATCCTTCAGTTTGTTTTACCCTTGAAGCTTGTTAATAACATTGGAAACTGTGTGTCTGAATGAAATGTCACAAATCGCCAAAGTGGTGATGTTGTCACTTTTTGAAAACTCGTAACCACTTTACTAAAATCTTGATAAGTATATGGTTCTCTATCATATTCAATGTCTGGGAAATTGAAACCATGAGGAATATCTACAATAACTAGGCCATATTCCCTTTTAGGTATTAGTGATGCAATGTCTTCACAGTCACCTTGTATTATTTGATATTGGACACTGTCGAGCCCATTCCAAATGTAATGATTAAGAGTAGAATCTAGTTCAACATTCATAAGACGCTTCCTTCTCATGTTCTCCATCTTAATTTTTTCAATAAATCTTTTGAAAGTATCTGGTACTCCATTTCCATCCTTCTTCGACATCTTTAATGACATAAAAATATATATATAGATATGTATAAGTAATAAAATAAAAATAGTTAAAATATGAATAAAATAAATTTATAAATCAACATACCTTATTGAATGCAATATAAAACTCTTTTAGTGTTGATGTAGAACTTGCTTTTGGGTAGTTGCATACAACATCATCCCAACTGTCTTCATTCAAAATTTTAACCATGTGTTCTTGTATTTTCATAAAAAATTTATGACTGAATAAATCAAGTTAAAAACGTTAATATATTGACATGTATAACAAATTCTACCAACATCATTATGTTTTATTTAAAAGAAAATTATAATGAAAAAAATAATTCAAGAAACTTACTTTTGAAATTCTGCACACATTTCTTCCATTGATAATTCACCCGACTTCACACAGGCTAATACTGATTTGACTAATTTATCATCCTTCACACCTTGCATTGTTCTCCAAGGTGTAATAGTCATATCCTCTGGAAGCTGCTTCATTTCAGGACCCCCCTTACTATTGGTACATATTATGGGTTTACTCTTTCTAACCTTATGATTTTTTATGGAAATATTCTCCCACCGATCAAAAATATCATCAATCAAATCCCATACCTCCCCAGTTCTAAATGCCAACTGAAAAATGTTATCTGTGCCTCTGAAGAGATTTTTATTCAATTTTCCATCTTTTTCTTTTTTTTCATCAATTTGATAACTTGTTTCCATTAAACATTCCTTTCGAAATGCTACACTAACTTGTGTCTTATCCCCACGACATTTTTCTATGAATTCATTATGAATAAATCTGACCCTTTGGATGAAATTCATTTTCATTCTGTACTAATTATTTGCATTATGATCCCATGCCAATAACTTTGATTCCATTTCTGTTAAGCCAGCATAAATGATGCATTTCACTGTTTGAAAAAGATAGTTATTGGGATATTCTGCAATCAATTGTCTCTTAGCCTCTATTGAATGGTTCCCTCCAATTACATAATATTTATAATCAAAACATTTTGTCTTGTCAAATGCTTGTTTGTTGGGAATTTGACATGGATCGACAAGAACCACGTAATCCACCACATGCACATATGGATTGAACCTGAACAATGTTTTAAGATTATGTACATGTAGGTGATGGGCCTTTCTAATTTGATATTGAGATTGTCCTTCATCTGGGCCATAAAATTGGTTAACATTAAGCTCAAATGTTTGGCCACCAAGAATTAATTTATTCTTCCTCAACTCTTGTCGAATAGCATTTTGTTTTGTTTTAATAATGCCATCCTCTAACTCAACACCTGGTGTTATGATTTCTCTGCTTCCGTAAGAGCTTTCAATTTGTTCTTCATTGCTGCTCACAACCTTTACAGGTTCACCAATATTTGATTTCCTAGTCTTATTGGATAACATATCAGATTTTTTTATAAACAAGATCTCCTTCATGAGGTACAAAAGAGACATCTTTGGCAATTTTTCTTTTTGGTGTCTGATCTGTTTTCTCCTTTTGCACAATATTTCTCATCTCCTCCTCACTAATTCTATCATAATTTTCTGTTTCATGTTCGACACCTTCAAAAGAAACATGTTTAAGTTTACTATATTGACCGACCTTAGTGACTCTTGGTTGATCCCCTCTTTGTATTGTTGCAGTGTCACGAGCTATTGCTCTTTGCTTCAATCTCCTTTCCTCTGCTTTGTCTTTGTGGAAATTTTTGATCACATCCATAACATTTGGCACCAACATATAAATACCATCAAACATGTTTGAAAGACTCCGAACAAAATCCTATGAAACAAAATAAAACATGTCAATGATCAATAATTTATAAAAAATTGAATCATCCTTACAATAATGCATAGAGGAAATAAAAATAAGCATACTTACAATGTTATTTGCAATGTTTCTTGCTATTTCTTCAGAAAATTTTGAAGTTATTTCATCTGTTTCATACTTGACGATTGATAGACGATATCTAACCTTCTCACGTTTCTGAGCCTTCCTTGCAAGAACATAAATAGTGTTTGTATTTGGGACCATACATATGTCTTGTACTCTGCCCATCACATCATATGGCTCATTTAAGTCAATCATACCACAAATCAGATAGATGTGTATATCAGCCTCCGTTTCACTGTCTTCAAGATACCATGAGAAATCGGTTTTATCTATTTCCTCGGCGTTCTTCCAATCAGAAATAAGCTTTAATGAACCTGGTGCCCCACTTGCTTGATTTTTATTAGTGTGTGCAACAATATCCTTATTGCGTCCAACAGTGTCCATAGTGCGTCCAACTGCAACTTTAGATTTGGGAGTTGTATCCATAGTGCGTCGAGCTGCAGCTGTAGATTTGGGAGCTGCTGCCGTAGATTTGGGAGCTGCTGCCCTAGGTGCAGAAACATTCACAGAAATCTTTTTTGATGCCATTTTCCTGATATATATATATATTAGTTAATGGAAAAATATTGCGGATAAAATAAATTTAATAAACAAAATTTATTTCTAAAACTAAATAGTTTGAAATTAAAGCAGTAAAATTAACTATAAAAATTTTCGTTTAAAAACAAAATATTATAAATCATATGTATATATATCTATATAATATGTTTTGAATACATTTTATAAAAAATTTAAAAATGTGTTTAAATTGTATAAAATAATTTTTAAAAAATAAACTAGTATTTTCAAACTTCAGTTTTTGTTTAATATTTAAAAAAAAAAACAAAAAAGTTACTAACTATTTATAACAAATGTTATAATATTATATATTTTTTTATTTTTTTAATTGTATTGTTATATAGTTTTTTTTTTAATTAATTTATTATATTGTTATATTAAAACAAATGTTTTTTTTTTAATTTATTATACTGTATTTTTTTTTTTAATTATATAATGTTTAAAAACAAAACATAATTGTTGTTTAATGATTTTTTTTTTTTGATATATATATATATATATATATATATATATATATTTGTTATATTTTGAAATTTTTAACAATTATTATTTAACAATGTTTTTATTATATTATATAACAATTTTTTATTTTTTATTTTTTATTTTTTTTTTTATAACAATGTTTCTATGAATTTTTAATTGTTTTATTAAAACAAATTATTAAAAAAAAAATAAAGAACAAAATAAAATTTAAAAAAAATCAAAATTATAAAATGTTTTGTTAAAAAAATTATTAAAAAAAAAAAAAAATTAAAAAAAATTAAAAAAAAAAAAAACCAAAATTAAAAAAAAATTGTTAAAACAAATTTAAAAAACAAAATTTAAAAATTAAAAAAAATAAAAAATAAAAAAATTTTAAAAATAAAAAATAAAAAATTTTAAAATCAATACGCGCGCGGCCCGCCCATTGGGTGTCGGGGGCCGGTCGGGCGGCGCCACGGGGGCGGGTCGGGAGGCGGGCTGGGCCGCCCCCGTGGCGCCACCCGGCCGGCCCCGGTGCCCAACGGGCGGGCTTGCGCGCGATTTTTTTTTTTTTTTTTTTAATTTATTTTTTAATTTTTTAAAATTTTTAAATTTTTTTTTTTAATTTTTTTTTAATTTTTATTTTGTTTTTTAATTTTTTTTTTAATTTCGATTTTTAAATTTTTTTTATATATAATATAATTATTAAAACATTATTTATTAATATAAAAAAATGTTAAAAATATCAAAATATAATAAAAAAAAAAACAATTTATTAAATCACAATAATGTTTGGTTTTTAAACATCATATAATTAAAATATATATATATATATATAAACATTTGTTTTAATATAACAATATAATAAATTTAAAAAAAAAACTATATCACAATACCATTAAAAGAGAGAGAGAGAGAGAGAGAGAGATAACAAAACAATGATGAAAAAAAAAATTAAAGATTTAAAATTAAAAAGAATAAAACAAAGATTTAAAATTAAAAAAATAAAATAAAATAGAATATAAAATAAAAAAATTCTCAAATTAAAAAAAAATAAAAAAATAAAAAAAAATTTAAATAATGAAATCACTAATATATTTATGATTAAAAAAAAACAAATAAAAAATGTTATAATATTTTTTTTTTTTATGTGCATGGTCGTTTTATGGATTTTTCTGTCTAAATGAACCTATAAGTCTTAAAAAAGAAAAAGAAAAAAAATCTAAATTTTTGTTCTTAAAACCCTAAAAAATTTAGTTTTTTTTGCATTTTCTTCACTAAAAAAATATAAAAAAATCAAGGTTTTTGAACCTAAAAACCTGTAAAAAGTAGTTTTTGGACACAAAAAAAACTATAGAAAAACAGATTTTCCCCAAAATCGTCTTTAAATTGACAGAATAGAAGGAAAACTAACCTTTGAAATGCAAAAAGTTGTTGTCACCAATGCCAACACAACGCCTCCACAAAATTACGAATAGCAACACAATGCCTCCAATGCCAATGTAATGCCTTCACGAAGTTACCAATGCCAATGCAACACCTCCACAAAATTACCAATAGTGACACAACGCTTCCAATGCCAATGCAATGCCTCCACGAAGTTACCAATGCCAACGCAACACCTCCAGAAATTTGCTCTAACAAATACCAGAAAACTTTATGTGATGTGATGAATAAAAACAATCATTCCTTTTAAATAGCGTATATTGTCTAATTGGCTTACTGTTTAACGAATGTGGGATTAAAATTTCAAATTTAAAGTATTTACATTTAGTTTATTATAGTTCATACTATAGTTAAAATACTTATTATTTGCATGTAGTTATCATAATTAATATTTTATTTAATATTTACATGTACTGAATGTTGAATAATTCAAATATAATCTTAGATTAAAAATTAAAATATCAAATACTTACATGTAGTTAATTATATTTAATATTATAGATAAAATAGTTAATATTTGCATTTAGTTATCATAGTTAATATTTACATGTAATCAATGTTTAAAATCATGGGATTAAATTTTAAAATCTAAAATATGTACATGTAGGTAATTATAGTTTAAATAGTTAATCATTTTACACATTGTTATTTTTGTAAATATTTACATGTAGTCAATCTTAAACCATTCAAATAAGAAAATTATTTTAGTTTCGAAGACATGCATGAAAGGAATATTTTGTGGATATTTTGAATAGAAAGTATGGTGAAATATTTGAAGACCAATAGTTTATTAATAAATTTTGAAATAAATTTTAGATGAATATAACATAACTTTAAAATTTAAAATTTAAAATATTTACATGTAGTCATTACAGTTAAAATAGTTAATATTTGCATGTAGGTATTATAGTAATATTATAGTTAATACTTACATCTAGTCAATGTTAAATCATTCAAATAAAAACATTATTTTAGTTTGGAAGACATCCATGATATAAATATTTTGTGGATATTTTGAATATAAATATCAGTAAAATATTTCAACATAAACAGTTTATTAAAAAAATGTTAAATACATTTTTTGATTAATATTTGTACCAAATATATGAAATGAAAATTTTGGAGGGAAAGTTTTTCGCGAAATTTTTTGGAGGGAAATTTTTTCGCGAATTTTTTTGGAGGGAAAATTTGGAGGGAAATTTTTAGTCTTTAAGCTATATATTGTAAGTGGGAGAGGAATTTGTATCATTCAACCTATTCTTGTTGAAAGCCATGGTTTCTTCTGATAGCGAAGTTTTTCTTTCTAGAACATCAACATCTTCGTCACGCAACAACTCTATTCAAAGTGATGAATATAACGGGAGTTCGTTCACCATGAATAGAGAGTCAAAAAATCGACTTGGTCGTTATCCTAAAGATGATGAGAACAAAATTGATGAGGTGCAACAAAATGAGATTTATGTAAATCGAGCTCCAGTTATACCACTTACTCTTAATCCTAAGGATTATGAAAGCAACAATGATGAAGGTCATGATGAAGAAATTCCAGAGTGAAAAGTTTCACATCGTCCTAATCCCAAGGATTATGAGGACACCATTGATGAAGAGGGAGATGAAGAATATCCACTTCAGCTTAATCCTAAGGATTATGTGAGAACAACAAATGAAGAGGGGAATGAAGAATCTGTAGAGTCAAAATATCCACTCTATCCTAATCCTGAGGAGTATGCCAACACCACTGATGAAAAGGGGGATGTAAAATTTCCAGAGTCAAAATATCAAATTCATCCTAATCATAAGGATTATGCGAGCACCACTGATGAAGAGGGGAATGATAATGTTTCAGAGTAAAAACATCCGCTTCGTCCCAATCCTAAGGATTATGCCAGCACCACTGATGAAGAGGGAAATGAAAAATTTACAGCGTCAAAATTTCCACTCCGTCCTAATCCTAAGAATTATGCAAGCACCACTGATGAAGAGGGGGACGAAAAAATTCCAGAGTCAAAATTACCATTTCGTCTTAATCCTAAGGATTATGTCAGCACCACAGATGAAGAGGGGAATGAAGAATTTGCAAATTCAAAATATGCACTTCGTCCTAATCCTAAGGATTATGTCAGCACCACTGAGGAAGAGGGGAATGAAGAATTTGCAGCGTCAAAATATCCACTTCGTCCTAATCCTAAGGATTATGGCAGCACCACTTATGAAGACGGGGATGAATTTCCAAAGCTAAAATTTTCACTTCATCCTAATCATAACGATTATAATCTAACCACTGATGAAGGGGGGATGAAGAATTTCCAATAAATATAGATTCAAGGCATTCACTTATTCCTAATCCTAAGGATTATGAGAGCTTCAGTGAGGAAGGGGAGGGGCAAGATGAAGAAATTCTATTGAATACAAATTCAAAGCTTCCACTTATGCCTAATCCCAAGGATTATGAGAGCACCACTGAGGAAGGGGAGGATGAAGAGTTTCTTGCAAATGATAATTTTAGAGGCACAGATCTGAATATTTCATTTTCTCCAAGTGACCATTTCAAAGACACTCATGGTGATGAAGAATTGAATCCTCCCAGGGAAGAATTTGAAAGCATGGGTCAAGATGGTGAAGAATTTCTTTTGAGTCAAGGTTACAAAAGTGCCGATGATTCTTGTGAAATGTTTTCTTCAACTGATGATGGTAAAGAAAATTTTCCACGCTGCAATGATGTTGATGAATTTCTTAACTATGTTGAGGATGATGATAGTGGGGATAATATTCCTTCTAATGGTGATGAAACTACTTTTACAAAGGATGATGGAATGATGAAGCCGTTGCAAGCAAATATTGCAACTAGGAGTAGGAGTAGACATTTTCATATCAATCCAAAGCATTCTAGTTATACAAGGGCGAGGACAAAATATCTCACGACAAAAAGTTCTGTCGTTCATTTGATTTCAAGTGCATGTTGTCGAAGGGATTGCTTGAAAAATATGGATTTCAACTTTGCTTTGGAGAAAAGGAAAACATATATGTCAATGAATAAAAGCATGCAAAATTCATATTTAGTGGGTTGCATGTAATCTACACTAGCAGGTTATGATTATCATATTGGGAATGTATTTCTTTGCAGAAAGGCGTTCAAAATGTTGTATTCAATTGGTAATTGTCATTTTTCAAGAATCCAGGATAGATTGGAAAAGGATCCCACATATTATTCAGAAGCACGTTATAAACGGGAGGTGGGGCCGTTTGCAAATACTGCTAAGACATGGATGAAAGACTTCTTTTCAAATCATGGAGAGTGTATGCCAAATAAAGACACAATACATATTCCAGATAATTTCTCGAGACAAGAAATATTCATGTTATACAAAGATTATGCAGACGCTGTTGAAGGAATTGGTAATTTTATTACATATTCTTATTTTACAAGGATATGGAAAACTGAATTCAACAATGTTCGTATTCCTAAGAAGACAAGGATGGGGATTTGCAACACATGTGCTTCTCTTAAAGAAAAAAGAGATAAATGTCAAGGGGCAGAAAGAGGTATGTGTTCAAAACATTGTTTTTTAAAATTTGATACTTATCAACTATGAAAATATATTTATTCATATGTTTCTTTTTTTTTATGTACAGATTCCGTTGTCAAAGAACTTCAAGACCATCACAATTAGAAAACAAGTGAAAGACAAAAGTTGTATAAACATCGAAAGAAGTGTTATGATCATCCAAATAAATATCTGGGATTGATAATTGATGGTATGGACCAAAAGAAAATGCTTCTTCCACATTTTGTCCGCATGCCAAAAAAATTACAGGAGGAAAATTTCATTCAGTTTCACTTGGTTGGTTGTATGGTATTTAATGAGAAGATGTTTCCAAGAGTTTTCTTCACAACTCCAAATATTCACAATGATGCAAATCTGACCATAACTATAATCCATGATGTGGTTACTCATTGGTCTAGGATTCTTCCTAAAGTTTTGTATATACAATTAGACAACACAAGTCATGAGAACAAAAATCAAGTTCTTTTTGGGTATCTAAACATGCTCGTTGAATTGGGGATTTTTAAAAAGATAAAGGTTGGTTTCCTTCTTGTTGGGCATACTCATGATCATATTGATCAAATGTTCAGTCGTTTTTCAGTAACATTGAGGATGAAAGGTGTTGGGAGCCTGCCATCATTAATTGAATGTATTAAGAAATCGTACATTCTAGAGCCTATTTTTCATGTGTTGGAAGAAACTATTGACATGCGAAGGTTTATTTTTGGATCGCATGGTGAGGAGAAATGCATTGAACAACTTAACGACATTAGCTTCGAGCATCAATTTCGTATCAAAAAAATTTATGGGATAACACTTATATGGGGCAAGAAGTATTCAACTATTGAAGAATGGGGACCATCATTAGGTTTAGCATTTTTGAAGTTCATTCCAGAGTGTCCAATGTTTTCATCAAAGATATTATTATTACAGTCAGTTTCCGAACTCCATAATGCACGAAGGCAGAAGAGAGACATAAATTATTCTGAATGTCTAGAGGAAATTAAAAGATGTATTAGAGATACGTATGAATACTTCGATGTTGCTGATTCAGTTTGGTGGGAGTATTTTTTTAGTAATCAAAGTGATATGATTTCAAGATCAGTAAATGGGGATACGCTTTTGAAGACTCCTTTTTTTTGGCCACAAAATATGCCAAATGAACATGAACATTAGGAAACACACAATGTTGAACAACAACAGCCTCAAGCTATTATTAATTCCCCATAGGTAGAGGAAAGAGAAATCTATATTGGTTCTAGAAGATCACGTGCACAACGTGAAGCCATGGAAGACCTTTACAGGGGTTCTGTGCAGGATCTTAAGGAGGGTTGAATGATAGCAGTGTTAGCAGATGAAGATCCACTTGGCTATCCATTATGGATTGCCAAGGTTATAAAGTTTATTAATGAAAATGAAGAGATTATAGCTGTTGATGTACATTGGTATGCCACAAGTACCCACCCTTTCAATGGTGTGTACAAGCTAGAGATGGTAGTGGAAAAAAGAATTGGCAGAAAGAGAAAAAGAAAGGGCACAAATATAAATCGTCGCCGCACAGATGTCTTAAAATTGGAGGATGTTGACGTACTTGTGTATGACTTCAATTTGACAAAGAGAGGAACTCTTCGGTTGCAGACCATAAATATTTTGAAGAAATTGCTACCAGAACAATTACTGTTGAAATGGGACTCTGCAGAATGTAGACATAGATCTACAAGACTTTTGAACTCTGAAATGGTGGGCATGCATGTTGACTCAGATGGAGCACTAGTTGATGAAAGAGAAGAATGTGGATCATCTTCATCTGCATCGAGCCATTCATCTGAAGATGTAGATTATGATGGTGTGCCAGAACCTATGGTTGATTTTGAATAACTATCTAAGACACTTTTATGTAATTGATGTTTGCATGGTAACTTGACATAAAAATTTTGACTTCCATCTCATTTTTCATGAAGTTCTGAGACATTTCTATGTTTGTTGGATTATATGTTTTAATTATGAAGAATTCATTTCTTTAGAATATCGACAATGTAACAATGAATTACAAAAATAATCTATGTTATATTCAATGTACCAATGTTGATATTTTAATTATAAGTAAAATAGAAAATAGAAACTAATGTTGAATTTTTAGATTATGCAGTGATATTACCATGATATTATGTATTGTTACCATTTGGTATAAGATACTTTTAAAAGTTTTAATAATTATATGCGTCATTGAAATAGAACACTTTTTTTTTATGCTTGATTTTTAGGTTTTGGTTGAAATTATATTTAAATTTGTCTTATGCTAAGATTTGAAAAAAGATAAGTTTTTATCCTTTAAAATTAAAATTACTCTTACTTGTTTCTGTTCAATGATAATTTTTTCATTTACTTGTTCATTTTTTGAAATTGTTAAGTCTTATAATTTCTCCATAATTTCATTGTTCAATTATGTTGAACACTTAAGATTGAAAAACTTTAGATTTACAACTTGTCATTAAGGTTTTTATGCGCTACCCAATTTTATCTTTAAGGTTATGGTTGACAATAATTACAATTTTGGGGTTGTTTAAAGTCAAGATATTTTATGTTTAACAACATGGATGAAAATTGTTCGAAATGATAAGCCCTTCAGAGATGTATTTGTTTATCTTTAACATCATCTATCAAAAATGTTAGAAATTTACGATTTTAAAAAATGTCCTAATATGTTGTCTTTAATTCCATTGTTACAAGTGTCAAAATTATGACACAAATTTTTTTTTTGTTATTCCAGCATCAACTGGTTTTGTTTTGAGGGTGGTTTTTCAATCATTTTTTCAACAAACAATTTTGTTTTAGCATAATTTTATAAAATGTTGAAATTTGACCTTCAAAAAAAACCAAGTGCGTTCTGGAAGACACACTTTTTTTTGGGGGGTGTTTTTTCCTGTTTTTGGAGACTTTTTGGGCTAGAGTTCCTGTTTTGAGGTCAGGTTACCTATTTGATCGGTAACAGTGTTCTATGGTCATTTACTATCAAAGACTCTGTTTTGATGTTCTTTTCCAAGAGAACATTTTGATAAAGAGCATAAGCCTTAGTTTGATTGTTTGTGGATGTTTTATACCCTAAGGAAATGATAGTTTCAGCTCCCCATTGGGATCTAGTATGGCCCCCCCAAACCTTCCACCCCTAATTTACTTGAAGAACAATATTCTTACATGATTTTCACTTTGAAATGCAAGCTAACCTAGAATGTTAGCTTCATTTGAAACTTGAGCTTGATTAGCTGGAGTGATACAATTTACATCAAAGATATTATAAATAACAAATTATTACGCCCTGGCCATTTTTTTCCCATTAGCCTTTTTATCTGGAATTTACCTTGCCTTGTGAGTTTTTTTTTTACAATTTTGATAAAACATGTTTTATTGTTATGTGATTTTGATATTACTTGATGTGAAATGGTAAACATGGGTTAATTATTAAATTCATAAATATCTTTCCAAAAAGACAATTTCCTATTTGAGAAGTAGGACCACTATTTAAAAAGACATATTGCCTTCTATATATGTTTTATACTCTCAGTCAAACCTAGTTCAGGTTTGGCTGGACCCCAAACCTTTTAGAGTAGCCAAAAAAGTGAGAATGAACCTCTAAAATTTAATGGGAAAGCGCAGAGGAGAATTTTTTCGAATAAACATAAAAGTAAAAAGTGTTTATCTGAGAGATTTGCATGTATTCCATACCATTACTCATTCTATAAGCATAATTTGATATTGTTGTTGTTAAATTCTCATTTTTTCTTTGAAATTGGTATTTATACAATGGATAATGTTGTCATGTATTAGGGGTTTTTTGTGTAAATTATTTATTTTAGTTATTTTTTGTTAAATTGATATAAGTTTATGCTTTTGTTTTATATTCTTCTATTTGTTATTCATTTTTCCTCATTTTATAAGTATGTTTTGATGTTGTTGTTAAATTCTCATTTCTGCTTTGAGATTGGTATCTATACAATGAATAATGTTGTTAAGTTTTAGGGGTTTTTTTGTGTAATTTTTTTTTTTTAATTTCTATAAGTTTATCCTTTTGTTTTATATTATTTTATTTGTTATTAATTTTTCCTCATTTTATAAGCATCCTTTGATGTTTTTTTTAAATTCTCATTTTTGCTTTGAGATTGGTATCTATACAATGGATAATGTTGTTAAATTTTAGGGGTTTTTTGTGTAATTTATTTATTTTTTTGTTAAATTTCTATAAGTTTATCCTTTTGTTTATCTTATATTTGTTATTTTTTTTGTTTATGCTTTATTCCTATATGTGTGTGTGTTGGGGGGGGGGGGGGTGTGGTTTGTGTAATTTATTTATTTTAGTTATTTTTTGTTAAATTGCTATAAGTTTATCCTTTTGTTTTATTTTATTTTATTTGTTATTCTTTTTTGTTTATGCTTTATTCACACACACACATATACATATATATAAATGAGAGTTTGTCTCTTTATGAATGGCAAAAGTGGAAATAAGCTTTAACCACCCTAACATATTTAAGTGGAGAATAAGGTTTCTTGGCACCTTGCCTAGGACCATACAATAATCCACATGAATAGGGGAGTAGCATTGCTTGTCAAGATCTGAATTTGGGTCATTGTCACATGCTCTCTCTCTCTCTCTCTCTCTCTCTCTCTCTCTCTCTCTCTCTCTCTCTCTCTCTCTCTACACACACACACACACACAGAGGTTGGGCTCTTTTTGTCTCTCTCTTTAGATAATTTTATTAATGTCCAATAAGTGACCAAAAAAATAGGTCAATGAGATCGAAGAGTACATTAGTAAGAGTACAATATGCGAGTGCAAATGCATTTATAGAAAATGTGAAAATAAAATAAAGAAGGAAGCCTACATTAGTGTGTGTGTGTGTTTTCCTTATTGAAATACCTTTATATTATTTTTGGGGGATATATATTGTTTGGAATAATCAAACAAGGCTTGAAGCCGTTACACCAATATACTCAACAAGAGCTCAACATGTTATTTATGGGAATTGAACCTTGATGGAGATGATACCAAATATGTTTAGATATCTCTCTCTCTCTCGCTCTCTCGCTCTCTACACCTCACGCTCCAAATTTTAGGCAATGGTAAGATTCCCTCAAGATTAAAGGTGTTAATTTTAGTTAACCATGGTATGTTCTATGCTTAGAGCAATTTACTTCAATATTTATTATTAGCCCAATTCAATTTCCAGCTACGCAATCACATTAACATTGACAGTAAATGTTAATAGAACATAAATAAATCTACAAAAGCCAAGCCAAGACAAGAGACAATAATTTGGTGGATGCCAGGGAAAAATCCCAATGCGGGGAAAACCCTTTGATCAAATCTTGTTATTATTATTCAAATTCAGCAGAGAGGAAGTATAATTTACAATAGTCAATAGGATTCCCTAGCCAACAAATTCAATGTTGGTCAAACCAAAACAATACCTCCCAATGGAGCTCAGTCAAATCCAGGTAAACTCGGCCTCTTCTCATAGTCAAAGTCAACCCAAAATAGTCTAAAATAATCCAGTCAAACTTTTTCAATGTAGTAGTTAAACTTCAGCAATATGTGGAAGCATCCGTCGAGGCACCCCATTTTTCCAAATGTTTTACCTTTGGAGCAGAAACATCATACATGTTCCACCACAGGAGTGAATTCTCCATCTTCCATTATATATAAATGGATTGGCATAACTAAATAATCCTTGGGCATTGATGTAGGTACTCAATTGATTTTGTATGATATCGCAATCATCTGTGACAAGCTTGTTTAATGTTTGCATTTTACCACTTTGAGTATATGGATCCATTTGCAGTTTTCTATTCACCCTACAAATAGGCACTAATGCTTTCAACCATGGTGTAAAATAATATTTTTGTGTAACAATGTATGTTAAAGCACAAACTTGAGTATTTCTATTTGTTGATTGTTTTTTGACTTCTACTCAAATACAGTAATAGAAGTTCACATCTCTAGGCTCAACAATGTCCTTAATTTGTCATAGTATGGTGTACTTTTGCTCATGCAATTCCCCAATCACTGATTGATCTCAATCAAAAAATTGAGTCATGCTATATTTGATGAACTGAAAAACATATTAATAGGATAAAAATTGATATTTTACACTATAGAAGCACTATGTCTATTTCTTGTATTATGTATCCTATTGTACAGCTATGGGCAAGTGTTTGGCCTTATGTTGTTGTCATATTCAGCCATTTACTATCCATTAGTAGATGTGATGAATCTTGTACATTGCTTGCCATATAATTGTCTGAGATTGCAGTGGATGAGACTGCGTTGTATCCTTGTGAGAGATTGTTTGCATTATGTATCCTCATGTAGAACCTTCAGCAAACATCCCATTAGGGTGATCCATGATGACCATGTCATATTCTTCATGGATGGTTCGTTTTGGGCTAGCTTGTTCTTCATTGATAGAGGAACCTTCTACGGTGGATTGTTTTTCACTTTGCCATTGGAGGGCCATGATTTTGCAGCCCAGGATCAGCATAGACTCTACACTTGTCATGAGTGGAGAGAAGGACAGCATGGGGTAAGCTATGATGCTTGCCAAGTTCATACTTTCAGCCCACCTTCATTACCAGAGCTGGGGGTGGAAGGAGATTTTCGGGAGTTGCCTTGTTGGGAGGTGGCTCATTTTGTCTGGGTGATTGCTTGGAGATGGAGGATCCACAGGAGGGAGATATTCCCCATTATCTTTTCGACTCCATGCCTTGATTGGAGAGAGGTGACGAGTTGGTTCACAGTTGATGGGCCAGCTTACACAGTCATGGATGCAGAGCAGCAGCGGTCATGGTCCTTAGTCACAGCCAGAGGCAGTGAGCAGTTCGAGTCACGGGACTTGTGCGATTATTGGCCACAGTGGCGATGGGATCCGGGAGGACTATTGATTGGCTGGTACCATGAGAGGTCAGTTTGGGATCCTGGCATTGAGATGTCCCTTCATATCAGGGTGATGCAGGAGGCAGAGAGGTTTCAGTGGGACCCAGGCACATTTTGCAGTATTGGCAGGGAGCATCAGCTAGAGAGTGGGCTTGTTCCAGCATTGCTTGAGAACAAGCAATTTTTGCCGGATGAGGATGCCACTTGGGGGGGCGAGCCGACTTTACAGCATCCATCACTTCAGTTGCTTGAGGACAAGCAACGTTTTGCCGGGGGAGACTGTAATATTCCCAATTAGCCTTGCTAATTGGAATATTTCATCTTTGCTTTATTTTGCCGCTTTAGCTAGACATAATAAATAAAGTGAGAAATAAGAGGGGTCACCTCACTTTAGTCATCTCACTTTATAAATAAAGTGTTCTTTTCCTAGTAGATGAACGTTGTAACTTAGAGAGGGGGCCTTGGGGGTCCACGTGATTATGATGGGGGAGGCATCAAGCTAACCCAAGGTAAACTGCGCAGATCAAAGGAGAGTAAGGGAGCAGTTAAGTTTTGGAGGGAGTTTGGCATTATAAAAGGAGAGGTTCTCACCTCATTTGGATCATCCATGATTTGATATTATTATTGAGAGCTAGACTTCTGTCTGCTTCAGCACGCCGGTTGTTTAGTCGGTCTGCAGCACTGTTTAGTGCACGAGTGTCTCCGGTCGGAGATCTCACCCTTAGCCTCGGGGGACTTCGAGTGCCTGCCCTGGTAAGGTTATTTCTGGTTTCACCCTTAGCTTCGGGGGACTTCGAGTGCCCGCCCTAGTAAGGTTTGTTTTGAGTACATCTTTCAGTTGCAGTAGCAGAGTAGCAGCAGTTTCTGGTGCATATCTGGAGAGGGAGAAGCCCTCTTGTGGCTGCGCAGTCAGAGGAGGAAGGACGCTGTCCCATCAGGAGAGAGGACGCTGATTAATCCAGGAGAGTGAGGACGCTGTCCCAGGGAGGACGCAGTCCAGATCTGAGCAGAGAAGACGTTGTCCAGGAGGAGGAAGAACGCTGATCAGCCTAGAAGTGAGGACGCTGTCTATTTCTGAAGAGAGGGTTGCAGATCTGAAGGCCCATTGATAGATCCAACCTTGGAGAGGGTAGATCTGAGCAGATACTTGCAGATCTGGTGGTTTAGCACTAGATCCAGCTTGGGGAATTGCAGATCCTGGTGATATTGCGTATCTAGACCGTATCCGAAGAGGATCCGATCGATCCAAACCCTTAGAGGGCAGAGATCCTAAGAAGAGATATTGTCGATCCGCACAGATCCGAAGGTTTGCAGCGTATCCGATATAGGAGGACGGAAACGTGAGGACAGGACGGTATCCGATTGGAGGCTTCCGCATCCCGGCAGTATCCGAGCATTCGGGAGGCGATCCATCAAAAAGGTGACGCGCATCCGAGGAGCAGTGAGGGCCTGGGCCAGTCAGCTTTTCCCAACATTCAAGAGTCGATCTATATGTCCGGGAGGTTGTGTGACCGGTGCTCCATCCGTTTCTCGCGTCGTCACTAGCAGAGATAAAGGTTTTCTCTTCTTTGTGAGGGTTTGCGCTTTGAGTTCAAACATTTTCCCGTGTGCTCCCGCTCATTACGCCGTTCTTGTTGTAAATACGATTCCATGTTGAGAGGGTCTCCACTTGCCTAGGGCAAGGATAGGTGCACTTACTCTGATTTACTTGTACTCCTCTCTATGTACTTTCTGATTAATAAAATGGCTCAGTTTTCTGGTATCCTCTTCAGTGATCTGGTTCAGCATTATATCTTCTATATCTGTTTGGCATATTTCTGGTTATTACTGGTTATTTCCCTTTGGGGATATTACATTTTCGGTTGCAGACCATAAATATTTTGAAGAATTGATACCAGAACAATTACTGTTGAGATGGGACTCTGCAGACTGTAGACGTAGATCTACAAGATTTTTGAACTCTGAAATGGTGGGCATGCATGTTGACTCAGATGGAGCACTAGTTGATGAAAGAGAAGAATATGGATCATCTTCATCTGCATCGAGCCATTCATCTGAAGATGTAGGTTATGATGGTGTGCCAGAACCTATGGTTGATTTTGAATAACTATCTAAGACACTTTTATGTAATTGATGTTTGCATGGTAACTTGAAATAAAAAATTTGACTTCCATCTCATTTTTCATGAAGTTATGAGACATTTCTATGTTTGTTGGATTATATGTTTTAATTATGAAGAATTCATCTCTTTAGAATATCGATAATGCAACAATGAATTACAAAAATAATTTATGTTATATTCAATGTACCAATGTTGATATTTTAATTATAAGTAAAATAGAAAATAGAAACTAATGTTGAATTTTTAGATTATGCAGTGATATTACCATGATATTATGTATTGTTACCATTTGGTATAAGATACTTTTAAAATTTTTAATAATTATATGTGTCATTGAAAGGGAACACTTTGTTTTGATGCTTGATTTTTAGGTTTTGGTTGAAATTAGATTTAAATTTGTCTTATGCTAAGATTTGAAAAAAGACAAGTTTTTATCCTTTAAAATTAAAATTACTGTTACTTTTTTCTGTTCAATGATAATTTTTTCATTTACTTGTTCATTTTTTAAAATTGTTTAAGTTTTATAATTTCTCCATAATTTCATTGTTCAAGTATGTTGAAAACTTAAGATTGAAAAACTTTAGATTTACAACTTGTCATTAAGGTTTTCATGCACTACCAAATTTTATCTTTAATGTTATGGTTGACAATAATTACAATTTTGGGGTTGTTTATAGCCAAGATATTTTATGTTTAACAACATGGATGAAAATTGATCGAAATGATAAGGCCTTCAGACATGTATTTGTTTATCTTTAACATTATCTATCAAAAATGTTAGAAATTTACGATTTAAAAAAAAAAGTCCTAATATGTTGTCTTTAATTCCATTGTTATAAGTGTCAAAATTATGATACATTTTTTTTTTTTTTGTTATTCCAGCATCAACTGGTTCTGTTTTGAGGGTGTTTTTTCAATCCTTTTATCAACAAACAATTTTGTTTTTAGCATAATTTTATAAAATGTTGAAATTTGACCTTAAAAAAAAACCTAGTGTGTTCTGGAAGACACACTTTTTGTTTTTGGGGTGTTTTTTTCATGTTTTTTGAGACTTTTTGGGCTAGAGTTCCTGTTTTGAGGTCAGGTTACCTATTTCATTGGTAACAGTGTTAGTGACAAATAAGTGAATCAAAGTAGGGAATGATAGGGATAATCCTGGGCCACATATCGTGGCATAGGAGCAGCCAGGGGGTTGGGACAATCATGGGTTCCTGTATGCCAATGGAGGCTCATCTAGGGCTTATGGAACCAGGGTTATGGCCATGGGTAAGGGGCAGGGCTCATGCATTGGCTTTTTCCCACGTGCTAAATCCTCTGTAAGGGATCGAGTGATGGAATGAATGCTAACATGACATTGTACAAGTCATGGGACACCTGCCAAGAGTGTGGGGCTCCTGTGCGGCCCACTGGGTATAGTGTACCAAACACATCACCATCATCCCAAAAGTGGATTGCTTGTAGCCCGTAAACCTCAATGAGGATCCATGGAGTGCTATTTGCTGCTGTGGAGGCCCATGGCTCTCTATGCACACCCTATGTGTGCTAATGTGGCTCTCTGGGGGTTAGGATCCTGTATATGATGGCCAAACCCAAATGGAAACAATCTGCAATCCTGTATAAAATCCAATGTGCCTCTTAGGCTTCCAGTACCACCAGTCATTAGAATAATCGTCTTAAAGAGATTACAAATCATGGATAACAAAATGGACACTTCACAATGGCATGCCCTTCTGTAGTGGGCTTTGGCATGTGCTAGTGTCTATATTACAAAAGGGGGTTAGCCATGTACCTTATTAAATGTTTTCGACCCTTAAAGGGGATAATAGGTCCAAGGTGCATCCTTTGAATGGGGGTGGCAAGTGACAAATAAGTGAAGCAAAGTAGGGAATGAGAGGGATAATCTTGGGCCACATATCAAGGCATAGGGGAAGCTAGATAAGGGGAAGCCCACATCAGGGTATATAATGTGTAGGAGGGAGCAATCATGGTACATGAGGTGTCCCGACCTTGATTTTTCCACCCTTCTTTATATGCCTTTTTCTTTTTATGAATTTTCTTCAATTAACTACTCAGGGCTCAAGGATGAGAACATGATATGTCAGATATAACAGTGAGTACCCTTTTTAAGGTAGGGCGGTTCATTGCCTTCTAGGTGGTTGGGACAAATCATGGGTTCCTGTATGCCAAAGAAGGCTCATCTAGGGCCTATGTAACCAGGGTGATGGCCATGGGTAAGGGGCAAGGCTAATGTATTGGCTTTTCCCACGTGCTAATTATATTTTTGTCCTGACCATCTTCTGCATTTTCTGGTACAATTCCTTGTCAAGTGTGGCCAATTATGCTTTTTTCTTTTTCTTTTAGTTGCTTCAACCTCCGGGGCATCATTCTAGGCTTGATCCAAGGTGGGGGCAAGGGGATAGGGAGGTTGACCCCATGTGGACCCAGGTGGGAAAAATGATGAATGGGAGATAATGAGTGGAAGGGGAGTAATATATGCGGATAAAGGAGTGGGACCATGCACCCAAAGTTGGGTTTTCCCAAGTAGTGCCACCCTAGAACCAAATGGTCAATAAAGGAGATCCCACGGGACTAAGATGCAAGGGTAACACCCAAAAGATATCAAGGGGATATGAGCACAGACTAAACCCACTCTTACTGCCAAATCCCCCCATCAGTCCATACCCACAAGTATCCATGATAAGTAAACCCAATACTCAATTACCAAATGACAGGACATATCTTTAGCTTCAGGAGGCCAACCTTCAAACATACGATCAATACAGATGGGTGAGGGACCACATGGCTAGCTCAGGTGGCAGAGAAATGGCACAACGAGCTTGTAAGAGGCTGCAAGGGGTTGTCGGCTAAGGTCCAACATGGAGAAATTTTTTCTCCTAGGCATATCACCCACGAAGTGGTGGGTAACAAGGTGTAAGATGAGATGAGTGTGCTTGAGTTCATATTGTTTATGTTGAGTACTTAGTTATAGTTTGTCTTATGACGAAGAGTACTTAATAACAAAATGATGATCTTAACACAAGACAAAATGTGCTCAATATCAAAAGTGCCAACAAGATACAAGATATATCCACGATACAATTGCTCAATTAAATAGCCACAAGATGTATGCTCTCAAAGGAAATATCACCAATATGCCAAAGATCCACAATAGATGTCAACTTTGAATGTGAACCATAAATCTAATGATAATTAGAGCACTTATTTACTTTGAACTATTAGCCAATGATTTTTAGACAATAAGATCAATGCTCTTTAGACAATGCCAACAAGGTAATGCCAATGTGGAATGCCAATGAAAATTTTTCTAGAGATTTTAGAACACTTAGATCTTTAATACCAATGTCTAAGAGAATAAGAGATACAAATATTCAATAAACTCCTAGATTTATTCACTTAAGTCACCATTCAACAAGATTATTGGATCAATGTGCTTTAGAGAGCGAGCTTACTAGTGTAAGCTTGGAACTTATGGATATCTCACAAAACAACAACATGCTAGTGTTCTTAAACCAATATCACCAATATTAACAATTTCTTCCACAATAGAGCATTAACCAATTCAAGAAATCTTATGCAACTTGTTTCAATGAGTCAATTGGATTGCAGAGCATAAATTTACTTTAGAGCACTTAGAATTGCCAATTATGAGATCCATGCGAATGCAAATGAAACAACCAACCTCTTTGCCAACACAGATATTTTAAATGAATTAAGCTCTTCTAGGTGCCAATGCCACATTTAGGGTCATATTTGGTTATCTTATGACAATCCTCAAAACTTCATGAAATATGCCAACAATGAATGCCCATTAAATGCAATTATTAATTGTCTTAGGCAACTTATGAATTATTTTTATGGCACCTTTATGAGCGTTTTACCGCTATTATGAAATGATTATCTTGTTGTAAGGAAACAATGAGGATTTTGTTGATTTCTATAGCATCGGAAAGTGTTCTAAGTCTCATTTTTGGTAGGGAGGCTTAGACATCAGTTATCCCGAGAACCCAGAAATCGTTTGTGGAAATTCCACTCGGATATGACTTTATTAAAATAATTAATTATTTTAATGCAGACCCTAAGTATAAACTTAGGGAAATTAAATAATTAAAGAGTATTAATAGAGCAGAGTGTGAATCTTCTAGAAGACGAAGATCAAGTCATCTTTTAATCTGAGCCATTGATTAAAGATATAATCTTGGCCGTTGATTCATCAGCAAGAAGACTATAAGAAGAGACTTGAGGGACATTTGGAAATCAAGCTAGGGACACTCTCAGTACCCGAAGGAAATTGATTCTGAAGCAAGTGAAATTGATTTCAGTGGGTGAGGTTGTAGAGGCTGGCTTGCAAAAGCAGGAGGAGGGAGAAGTCAGTTATCGGGAAGCAGATCTCAGGAGGGTGAAGGGAAGGGTGAGCTGACCAGCAGAAAGAACCCCTCCATGCAGAATCACGCAGTCCAGAGAGGGATTGCGCAGAGCATTCACGCTGGATGACGCAGAGGGTGAAGGAGGTCACCTCGAGGGTCCGAAAATTGTTTGGAAGGTCTAGAAAATTCAGCCAGATGTTTGCTAATTTTTCTCTTTTCATTAGACTGCTGTAAATGTACTTCCCATTTTTGAAGATAAATTTAAAACCCTCATCTGCTGCACCGGTTTTCCCACATTGGGTTTTTCCGGGGATAATTGTCCAAAAACATCTGTGTTCATGTGGCTATTTCTATTGCGCTATTGGTGTAAATTGTCTTTCTGTTCTTATGCTCTTAACGATAGTGAAGATCTGCAAATGCGTTTATTTCAAAATTTACTGAAGCATTTATAAATAACTTATTTCATAAGTAGGAGAAATAAACCAAGTATTGCAGAAATATTTTCCTCTTGAAAATTTCACATGGTATCAGAGCAAAGGGCTAAAAACAGGAAGGAAGGACCTACCATGGACCAAAGGAAGGTTCATGTAGTGAAAGGGACTCACGCAGTCCTCCAGAGCACACAGAAATGCAGAGAGAACACGACATGAAGGTGCTGGCATCCAGACTAGCGGAGGATCTCGCTTGTGTGTCGAGCACAACTCCTCCAGGGGTTTGGTATATTGACAGTAGAGCATTTGCTCATATGATGGGGGTTTGAGAATGTTTTTCGAGCTATCACGAAGAGCAGATGAATTTCCAAATAACTATGGGAAATAAGGCAAAATGTACCCCCATCGGGAGAGGTAGCATAACATTTCAGACGGAGGATGCCAACAAGATTTGAGCCACGAATGTTCTGCATGTACTAGGGTTGGGGATGAATTTTCTCTCGGTGTCTCAACTTCAGAACAAGTGCTATGATGTATACTTTATTCAAGATAAGGTGTATGTCAAACACCCTAATTGGAGCAAAAAGGCACAAATCGGAGTAAGGAGTCACAAGCTGTATAAACTCCAACTTGAATCTCTGCTGGCCTTGATCGGCAGTACAGACGACAGAGATCTGAATGAGTTATGGCACAAAAGGATGGGGCATCTACATCATGGAGCCTTGGGGATTCTCAAAAATACTGTCATAGGGGCTCCTGAACTCAACACAAAGAAAGACCAAGTTTGCAGGGGATGCGTACTAGGGAAGTATGCTAAGGCAACATTTCCAAGAAGCAGCAACAGAGCCAAAGGTGTATTAGAGTTAATACAGTCCGACATTTGTGGTGCGATGTCCACAACAGCTCTCAGTGGGGCAAAGTATTTCGCCACCTTCATTGATGATTATTCCAGGAAAACTTGGATCTATTTTACCAAAGATGAAGTCTTTAGTCGATTTAAAGATTGGAAAGCATTGGTGGAGAATTCTACAGGAAAGAAGATCAAGAAGTTGAGGTCAGATAACGGTGGAGAATATATTGATAAAGACTTCACAAATTTCTGTGCACAGGTGTCAGGAAGGCATCAAGAGAGAATGGACAACTCCTTACAATCCAGAACAAAATGGAGTTGCAGAACGGAAAAATCGGACCATAATAGAAGCTGCAAGTGCAATGTTGTACGACCTGGAGATGCCCAAACTCTTATGGGCAGAGGCCTGCAACACAACAATTTATATTCAGAACAAAGTTCCAATAGAGCTTTGGGGAAGGTTACTCCCGAAAGTGTGTTCACAGGCAGTAAGCCAGAAGTGAGCTACATCACGATATTCGACAACATAGCATACTGCCACGTTCTAGAGGAAAAGAGGAAGAAGCTGGATCAAACTGCAGAAAAGGGTTTTCTGATGGGCTACAGTGAGAATGCAAAGGCATATCGCATCTATATTCTGGAGAGCAGTAAAGTCGTGGTAAGAAGGGATGTAAAATTCCTGGAGGAGAAAGTCTTAATGAAATCTCGAGAGATGGCCATAGATACGAAGATTGAGAAAGATCCACTGGTACAACCTCAACGATCTATGGAGGAGAGGTCCAGTGCCTCTCCAAGGCACAGTGTTTCTGAGGGAAGCTCCTCTGATGACGAATAGGAGGAAGAAAAAGTGAGTACGCCCACCACAGATGGACGACCGAGCAGAGAACTCCAACAGATTCTTAGAGATGCAGAAGGATTTGTTGGAGCACCTAGAGAAGGGAAGAGGATAAGGAAACAACCTGACAGATATCAGGCACTGGTAGCTTAGGTTGGAGAACCTTCTACCTTTCGGGAAGTAGCTCAGCATCAGGTATGGGTAGATGCCATGGTGGAGGAATATAGCTCCATCATGACAAATGATGTCCGGGAGGTAGTCCCTAGACCACAGGACAAATCTGTTGTAGGATCCAGGTGGATCTACAAGATCAAATATGCTGCATATGGCAGCATAGAGAAATTCAAGGCAAGATTTGTAGCAAAGGGGTATGCCCAGAAAGAAGGCATTGACTATGAAGAAACCATTGCTCTAGTAGCACGATACACTTCTATCAGATCCATCATCTCTTTGGCAGTGCAGATGGGATGGGAAATTCACCAGATGGATGTCAAGACTGCGTTCTTGAACGGAGTGATAAAGGAAGAAGTGTACATAGAGCAGCCAGAGGGCTTCGAGACACATGAGTAGAAGACTCATGTTTGCAAACTTAAGAAAGCCTTGTCTGGCTTAAAACAAGCCCCTAGGGAATGGTATGGTCGAATTGATGGCTACTTGCAGAAAATGGGGTTCGTCAAGAGTGACGCAGATCCCAACTTATACTACTTAAGAGTAGGAGATGAGCCACTTATTCTTGTTCTGTATATGGATGACCTATTCTTGATCGGGTTGTCCAAGCTCATCAAAGACTGTAAGGAGAATCTGGCAACAGAATTCGACATGAAGGACCTGTGGCAAATGCACTATTTTCTTGGTTTAGAAGACTGGCAGCAGGAAGGGGAAATCTTCCTAGGACAAGGAAGATACACAACAAAAATTCTGAAGAGATTTCAGATGGAAGACTGTAGACCCATGGCCACACCAATGATTAATAACTGGAAGAAGATAGACACATCAGAGGATGATGAGGCTGATCCCACATTGTATAGACAACTCATTGGGTCATTGATGTATTTGGTCAACACGAGACCAGACATTTGTTATGCAGTGAATACCCTCAGTCAGTTCATGGTGGAACCAAGGAGGGCTCATTGGGCAGCAGCCAAACATATTCTCAGATACCTGAGAGGGATAATCGAGTATGGACTAAGGTACACCAAGGGAAATGAGATCCAGTTGAGTGGGTTCACAGATGCAGATTGCGCAGGAAGAACATTAGATCGGAAAAATACCAGTGGGTACTGTTTTAGTCTCGGATCAGGAATGACCTCCTGCTGCAGCAGGAAACAGAAGTCCGTAGCACTGAGCTCAGCCGAGGCTGAGTACATGGCAGCAAGCATAGCTTCGTGTGAGGCCATATGGCTCCGCAAATTGCTCTTGAACTTACTCAAGAAGCAGATAGAACCGACCAGGATTATGTGCGATAATCAGAGTTGCATTAAGCTCTCTGAAAATCTTGTGTTTCATGACCGGTCGAAGCACATTGACATTCGGTGTCACTTTATCATGGACTATGTCTAGAGGGGAGCAGTACAGTTGCGATACACTCCTACAGGTGAACAAGTGGCAAACATCCTCACAAAGGCTTTAAGTAAGATCAAGTTCACTTACTTCAGAGAGAAGATGGGGATGGTCGAGAACCCCTTCCACTCGAGGAAAGTGTGGTCTTCAGAAGAAGAGGGAGCTGCAGTACGAATGTTGCAGTGATAGGGCAACAATACAGGAAGCAACAACGCAGAGATGAGGGGTAGCAGCCAGGACACCATCAGTGCAGCAGATGATGTAGAGTTAGAGCTGTATAGCGGTATTTTGCTTAAACACTTTCCTCGCTAAGAGGGAGTGTTGATTTCTATAGCATCGGAAAGTGTTCTAAGTCTCATTTTTGGTAGAGAGGCTTAGACATCAGTTATCCAGAGAACCCAGAAACCGTTTGTGGAATTTCCACTCGGATATGACTTTATTAAAATAATTAATTATTTTAATGCAGACCCTAAGTATAAACTTAGGGAAATTAATTAATTAAAGAGTATTAATAGAGCAGAGTGTGAATCTTCTAGAAGACGAAGATCAAGTCATCTTTTAATCTGAGCCATTGATTAAAGATATAATCTTGGCCGTTGATTCATCAACAAGAAGACTATAAGAAGAGACTTGAGGGCCCTTTGGAAATCAAGTTGGGGACACTCTCAGTACTTGAAGGAAATCGATTCTGAAGCAAGTAAAATCGATGTCAGTGGGTAAGGTTGTAGAGGCTGGGTTGCAAAAGCAGGAGGAGGGAGAAGTCAGTTATCGGGAAGCAAATCTCAGGAGGGTGAAGGGAAGGGTGAGCTGATCAGTAGCAAGAACCCCTTCACGCAGAATCACGCAGTCCAGATAGGGACTGCGCAGAGCATTCACGCTGGATGACGCAGAGGGTGAAGGAGGTCACCTCGAGGGTCCGAAAATTGTTCGGAAGGTCTAGAAAATTCAGCTAGATGTTTGCTAATTTTTCTCTTCTCATTAGACTCCTGTAAATGTACTTTCCATTTCTGAAGATAATTATAAAACCCTCATCTGTTGCAACGGTTTTCCCACATTGGGTTTTTTTGGGGACAATTGTCCAAAAACATCTGTGTTCATGTGGCTATTTCTATTGTGCTATTGGTGTAAATTGCCTTTCTGTTCTTATGCTCTTAACGATAGTGAAGATCTGCAAATGTGTTTATTTCAGAATTTACTGAAGCATCTGTAAATAACTTATTTCATAAGTAGGAGAAATAAACCTAGTATTGCAGAAATATTTTCCTCTTGAAAATTTCACAGATTTGAGGGTTTAGGATGCAAACCAATAGGACTTAGGCCTAGGAGGAGACTAGCTCAGTTGCCCAAATTTTCTCCAATAGCTATGCCACCTGAAAACATAAGCTTTTAACCAATTTCTCTGCAAAACACACCAAGAATTAGCTTCAGAAATCAAATGATCACCCACATTAAGGAAAAATGAGGCCAAAAGGGTCAAGATGGGGCAATGCTTGGCCCTAAAGGGCTAGCATTGGGGTAGAGAAGAGCTGCCAAGGTAGGGACAAGGCCCCTTAGGCCTGCGACAGGAGGGAAAGAGCCAATGAGGGTCATGGAAAGCCCTGGAAGGGTTGCCACTTGGCTAAAGGAAGGTTTGAGAGGCCTTTTTGGCTCACGGTAGGGAGAGGAGGGAGAGGCCTTATAAAGGTGTGTGACAATCTAGAGGAGGAGGCCGAGGGCAGATGAAGGAGGACAAAGGGCAAGGGAGAGGGAGAAGAGGGCAACGAAGGGGAGGAAAGGCCCTAGCAAGCCTGCGACAGGGAAATGGAGGGAGGCTAAGGGCTTTAGAGGTACCTTCAAGCTCACGACAAGGGCAAAGGAGGCAGGACGAGGCTCTTTGAGGCCTGTGACTTGGCCAAGGAAGAGGGCTGAGTCCCTAAAACAACCTAAAGGGTGTTGCGGCCTAGGGAGAGTGTTGACAACTAGCCTAGATGGCCACGCTGGGGCTAGGAGGGCTTGACGTTGGGCTTGAAAAGGCCCTAAAAAATTTACAAACCCTCACAAAATTTTTATTTTTCTTCAAATATTCAATATTGCTCAAATTCACTGCATAATCTTTAAATGCTGGCCCTGCAAAAATTTTGGAGTCTAGATCTTACCCTCAAGGGCCTAGATCTAGCTCAAAACCCCAACACTTCTTTAATAGCTTGCATCTCACATGCATAAATGGAAATAAAAATGCCCAAAACCCCAATATATGCAAAATTCAAAAATAAATCCCAAACCCCAGCTCGCTGTAAATCAAGGGTTAGAAAAAATTTGTTTACAAAATTATTCGACAAAAATAATTTACATTTTATATACAAATATACAATGCTTGTGAAAGAACTATTTTTGAGAAATAAATTTTTAAATGATGAATGATGACAATAGATCAGATGTGTTTCGAAAGTTATGGCGTTTCCCACAGCCTTAGCGAAGTAAGAAATTCAAACAAAATTCCTAGAGGCCAAACAAGGTCAGCTCGTCTCCAATGTCTGTGAACTTGGAGCCCAAGGGCTGGGGAACCTGCAAACTCTATATATTTCTTCAAAAAAAACTTGTTAGACATATGGAGAATCAGATCACCTAAGATAGACCAAAAATCTACCAATAGAATGTTCTTATCACCATCTAATGAAGAAACAAGCTTATAAAATTTTAGGCACAATATAGAAAAGCACATACCCAACACATACCACAGATCATCGGACAAAGAACACCATGAACTGAACCCCAAATTCTTTTATTATGATATTTCAAATGTTCCCAGCAAATGTGTGGAATAACACCAATGTTACAAAATTACATAGACCCGAGTCAGAGGTTTCATCATGACTTGAGAAGCAAAATGACTTTTAATTTATAGATAAAGCCTATTGACAAAGATTGCTTTCTTCTTTGGATTGCAAATAATTTTATCCTCAGCTATTGTCTTGGGAAGTACTGACTTTATGAATGACATACCCAATATGGGACTACTTGACGGATCATAATATTGGATTGCAGAAATTTTTATGATAGTTCCTCCCACTCTCATAGAAATGTTATCTACATAATGAGTCAAGGTCACATTACCTCCAATAGTTTTTGAAGTTATGATATTTTTCAATGGTTTCCACATGCTTTTGAACAGACTTGGCCTTGCCAAATTGTTCGATCCTCTAGAATTTATGAATGCATCCTACCTCTACTCATTCTTTACCAACCTAAAGTTCTACTGGTATGTATAAGAGATCACTTGACCTAATGATTTTCTTCATTAGATTTGCTTCAGCCTGAAGATCATATTAGGAACTCCTAATATTTTTTGGTCTAGGACAAAATCCTGGAGCTTTTGAATATATATTCTTGTTGTCTTGCAGAATTTTCTTTCCTTTGTTATTTGTCTGCTGTACCTCTTCCTCCGATTCTTCTGATGTTTCTTCTGTATCACTGATACTTTCTGACTCTACTTCTATATCACAGTCAGAGCAACTGGAGTACCATCTATTCATTTTTTGACATGTTTCCAAATCATTCTCATCCAATATATTTTCGTCTTCAGATAAAATATATACATCTGAACATTTGTCCTCACTATTTACAACAAACCAGTCATCAATAAATTCATGCATTTCCGTACATTTTTTCAACTTAGATAAAGAGTTTGTAGGACATTTAGCAACAAAGTGTCCTTTTTTCTTACATATGAAACACCATCCATCTTTTACAGGGGAATTTCTTCTTTTCAAATACTTTTATTTTGGAAATGGTCTTCTGGGATTTGCTACTTTCTTGATTTTATACTTTCCAGTCCATAAAATCTTTTTCAGTGATTTTTCTTCTTTAGAAGTGTCCATGGAAGTACTTCTTTGCAACATTCTTGTGAGGGCTTAGTAGCATTTTCCTGTGCATTCTTTTGCCAACAGAGATATTTCAATTTTTGTCTACAATGATTTACGAGATCTACCCTATAAATTCTCTTTTTGATAATTACTTGTGAGCTTACTTCAGTTATTTATTTCTTCTCTTCTTTAGCTTATTTAATCTTTCGCTAAAGAAGCTAAAGAAGAGAAGACATAAATAACTCAAGTAAGCTCACAAGTAGTTATCAAGAAGAGAATTTGAATTAATTTCTAGCCCTCCAAATTCTCAACATGGTTTCAGAGCTAAGGTGCTGAATGCAAGGGCTGCTTGACAAAGGAGACACTACAGGAAGCAAAGATCAAAGTTTGGGTTGAAGAATCAAATCAGTTCGCAAGGAAGACTCTCTAGCCATATCAACTCATTCAAGTAAGTAATCTTTGCCATCAAAGATTTACATTCAAGACAGTGGTAGAAGAAGACATCTCTTGAAGACATCCTTTACCATCAAGGATCCAAGATCACCTAGATTGAAGTTTTTCCTAACTTCTTCATCAAGGAAGCTGATAAAGGAGAAAGTCACTTACTTCTATGACTTTATCTAAATCTATCAAAATGCCTTTTGTGCAAAGAAAGCATCAAATTGGTTAGGGTTTCAAGCTTTCTTGCATGGAAAACAAGGACAATGAAGTCATGCCAAATACATGAAGGGAGATATAAGAGCCCAAAGGATTCTTACAGAATCGATAAAAGGCTCTCATCTCTGATGTATCAAATCATCAAAAGGAATATATGAGAAATTGGTGGAGCTATTCTCTGAGTACTACAGGAGAAGCAATCTCTCTGATCAACTATAGGAACTAGGAGAAGAAATGTTTGACTCTGAGATGACTACAGTGGTACTGAACGCTCTGCCAGGAGAATGGGGAAACTTCACTTCAAGATTATATGGGAAGATAGAAGCCACACCATTCCACTATTTAGGGTCTCTATGTAAAATAGAGGAAACAAGATTGAAAGCGAAAGCTGTTGCAAGATCAAGTGAAGGGAATCGAGCCTTTGCAACCATGTCCAAGAAGATTCGGTAAGTTTTGGTCCTTGGAGTAAAAGAAGAAATATGGACGAAGCACGATGCCTTGGATATGATGAACTTGGGCATTATAATAGAAATTGTCCTTAATCTGAAAAGGACAAGAGAAATAGGGAAGAAGCCTATGTCTCTGAATTGAGGGAAGAACCTGATGCAAAGAAATCTAAGAAAGAAGAAGCGAGAGATCTCCACTACGATTGAGATCATCTTCTCCTCTAGGTGATTTCTGTTGGTTGTATGATAGGAAGTAGTGTAGCATCCTGATCGAAGTATGGTAGGAGCTCCTGGTGAAATAGCTCTGGGAAAGCCTCTCTGATAACATTACTAATGGAAGGTAGTCATCAAGATCAAGGGTCATCATGGAAACATAATTCTGGGATGTGATGACATACTGATGGAGCAAGTCAAGGGAATGAAGCTCTTCATTCTAGAAAAGCTGCTATAGGATGACTCAAGGAAAAAGGTATGAGGTTTGTATATATTTATATGTTGACACTGGATAATGTGAAGTCATGTCAGATGGTTGCAGGTAATGGACTTCTGTATTTAGAAGTATGATCTATGGAGGAGTGTCTCTCGGTGCACCGATAGATGAAATCAACATAATATGTCTTCATGGAATATGAGGTGGTTGTATATAAACGAGAAACTAGAAAATTTGTAAGTTACTGGGAATGGAGAATGTGCAGAAAGGAAGAGATCATGAAATGCAACCATGTCAGGAGGCAGTTATCATCCGGAAGCTAAGAAGATGTGACTAGGAGATCTCCTGGGAGGAGGATATGTAGACTCCGATAGAAGTCTGGTAAATAAGAAGACCCTTGAAAAAACATATCATTAGGAGATGTGTCAATCTGAATAAAGGATGCTGATGCCTACAGGAAGATATCATGGTGAAAGATCATCACTGAGGTAACTTTTGTTTTAAAAGTTCATATGTATATGTTTATCTGGATGAATTTGTGCAAGGCTGCTAATCATGAGAAATGATGTATGATCCTTGGAGATGATTTGAAGGAAAGCAACATGGCATAAGGGTGAACCAGATGAGAAAGATAGATGAATCACTTTCTGGTAGATGACATGACTTATGAATGAAAGTGATGGATGATTTGTGCCCTACGAAGCTAAAGTTGAAGACTCCTCAATATCAAAATCCATGACATCGAAGGGAGGAATTCTTCATGAGCAGTTGGGTGTCTCACCACTGCTGTTGCAGGTCCTTGATTGAGAGGGAGCCCGGTGATCAGTTTCTTACTTGGAAGAAACTGGGTAATTCCTAAGAATGAGATTAGGTACATTCCTTATGCAGGAATGAGTACATTCCCTTGTGGAATAGGTCCTCCCTGGCTGAGAGGGAGAGATAGACACATCATTTTGGTCTTCACTTGGGAAGACAGAATGGAGGATTGGGTAATCATCTGGCATTCAATACTCTTTGAGATGCGTTAGGGAATTCAAGATAAAAGTAGTCGTGGACCGATATTCTTTGAGGGCTAGCTACCCAAGAGAAGAATAGTTCAAGAAAGTCATACTTTGGGAAAACTCGGGTGGAGTATGTACCTTGGAGAGACAATGACTATGGTGTCGATAAGTCATGTGTCTCGCCAACATTGAAGCCCATTGTCTCGTTGAGAGATGGGGCTGTTAGTTAAGGCCTTGCACTAGGACAATGTTGGTTGATATGATGCTATACAAGTGCGATTACCAATCTGATTCTTCAGTTTGAAAGTGACCATGTACCTATATGAATACCTACCTAGTTAAGAGGGAGTGTTCAAAAGTGTAACTAGGTCGGTCTTCATATTGACTATGTAATTATGTATTTTATGTAAAGAAGAAGACAAGGATAATAAAATGTATTTTGTACTTGCTTCATGGGTTTCATGAGCAAGAGTTTATTATAGATTAAATAGACTTCTTCTTGATGTCTATTAGGGTTTGTGTCTTCTAGGAATAAATATAATTAAGTGTCTTTCATATGAAGGATCTAGTCTAGAGAATGCTCCAAGACCTTGTGGAAGAATGGCTTGTAATAGCCCTCACCAATGCTGGAAGTCAATCTTTTATGATATGCTACAAGTCATCCTTCAAATTGCTGGATGAGTCGGCCTAAAAGCTTTAGGTATGGTCGGCCTCAAGACAATAAATTTGTCTCTATATATACCTATGTCCTGCGGCTAATTTGCACAACGATTTTTGGTGATCTCTATAATAAAAGATGCAGGCCTTCTCAGTGATACGATGCAGACTATCCCTATTAAGAAGTGCGGACAATAAAAGGTGCATACAATGCGGATTATATGAAAGAGTGCTGACAAATACATGTGACAAAGTTGCGGATGGTTATGCAATAACAATGACATAAATAAAGCTCTGTATATATTCGGGTTAGAATGAAGAAAATGCGGATTTGTCTTGGGAATTGTTCCAACAGAGATAATGCGGATCACATCAATGCAGATATGTCTTGGGAATGGTTCCAACACAGATAATATGGATCACAGCAATGCGGATATGTCTTGGGAATGGTTCCAATACATATAATGCAGATCACAACAATGTGGATATGTCTTGGGAATGGTTCTAACATAGAAAATGCGGATCACAACATTAGAAAGTGGACTAACAATCAAGAAGTATTGCGGTCATACCACAGCGATAGATGCAGACTCCTGTGGGCTCCAAAACAGAAACAAGATTACAGATCACCATGATGTATGTGATGTACTATGATGCGAATGAATGTTGCTATCAAGTTTGGAAGAAGAGATTCAGGCAATCTCTCCAATGACGGAATCAGGTTTGCAATATGAATGTCTAAAGTGGATAAGGGTCTAAGTATGGGTCATGGTACTGGTCATTGGAAGATCTATAAGAAGAATTTCTCGTGGGTTTTCCTCTCCAAGAGGGAGAGGTTTTTCCCTGGCTTTAGGAGCCTAATTTGTGTGTCGTGTATTTTAATAATTGACTTGATGAAAGGTTAAATAAGCTAAAGAAGAGAAGACATTAATAGCTCAAGTAAGCTCACAAGTAATTTTCAAGAAGAGAATTTGAATTAATCTCTAGCCCTCCAAATTCTCAACAGCTATCCCTTCTTCTTTTGATATCTTCATTTTGTAGAGTTCTTGCCTTAACGAGATCACTTCACTTGCAGTACTTACGGAGAGCAACTCCACAAGCTTGTCATATATTTCTTTTGATGTTTCTAATTTTGACACATAGGGAATGAGGGGATCCTTGATGGATTCTAATCCTTTGAGCCCTCACTTCTCCATTCATATGCCTTGAAAGTGCTTGAGCATCTTCCTTAGGTGGTTTGGGGATTGAGCCCTTAACATGTTGTATGACCTCATTTTCAATGAGATTTAGATCTGTTCATTTCTTCCATGCAAGAAATTTTGAAGCCCCAACCAACTTGTTGCTTTCTTTGCAGAAAGTCATTTTGACTGATTCAGATGCAGACATAAATATGCTTACTTGATAAAATGCTTCTTCCACTTACTGCCTCCTTGAATTTGATGATGATATAGATAATAGAAAGCTTCTCCTTGATGATGATAGTTTTCTTCAAGAGTGATCTTAGGTTCAAAAGAGAGGGAGATCACCTTAGAGCTTTTGATGATGATGACAACGTCCTCGATCTTGCTTCTCTTGGTTGAGTAGACTTCAGATTACTTTGATTTGTAGATCTCTTCAACTTGAGTAGAGATAGGGTCTTTTGTGGTCCCTTTTCTTTGAGCGAGGTTCCCAAGACTTCTTCGATCTAGGGTTTCGACACTTTTTCAAGAAGATGATGTAGACCTTTGCCTTTAAGATGTCTTGAGAATGGGGTGATCTTCTAGATCTGCTTTGTTTCCTTCTCGAGTTTCGATCCGTGAATGCTTGAGTGTCCCTTGATGCGCTGCCCTTCCTTGATTTGTCACCTTAACTCTGAAACCATGTTGAGAAATCTAGGGCATTAGGATTAGGGGTAATGATAACTGTTTGTGAATGCTTTTTACTTCATTAGATTAGGTTCTTCTCTTGACTTGGATTATTATAGTGTTCTTCTTCATCAAACAGTTACGAAATCATAAACAAAAGGAGACAAGAGCCACAGAATGTAGGCGATCAACCACAGCCAAAACCTCTCCAACTTGAGAGGAAAACCCAAACAAATTCTTCTTCTTATAGAAACTTCAATTAACGAATACCAAGACCAAGACCTTTGACATGACAACCTCTCCAAGACCAAGTGACAATACCCTTCTTTGCTGCTTATTCTTCTTGCCCAAGTCAACACTGCTTGCCTTCTCTTGATTTTTGGCTACCCTTCAGATTTCGGCCTTTTGGATTAGGTCTGCAACTCTTGACATCCACAGAAACCCTAGTTGCAATATGTGTGAGAGATCTTAGTCTCTTAGATTCCTTTGTTCTAGATGGAGATCCTTTCTTCTTCAATTTGACTTGAAAATCAACTTATTTTCTTCCTTGATCTATCCTCCTAATGGGACTGTGATATCTCGGCTCTTCCTGCAATAGACAGTATCAATTCCTCGCACACGTGGGGTGTATTTACCCAAAACAGATCACAACAATGACTTGGTGATGTTCCTCCTTCCTTCGCTTGGTGATGAGGCTCTTCCCTTGTGATCTTCACACTTCTTCTTGGTTCAAATTGCTTGACCGAACTCTGCCTCAAGTGATGCCGAGTTGCTCTACATATAGTGGACTACCCATGAGATATAGGCTGACTTGATCTTGTGCCTAGGCCGCCATGCCGTTCTAGAATCATCCTTATAACTTTTTGTAGGCCGAATTCAAGGGGTGCTTGTGACAAGGTCTTGGAGGGTTAATGACTCAAACAACTTCTATTTTACAATGTGTAACATGCCCAAATGTGTCTTCAATACATGACATTGACTCAATAGACTTTATGACTTGATGACAAAGCTAATAGCTCTCAATGGGCACTTCAACTATAAAAATAAAATTCCTTGAGCATGAAACCCATGACTCGAGCATTACAAAATAATTTTATTTTCTTCTTTACATAAATTACATTAAATCATGATTACACATGTCATTATGAAGAGCAAACCTAGTTACACTTTTCAACACTCATAAGCCTTCACACCTATAATAAAGAATTTGATCATCAAAGATACATCAATAATGTTTTGATGCCTTCACCAAGGTTGGTCTCTGAGTTCTGATTTTTGTGCTTCTTCTAGATCTCAATGACTTAAATAGCCCAAAATCACTATGTATTGAGTTAAACGTTCTACAGTTTTATTCTTTCCAGGCACCCTCCAAATGACTTGTCGGATTCCAGCACCGGGCATCCACAACTGCTAATTATACGACAAAATGAACTTTTTAAAAACAAAATATAAAATGAGGATTTTGACCTTATCACTGGGGCCCTCAAACTTGAGGCTATATCCGTTCCTTTCTAATTGGCATACACAAATTCGAATCCAATGTATCACATTGACTTCAACGCAAAGGTGGCATGCTATAATCGGTGTGAACACGATGACTGGCTTCGTGGCCAGATACCAACCAGTTGTAATGTGGCCAAGCAAGCATTCAGACTCTGTCGATAATTGCTGCCACAGTTCTCCAAGATGGATGGACTGGAAACTAGATGAAAACTCCAACATATCACTCATGCCAATAAAGCCCTTCGATTTGCAGTTCATATACATTGTTATATTTGCTTCTACGAGTTTTATCTCTCTGTGGTGATACCTTTGATCTCTCTGCGGTCATGCTTTTGTAGCTTTAATCTCTCTGCAGTGATACCTTTGATTTCTCAGACGAATGTCGTTGAAAAGTGTAACTAGGTTTGATCTTCATAATGTCTAATGTAATCATGATTTTAGGTATTTAATGTAAAGAGAAAAATGAATTTTATTATTATTATTTTGAAGCATGGGTTTCATGCTCAAAGTTATTTTGTTTGTAGGTCAAGCACCCATTGAGTGCTTCTAGGATTTTATTGAGTCAAGAAGCCAATTGAGTCATTGTAATATGTATAGGACCCATTTGGGTATCATGTATCATGACAAAGGAAATTTTTTGTAAAGTCAAAATTGTCATAAAGGCCCTCCAAGGCCTTGTCAACAAGAAGCAAGAAGTCAAGCTTCAAGGGAGAACCAATGGACCTATTTAGGGCCCTCCAAAGAAGACTATATATAAGGGAACCTCAACTTTATTTGAGGAGAGATAAACACAAGTTCGTTGAAGCAAGAAACAAGTTCGATCACAAGAGAAAAGAAAGCCTTCTAGCTAGCGAAGAAGAGGAGAATATAAAAGGGAGAAAAACGAAATCTTAAGGACTTTGTTTGGTTGAATTTATCACACATGCGAAAAGACTAGGGAATCACTTGTTGCAGGGAATCACAATCATAAAAAAAGTCGAAATATGGTGCCAAGAATGTCAAATTGCAAGCCGAGTTGCCAAACAAAAGGAATCAAGCCAAGTGAAGGGAAAGAAAGTCACAATTTTTCCCTGACGTACCCACAGATGCGAAATTGAATTAGTTACAAGCACGCTGAAAGTTGCAGTCCTGTAATAGTAGCCAAATTCTGAAGTGGAGCCGAAATTTGGAAGCATTGAAGTAAGTTTTGACTAGCGTTGACGCTGTTGAAGAAGTGCTGATCAAAGAAGAGGTTTGACTTGGTCTTGGAGGGGTCTTGGTCTTGGGTCATAGGTCTTGGAATTTGTCATCTGAACATTCTATAAGATGAGAAGAATTCCTTTGGGTTTTCCTCTCGAGAGAAGAGGTTTGGCCCTGGCTTACAACCTACATTTTGTTTCCTCGTCTCATAGTTATTTATTTTTTGGTAGCTCTTTGATGATAAGAACACTAAACATAATCAAGCGAAAGAAGAAGCTAATCAAGTTAAGTGAAAATACATGACAAGCAATTATCAAAGTAAGAGAAATCACCTAATTTAGCTGCCCTTAGATTTCTCAACATGGTATCAGAGCTAAGGTGACTACAACAAGAAGAAGAGGCAATGTGAAGATCACATCATTGAAGAAGTACACATAAAGGCCGAGCACAAGATATCATCAAGGATAGTCAAGGCATTCAAGAAGGACTAAGAAGCAATCAAGGACACCAAATCATCAAGGAATTCAAAGAGTGTTAAGGAGTACTCATCACATCATAAGGACACATCATCATAACTCTTGGAAGAAAAAGACCTCAAAAGACTCTACCTCCACTCATGAAGGACTCAACACATTTGAAGCACCTTGAAGTCTCCACATTCCACAAATTATCATCCAAAGGAAGCAAGAAGAGTACCTCATCATCAAAGGAATCAAGGAAACAAGGTAATGTCCCTCTCTTGGAAAAGAAGTATTGTCATCTTTGGAGAAGGAATAAATCATCAAGAAAGCATCTTCAATTGTAAATCATCATCAAAAGAGCATCTTCACTTGACAAGTAAGTATTCTATATTTTTATGTCTCAATCTACAAACCAAATGACTTCATTTTGCAAGGAGAACAATGAATTGGTTGGGACCTCGAACTACCTTGCATGGAAAAAGAGAATTGATTCAATTCTCATGGAGAATGAAGTTATTGAATATGTAAAAGGCTCCATCACCAAACCATCTCAAGAGCAAGCTAATGCAATATCAAAATACATGAAAGGAGAAATAAGGGAATAAAGGATACTCATAAAGGAAATCAAGGATTTTTAGATCCCTTATGTTGCAAATTTGAAGACAACAAAGGATATCTATGAAAAATTGGTGGAGTTTTTTTCTGTGAGCTTTGCAGGTGAAATCATATCTTTGAGAACTGAACTATACAAGATGAAAATCTCAAGGGAAGAAGGGATAGCTTCATATTTTATGAAGGTATCTGAAATAAGAGATCAATTACAAGAACTTGGAGAAGTAATGTTTGATCGTGAGATGACCACCATTGTCCTTAATCCACTACTCAATGAATGGAACAATTTTGTATTAAGCATCTATGCAAAGAAGGTAACCACTCCATTCGGTGAACTGTGGTCATTATGCAAGATTGAAGAATATAGATTAAAGCCAAATAATGATGTTGGGACAAATGAAGAAACTCAAGCATATGCAACGTCAAACACGAAGGAAGGAAAATTTTGGAAGTTTGAACCTCGAAAGAAGTTTCACAAGAGAATTGATATGTCAAAAATCCAATCCTATAATGAATATGGGCATTTCAAAAGGCATTGTCCTAAACTCAAGAAGGAAAACAAGAAGAGAAAGGAAATAAATGAAGCCCATATCACCGAAGAAGTGGAAGAACTCGAAAATAAGAAGTCAAAGAAGGAAGAAGTGATAGACATCCACTACTAGAGGGTGTCACACACATTTTCATGTACATAGAAATTAGAAAGTAAAAAGGGAAAGCATCTCAAGTATGATAGGATGCATTATAGCAGAAATAGAGATGACTTAATCATAGAGGCATGGAAGATAGTTGAAGTAGAATTCCACATGGATGAAGTAATCATCACGATAGAAAGGAAGTAGCTCATGGCATCCTCATTGAAAGCATATTAGGATAACCGAAGTAGTAGTATGTATGGTTGGAGTAAGTCATCTAGCAAGATAGAAGATAAAGAGATCAACATACATAATCATCATTAGGAAGAAACACTTGCAGAATGAGGATCATCAAGATCCTCCATTGGAATCTTCATTAGAAGGTTCACCTCTACTTAGAAGAAGTGTCTCACAGAAAGTCTACATTCCACCTTGTGTGGGATCCACTGGTTAGAAGGATGAAGATATGGCGACAAAGAAGTGCAACATGTCAAGTTGGTTGAAGTACTTTCATCTTCAAGTAAAGGAAGTTGTTGGAAGGAAGTCTAGATGATCAAAAGAAAGAGGTATACATATATTTAGATAAAGTCATGTCATCATATGGTTGAAGATAGTATGGGTTAAAATGCTCTATCTTATGAGCATGATGAAAGAAGAAGAAAACTCTTCCGTTTGAATGATGCATGAAGGCATATAGACAATGTGCCTTGAACTCTTCTACATATTGACAAAGATAATATGAACTCATGGAGAATATGAGATGGGTGGCAACTATGGCTCCTATTATGAAAGGAACCATGTACAAATGATCCTATGGAAGCTATATATGAAGAAATGTGAAAGAAGAATTCGTGAGAAGATGCATCTACTGTCATGCGAAATAAGATAAGTGATCAACATCTGATGACTAGAAGGATTAGCTATGACATCTCCATGGATAAAGATATGAAGACCCTGATATGTATGCTAAAAAAAGAAAACCTTGGTAATGTATGTCTTGGAGATGGATTCATATGATATGCGAAAGGATGTTGATGTTACAGGAAGCAGATGTCATGACGAAAGGCCATCATAAAAAGGTATCTTTGGTTTGATGTTCATTTTGATTTTTGAAATCATTTGGTTGGTTTGAAACAGGGCTACCAAAAGAGAGTTGTAGAAGTCACTACTCATGATATTGAAGGGAAGATCCTGAAAGAATGATGACTTGGAAGAGGAAGTTGTATGAAGAATAGCTAAATGTGGACTAGAATATCTTTCCGATGAAGAGAAGGATGACATGACTATTGATTGAACACAATGAAGGGAACTGATAGAGAAGATGGTCGATGCCCTACGAATATGAAGGCTCCATGATGAAGAAGTTGAAGTTCATGACATGATGTCGAAAGGAGGAGCCCTAGAGGCAACTGATAGTACCATGATCTCCACCGAAAAGAATTGCTATTGGTAACAAGTCCCTTGTTAAGAGGGAGCTTGGGTATATTCCTTTTATAGGAATGAGCAAATCCTCCCTGGTTAAGACGGAGAGATAGACACATCATCCTTGTCTTCATGTTATTAAGAAAGAATGGAGGATTGGGTAAGCATATGAGATTGATTTCGATACTCTTTGAGGATGAGGTAGGGAATCCAATAGGTAAGAGTAGTCGAAGAGGAAATTTCATGAGGATGTGTGAATCCAAGATGGGAATGATCCTAGGACATACCTTGAGAACATCTGGATGGGGTATGTGCCTTGAGAGACAATGATGAAGGTGTCCATAAATCATTGTCTCCCCAACATTATGCTCTATTCTTGTGGAGAGATAGAGTTGTTAGTCAAGGCCTTGCTATATGACAATGTTGGTTGATATGATGAGATGCAATGAAATAAGTTGAAATAATAGCTTATGAGATGGCTTACCAATCCGACTCTTCTTATGAGAATTTTTCAGTATGAGAATGTCCAAGTACCTTGCATGGATTATGTATACCTCCCTAGTTAAGAGGGAGTATTGAAAAGTGTAACTAGGTTCGGTCTTCATAATGCCTAATATAATCATGACTTTATGTTTTTAATGTAAAGAGGAAAATGAATTTAATTATTATTATTTTGAAGCATGGGTTTCATGCTAAAAGTTAATTTATTTGTAGGTGAAGCACCCATTGAGTGCTTCTAGGTCTTGTTATTGAGTCAATAAGTCATTGTAATATGTATAAGACCCATTTGGGCATCATGTATCAAGTCAAAGGAAAATTTTTGTAAAGTCAAAATTTTCATAAAGGCCCTCCAAGACCTTGTCAACAAGAAGCAACAAGTCGGTCTTCAAGGGGGGAACAAGTCAGCCTATTTAGGACCCTCCAAAGAAGACTATATAAAATGGAACCTCGACTTCATTTGAGGAGAGATACACACAAGTTCGTTGAAGCAAGAAACAAGTTCAATAACGAGGGAAAAGAAAGCCTTCTAGCCAATGCAGAAGAGGAGAATATAGAAGGAAGGAAAACCGAATCTTAAGGTCTGTTTTTTGGGCTGAAAATCTCACACGTGCTAAGAGACTAGGGCATCACTTGTTGCAAGAAATCATAGTCATAAAAGGATCCGAAATAAGGTGCCAAGAAGGTTAGATTGCAAGCGGAGTTGCCAAGCAAAAGGAATCAAGCCAAGTGAAGGGAAAGAAGTTCATAATTTTTCCCTAACACACCCACACGTGTGACACTGTAAGAGTTACCGGCAGGCCGAAAGTTGCAGACCTGTAATAGTAGCCGAATTCTGAAGTTGAGCCGAAATTTGGAAGCATTGAAGTAAGTTTTGACTAGTGTTGACGTTGTTGAAGAAGAGATGATCAAATAAGAGGTTTTACTTTGGCTTGGAGGGGTCTTGGTGTTGGGTCATAGATCTTGGAATTCATCATCTAAACATTCTATAAGAAGAGAATAATTCTTGTTGGTTTTCCTCCCAAGAGGAGAGGTTTTGGCCTTGGATTGCAACCTACATTTTGTGTCCTCTTGTCTCATTGTTCTTTATTATTTGGTAGCTGTTTGATGATAAGAACACTAAATATAATCAAGTGAAAGACGAAGCTAATCAGGTTAAGTAAAAATACATCACAAGCCGTTATCAAAGTAAGAGAGATCACCTAATTTAGGTGCCCCTAGATTTCAGAACAAATACCTCATTCCAGATCACAATATAAATGTGAATCACACTCGTTAATCAATCACTAGTTCTCTCATGCAAAACCATACTGTTGAATGTTATTAAATTTATCAAACATGTCACATAGTTAGAACGAAGTCATAGTCGAGCCCACAAGAGTTTTCACCAAATCCTAGCACATTTTAGAAACTGCAAACCTTAGTTGTGATATAACTGCTAGTGCTACCTCAACGCAAATCTACGAACTCAGATGATGACACAATGGTGGAGGAAATGTTACTTGGAGATGTACCCATGCAAAATGTAACTAGGTTCGGTCTTCATAATGACATGTGTAATTATGTTTTAATGTATTTCATTTAAAGAAGAAAAATAAAATTATTTTTGTAATGCCTGAATCATGGGTTTCATGATCAAAGAATTTTCTTTTTAGTTAAGGCCCCCGTTGTGAGCCTTTAGGATTAGTCATCATGTCATAAAAGTCAACTGAGTCTATTTCATGTATGGAAGACCCTTATTGGGCATGTTACACATGTGTATGAGTCATTAAATGACCCTCCAAGACCTAGATCCAACAACTCCTTCGAGTTTGCCTAAAGATATCTCTAGAAAGGCATGTTGGCCTTGTCACCAAGGGAAGTCGGCTTATTTGATGAAAAAATCACTACATTGGAGGTAATTTTCGGTCAAGCATAAAACGAAAGAAAGAAGTGCAAAGTTCACAAGAAAATAAGCCTGTAACCAAGCAAAGAAAGGAGGACTATCACCATGGTTATTTCATATATGTTTTTGGGCTATCACCTCCACACATGCGATGCTAGTAAGGTCGCTCTAGAAGCCGAATCAAAGGAGAAGACATTGCAATCATAAAGAAGCATAACTGGAATAAAAGTCTATGGCAAGCCATCTATGGAAGAATATAGCTCTTGGTAACCTCATTATAAGCATAAGTAGTACTTATGAGAAAAAGAAAAAGCCATCTGGTGCAAAGGTGATCATAAATCAGTCAAAAGGAAACATCTGCTGGATGAGGATGCTCAAGATCCTCTATTAGAATCTTCATCGCAAGGTTCACCAATCAAAAGGAAGCAAGTGTTTCATCAAGAATTCCAACTTGTAGGAATTCATGGATGATGGTATGATATCAGAAGAAGTAAAAGAAAGTCAAGGGATTGAAGTTCTTTCAATCAAGGAAGTTGTTGAAGGAAGTCTAGATGACCTAAGGGAAAATGAGGTATGAATGCTTGTATTTGAAAATAAAGAGTCATGTCATATGGTTGTAGGTAACCCTGAGAGCATGATCAAATGAAAGGAATCTCCTTCTTCTAAAAGGATGCAGGAAGGCATAGGTCACGCATTAACTAGATGAAATCAACATAATATTTCCTCGTATAAAATATGTGGTGGTTGACAATAATTGAAGGAACTATGATCAAAAGTTCCTAGAAGGAAATGTGTGAAGAAAGAAAGGAGGAAGATCGTGAACTTTGCAACTATGGAGAAGGCAATCAACATCCGCGGACTAAAAGATTTGACTAGGATATCTCCATGAAAGATATGAAGACCCCGATGAAATCTGAAAAAGAAGTAGACCCTTGACAATGTATTATCTTTTGGAGATGTGTCAACATGTATGCAGGATGCTGATGGAAACAAGAAGATGTCATGATGAAAGACCGTCACAAAGGTAATTTTGATTTAATGTTCATATCATATGATATCTGGATGGGCTTATGTAGGGCTGCCAAGGGAAGAACTATGGATGTCTTCCACCACTGGTGACCATATAGCTAGATGAAAAATCTTTAAGGAAACATGACATGAAGAAGGCATCATGGCATGAAGGAAGGCCAAATACGGATTGATGGATCACTTTTCGATAACAGGAATGATGACAGGACTAACTCATGGATGAAAGTGATGGATGGTCTATGCCCTATGAAGAAGTCCCAAAAGATGTAGACTCTATGACAAAGAAGACATCAAAGGAAGGAGTTCTACAAGAAGCTAGTTGTCCAATGATCTCCACCTAAAGAGCCGTTGGAAGCATGTCCTTGGTCAAGAGGGAGCTTGGTCAAGTCCCTATTTAAGAGTGAGCTTGGGTACATTCCTTCATTGGAATGGGTATACCCTCCCTAGTTAAGAGGGAGAGATAAGCACCTCATTCTTGTCTTCACTTGGGAAGACAGAATGGAGGGTTGGGTAAACATATGGAATTCGATACTCTTTGAGGATGGGTTAGGGAATCCAAGTTAAGAGTATTCGTAGAGGATCAATATTCTTTGAACACTGGGAATCTAAGATAAGAATAGTCATGGTGGAGTACACACTAAGAACCCGGGTAGAGTATGTTTCGAGAGAGACGATGACGAGGGTGTACATATGTCATTGGTCTCGCCAACATTGTGATCTTATCTTGTGAAGAGATAAAGTTGTTAGTGAAGGCCTTAGTCTGTGACAATGCTGGTTGATATGATGCTAAACAAATGGGTTACCAATCCGACTCTTCTTATGAGAATTCTTCAGATTCAGAATGACCAAGTACCTCTTATGGATTATGAATACCTCCCTAGTTAAGAGGGAATGCTGAAAAATGTAATTAGGTTCGGTCTTCATAATGACATGTGTAATTATGTTTTTATGTAATTGATGTAAAGAAGAAAAATACAATTATTTTTGTAATGCTTGAATCATGGGTTTCATGATTGAGAAATTTTATTTTTAGTCAAGGCTCCCATTGTGAGCCTTTAGGATTAGTCATCATGTCATAAAAGTCAATTGAGTCTATGTCATGTATGGAAGACTGGTGCATTTAAACCTATATGCAAGGATGAATCATATGTGTAGACTTGTACTTGTATTACTTCGTGGTGTGTGCCTATATAGGCATTGACTGGCCACGAAGATAAAATGTCACAACTTTTGACCCATGTCTCGTCACTACTAATGGGACATTAGCTAGTTTAATTAATTTATTATTATTAATATTTGCTATTTTAATATTTATTATTTAATTGATGTTTATGAATATTTTTATTCATAACATTGCCACCCCCTTTAGAGATACTTTGTCCTCAAAGCACAACCATAAGGGCTTTCTCTAGTTGAACATTGTTGCGATGGAATGGCATCCTTTAATTTATAATGTCGTCGTTGCCAGTTAAACTCCATGAATTGTTCTTTAAGGTTTGTAGCTCCCTAGTTGTATTAACCATTGAACACCTAGAAATACATCCGTATCTTTGAGTGGTAGGGAAAATAGATCTGTTTGTAGCTCCAGTTCTTGTATTTGGATTGGAACTTTTTGACATTCTCCTATTTCCTTGATTTCTTTTCCAGTAGCGACAGATATGGTTAGGTCCTTGATTGGGCATATACAAAGACCAATTTGTTTAGCAAGATCAATGTTTATACAATTGTGAGTACTACTTGAATCTATAAATATATTGACATTTTTGCCTTTTATGAGTCCCTTTAGCTTTAGGGTTCTAGGACATAGTCTCTTCCTCATGTTTGTTGACAGAGTAGTATTTTAATATTCTTTCTCGGAAATTGGCTCTTCTTTCGAAGATGTGGTGGAACGTATTTTGCAGTTGCTTCTTGTTGTTGATCTCCGAAAGAGTTACTATTTTCATCAAGGTTTTTCTAGTCACATGAGGTTGCAGCTAATGACGGTTCCTCAAAATTTGAATCTTCACTGTGTGAGACAATGATTCCTTCATCATGTTTTTGTACTTCAATTTGCTTCCCATCTACTATTTTATAGTAGCACAGGGATGCGTCTTGACATTTATGGCCCGACGTCCAGTTTCTCCACATTTGCAACAACTATTTTGACTTCTTATCTTTTTTTCTAGCTCATTAATTGAAGTGTCTGATTCCTTCTTGACTTCATAAGTATACATTTTCTTGTTAAGGCATCTATGTCCTGATGTCCATTTGTCTCCACAATACCTACATTTGTTAGTTTATTTTTTTCCTGAGTGTTGTTGTTGGTCTTCGTCTTCCCTAAATGATGACATTCTGAGCTTATATTTTCTCTCAATAATTATTGCTGCATGTCTAGCATCTTCAATGGTTTGGGGTTTATATAATTTTAATTCTTCTCGAATATAATTGTTAAGGCCACAACGATACATTTTTAATAGCTCTTCGTCTGAGAATCCTCTTTGCCTTATAGCTAATACTTCCCATTCGTGAGTGTATTCTCTTACTGATCCTTTTTGTTTGAGGTAAATGAATCTTTCATAAACTTCATCCACTTCTTTGTCATGAAACCTTTTTAGTAGGGTGTTTTTAAAATTTTACCAATTGAATGAGCGAGCTGTACATTTGTTAGATCACCATTGGAACCAATCATACGCTTTTGCTTCCAGGTAGTTGGATGTGGTCATGACCTTCTCTTGCTCCCCTATTGGCAGGTTTGCTCCGAAAAATGGCGTCCATTTTATTTACCCATACAATGGCGCATTTATGTTCCTTATCGTTGTATTTAGGTATTTCTCTTTTAATTTTAATGTAGTCTTTGTTGGGAAACTTTGTGTGGTACTGACTTCCTTCGAATTGTACATGCGGTACTCATGGCTTTTCTTTCATCGATGAAAATTCATGACTTGGAAAAGTTCCACCTTTTGGAGTTAGCCGAGGGGTTAAAAGGTGGATTGGCTCCTCCTAGAAACTGGCTCATCATGCTCTTTACTTCTATAATATCCTTTGCCATTTGGTTTTGACTCTTCCCGAAATCATCTTTCTTCCTCTCTATATCGTCAAGGCACTTGTGCATGTTATTGAGTTCTTGATTTTTTTTGAATTTTCGTCGTTATTACTTCCCATTTTGTTCCTTTTTTTCTTAGTAGACCCAATTTTTTTTTCTTCTAAATTAAATAATAATAATAAATAAAATTTTGTAAAATTATATTATTATTATTTTAATTGTATTTTAAATAATATATATATATATATATATGGTTATAAATATGTTCATATTGGTATGGTTCAATTTGGGATAAATCCACTTGTCAGGCCTGGTTTAAATACTTCCTGTTTAGCATGTGTGTTGGATACAAGAATGAACAATTTCTCTGATGCTTTATTAGGAGGTTTTCAAAGTCCATTAAACAATGGACTAGCCTGGTCTTCTGTTATTCCCAGATATCAAGTTTCCTTGACAGATCCATACATAAATGAATTCTTGAATGCCTATATCCAGTTCTATGGTTTTGGCGTTGCCCCTCAGTCCCAAATAGCTCAGTTGCATGCTTCTATTTGCTTACGATTTGTGTCTACCTCAATGCCTCCTTTAAATCCGAAGCTGAAAGATAGAGCTCTTAAAGGAGTGATTGTTGGCCCTGGTAATACTGCTTCTTTACAAATTGGTTTTATAGAATGCACTCTCCATGAAGAGTGGAATAGTAGTTATACTCCACTCTCGCAGAAATATCCTCAACTGCAAACAGCGAAAGAACCTCAGCAGTTATCTATCATCCAACATCCTGATGGGTCCTCTGGACTCAGGTTCACTACTCCATCCCTCTCACGATCTATGTCTTCCCTCTCCAGTTCTTCATTTTTGCGGGGTAGGGATATCCAAAATAAATCTGTTATTCCACAATCCTCATAGACAGCTGTAACTGTTCCTAGAAGCTTGTCTGCCAGACATCCTGCTCCAAGAAATTTCCATAAAAAATCTGCATTACATAAAACTGATGACTGTCAATTTTGTATTCCATCTTCATCCTCTACTTTCCAGACAGAACCTCCCACAGATTCTCCTAAACAGGAGATATTCATTCCAGAAATAAAAAGTTTGTCATTAGCAAGAGCACAGCACGAAATAGTTGCAATGATCAGTGAAAGACACCTAGAACCTAGCAATTCCAGAAGAATTTTTAAGAATGGAACTGTGAAAGCTGATATGTAGTGGTTACATATGAAAACTGTGGCAGATCCCGAACAGAATGATTCAGAAAAGATGCATAAGTATACAAACTACCAAATAGTTTGTATGTTGCAAAACATAGATGATATTGCCAAGGATGTCCTTGAAATCAAAGAACATATTAAAAAGATGCATATAGGTTATAATGAAGTTTTGGGGATGCAAAATGACCATACCCAAAAATTGAATGATATTCAATCTAATATGGGTATTATCTCTAAATCCTTGGACCATCTTAGAGAAGCACTTCCTGCTCCTGCTTCTCCTCCACATTACAGAGAAATAGCTGCATCCAGTTCTAAGTTAAAATTCTCTTCCAGTTCTGATGAGCAAAAGCACATTCTTTTTAAGGGGGTAGAGAATATGGATAAACTTAGACTTGAAAGAATCCAGAAAGGAATAAGTCTAGCTAGAGAAAAGACAGAATTAATGAAGAATAGACTAGCTGACTTTCCTTCTGTAGAAAGCCTCAGATTACCTAAGAACTATGTCAGTCTTAGTTCTTTGATAAGACAAAATGGCCAACCATCTGCTCCTACAATTTTGGCCATGTGAGGAGTAACTTCTACTCAGAGAACCCCTGGTGAGCCAACATAAGGTGAACCAAGTTCAAAAAGAGACAGGAGTGAATCCTTTTATTTTCCACATAAAGGAAAGAAAGATTCCAGTGGGACTATTGCTCATGAAGCATCAGCTACAAGCCCATTTGGCAAATATATTGAGAATCTTCAGTCAACACCAGTCAGACTAGACAATCCTACTTCCAGAGGATATGGGAATTCATTATTGGTGAATATTGATTGTCTAGATTACAATGAAGTTATCGTTGTCTTCCATAATGTCCATGCCTGGGCATTACAAAGAAAAGCTGAAACAAAAGCAGATTGGTCAGATATAGTAACTCAAATAATCTGGTCTTTTACTGGTATACTGAAACAATGGTGGGAAAAACTGGCAGAAAATGAGAAAGATCAAATAGTTGAAAATGAAGATGATCCTTTAAAGGCTCTATTTGATGCTTTAAAACATGAGTTTGTTGGAATAGTTCCAGAAGATTCATCCCATCATGCACAATTATTCTTCTCCCAGAAGTTATGTAATATTGATTATTTGCATGATTATTTTTGTGTAATGCAGAAATTATTATATCAAGCAAATGATCCCCACAATGTTGCATATTTAAGATATTACATACAATCTATGCCAGGAAAAATTCCTGATTTGATCAATCAGCATATAGAGACCCATAAGGTAAATTTGGAAGGCCAATCTTTTGCAGCTATCCAACAGCTGATAGTAACAATTTTGCAGAAAGAATGTGCAGAAAGCAAAGCTAAAAAGAATTTTAAGAAACAAATACACTTCAGTACAAAGTTCTGCAATAATTTCAAGGAGACATATGATTTTGGATGTCATAAGAAAAGTACTAAAGCAATTTCAAAAAAGTCTTGTTCCTGCAAGCCTGAAAAATATGTGCCTAGAAGAAAGAAATATTATCCTTCAAAGAGATCATTTAAAGGAAGAAGGATAGTATTTAGGAAAAGGACAAAACCTTCTAAAAGAGTTGTTTGTTTCATATGTGGTAAAGAAGGTCATTATGCCAATGCTTGTAGAGAAAAGAAAGACAAAAAGCAAATGAAAATTGTAGATATCTTTTCTACTGTCCACAATCCACAAGATTGGGATCTTATCTCCCATTCAGACGGAGAATATTTTGAAGTCTCTAGTTCTTCTTCAGATTCTGAAGATAATGAAATTCCTGAAATAGGAAAGTTAGTATTGGACTCTGAGTCTTCTGACTTAGATGAAACTTTCATTCCTAACATCAAAATGTTTCATTCTTCAGAAGATTTACAAGTGAAGATTGCAGCAGTCAGAATTGAATTGGCACAGCTTGACCCAGTTCAGTTTACAGCCAGAAGAAGGTTGACAGAAAAGCTAGAGAAGCTAGAAACCCAGTTACCATCTAAGAAGGAAAAGAAAGAAAGATTTTCAGATGATGATCTCATACAGCAAGAGTTCGATTCAATGTTCAGACCTTTGCAGATCACAGAATCTATAGGTATGAATCAAATTGATGCTCTTAAGAAACAGATCACAGATTTAGAATCTTCTATTCATCATACTAGGTCAGAGATGATACAGTTATCATCCAAACTCCAGTTACTTATTTCTGATTATGATGAATGCAATTCTAAATTGACAAGAATGCTGATGAAGAATGTTCCAGAAGAAAATGCTCCAAAGACAAATGTAGAATTGATCAATGTCATGGGAATAGGAGACAGAGTTGTGATTCCCATAAAAATCAAAGTTCCTAGTATAAAATCCTACACTTTGGATGCACAGATTGATTCTGGAGCCATGAGTAGTTGCTGCAAGTTCGGGGCTATTCCGTATTACTATTGGCAGTCTACTAAACTTCAGTTCAGGGCTATCACTAAATATCTCATGGAAATTAATCACATAGCTCCTGATTTTCCTATTTATTTGAATGATGTACAAGTTTTTGTTACTTTGTATAGCTTTGATACAGGCACTGATGTCTTATTGGGACAAGATTTCTTGAAGAAATATTTGCCAGTCACTTTTGGCACAAAATCTGTCACTTTCACTACAAAAGCTGGTTTGGTTACAGTTCCCGCTTCAAATGATTATAAAGTGAATGTTCAGCCTGAAGAAGAAGATCTGGTTCAGCACAGTTTGCAAGACTTATCAAAGATCAACAAGATTGTCAAAAATGTTGAGTTGCATGGTCCAAAAACCTTGCAGTCTATTTCTGACAAACTCCGAAAAGATTGTATTGCTAATAGACCAGATGCTTTTTGGAAAAGAGAAAAATATTTTGTTGCCCTCCCATATAAAGAAGGATACATTTCAAAGCCACAGAAGGCTAGTGCTAATCACATGAGTCCAAAAGAACAGGAATTGTGTAAAGAAGAGATTGGTCAGCTCCTCCAGCAAAAGCTTATTGAACCTTGCAAAAGCCCTTGGGCTTGTCCTGCCTTCTATGTCAATAAGCACAGTGAACAGAAAAGAGGCAAGAAATGGCTTGTAATCAACTACAAAGCCCTGAATGATGCTCTTTTGCCAATCAGGTATCCTCTGCCTAACAAAGAACTGTTGCTTGCCAAAATCGCTAATGCCAATGTTTTTAGCAAGTTTGATCTCAAAAGTGGTTTCTGGCAGATTGGCATTATTCCTGCTGATAGATATAAAATTGCCTTTACAGTCCCTCATGGTCAATACCAATGGACAGTCATGCTGTTTGGATTAAAGAATGCTCCCTCTGAGTTTCAGAAAAGAATGGAAGACATTTTTTGAGGGGTAGATTATATCATAGTGTACATTGACGATTTGCTTGTTTTCAGTAAAGATGTGAATAGCCACAAGATGCATCTTGAAAAGTTTTATCAGCTTGTTTATAAGCATGGACTAGTCCTCTCAGACTCAGAAGAAAAATTCCAGATTGGTAAAGTCAGGATAGATTATTTGGGATTGCACATAGAACAAGGTCATGTGGAACTTCAGCCTCATATACTAACTCATCTGTTAAAGTTCCCTGATTTTATTCCTGATATAAAGATTCTTCAAAGGTTTCTTGGATGTTTGAATTACATAAGAAACTTTTATGAAAACCAGTCTGAAGATACAAAAGTCCTTCTGAACAGATTGAAGAAGAAAGCTACCAACTGGACAGATGAAATGACAAAAGCAATCAGAAGTATTAAAAGTAAGATTGGTAAGCTACCAAACCTTAAACTTCCAGACACTAGTCTTCCTTTTATTCTTGAAACAGATGCTTCTGATCACACTTGGGCCGCGGTATTGTTGCAGAAGCACGGAAGAAAAGAACTTGTGTGTGCCTACTCTTCAGGTACTTTCGATGATACAGAGAAAAAATATCCCTCTTCACATAAAGAGATACTTGCAGTAAAAAGAGGCATCAAGAGGTTTCATCTATTCCTGAAAAGTGTCAGGTTTATTGTCAGAATAGATTTGAAGCATATGAAAAGCATCTTGGCAAATAAAAGGTTATTAGAACAAGGCAATACCAGAGTTCTGCGATGGGCACTATGGCTTGAGGATTTTGATTTTGATATAGTTTACAAGTCAGGTGCAGAGAATTATCTGGCTGACATGCTTACAAGGGAAGGAGCTCAAGAATTCAAAGAGATAAAAATGTTCAGACCGCTTCATCAGGGTGAAGCTTCATCTTCAAGATCTGTAAAGTCTTGTGGAGTCAAGTCAATATCAGTCTGTAGTAATTGTCATTATGAGTTTTGTTTAGAGTGTTTTGCTAAACAGTTTTTAGTTTTACCATTGTGTCTTAGGCAAGTCATACTACAAAATTGGTTTGATTCTGAAGAGTCTCGATGGTCATACACCAGAGAGTTACCTTATAGAATTAGACCATGGCGTGTTTATTATGCATTATCTAGAGAGCCAGACCCTGTTTATTTTGGGTGTATTCAGAATACTGACTGGACCTGGGAAGATTATTTCTCTATCCATTAGAGGGCTAGGATACATGGTTCAGTTAAAGTCATATTTTATGCTGTTGCAATAGACCTTGGTAATAATTGGTGGAGTCCCTGGTTCAGGTTGTTCATGTTTAAGTATATGCCTAGAGCTCGTCATATTTTTGATAGGAGTTTTTCTGAATTTGTCAATATCTTTCATTGGGAAATGCATGTAGCTGTTCAAAATGACTACGTTGTAGAGTTTAACTTTGTCCACCTGAAGACAACAGTGATAGCAAATGAAGAAGACGAGTCCTTCAAGTTGGCTATAAGATTCAGAGGCTTGATATCAGTGGATGAATCAGAAAGACCTCCACATCTGTACACTTTTCCTTTCTACTGTTGCTTTAGAGAAGATGCTCCGGTATGGTTGGATGAGTCAGTTCCATACGAAGCACTTGCTCCAGATATCGCTGCAACCAAATGAGAATGAGAGAAATAATGATCATGAACATGATTATGATGACAGAGCTAACAATGATCGATTGTAAGGATCACTCATATGAAATCCTTGCATATCTTGCTTTAGTTTGTAGATATTCTACTTTTGGTTTTCGTGGGATTTAGGCCAAATAAAATCTCCACTGTGTATTTACTTTATAAAAGAGCCGATGTCCTAGATTCCGGCCATCATTGCACTAATTAGATAGTTTCTGATTCGGTCCCCATATGGCCTAGCCTCCAAGGGACGAGATAACAAGTGGTTGTCCCCACTTGCCCGAATCTTTAGAACTGTTCATTACTTTTGAGTACATAATCCTTTCGTGATAGACATCTTGCATGATGATCTAGCCGAAAGCCTGTCTTGAGATTCCAAGTTCCCGGTAAAAGTTTTAACCAGATGACCTGCTAGGATATTATAAATACTAGCATTGTAAGTTCATTTGGCATTCGGGGGAAAATATTGAGTCTTAGTGTGTTTTGAGTCTGAGCTTAGTTTCCCTGCTCTGCATCTGCGAGAAGTTTTTCGATCTGCTTGCATCACGGAAATTTGACTCTAAAGTTTGTAATACATCGTCTGCATAGCTATATAATTGGAGCTGTGAACATTTCAATCTGAGCATTGGCTTCTTAGTATATGATTGGGAGTCTCCTCCTACATAGTCGAACGACCTGACTGCTCTTGATTAAATACAAGTTCCATACCCTAGTACACTAGGTGCTCTTGATTATTGGGAGTCTCCCCTACATAGAGGGCTTGGTTCTCTTGATTAAATACAAGTTCCATACCCTAGTACATGACAAAATCCAATGGAAATATTGCAATCTCCCCAATCCTGAAATCTTGAAAAAATGATAGGTCTGCTGGATTTTGAGTGAGATCTAAATTTCTACTTTCTCCATATGAAATACAACGAGGGCGAAACCACTCTCAAACATCCTGAGTCATTTTATGGTAATTTTAAAAATTTAAGTAAAAGTGACACATTCTCCTTTATCTTTCATTTTCATCATTTCCTTTTACTTTAAGAATTTAACATTGCCATGAACTGCATATCAACACTAGGGCCATAGGCTTGAACATTAGGCTGCCCTACTCAAAAAAATTTGTTTCCAATATTTAATAGCTCCCTCTATCACTCCTGAATTGGGAGGGAGCAAAAAAAAAAAGAAGAAACGAAAAAATAAACTAAAAAAAAGTCACTTTATTGCAGAAACGTGGCTGGCTGCTGTACCACTTGTAAATGCGTTTCAGGCTGTAATGGGCCACGTTTCACCCACGTGAAATGCGACAGTGTGGCCTGAAACACGTTTCCAAGCCGTACATTACGCGTTTTAGCGTTTCAGTTTCTTTTCCTTGGGGAAACGACCCCCTTGGCAACGTTTCCTTCAACATAGTGTTAAATTCTCAAGTGACTATTCTCCTTTATCTTTCATTTTCATCCTTTTACTTAAATTTTTAACATTACCATGAAATGACTCAAGATGTTTGAGAGTGGTCCGACCTCATTGGAGTTCATATGGAGAAAGTAGAATTTTAGATGTCACTCAAAATCCAACAGACTTATCACTTTTTCAGGATTTGAGGATTGGGAGGATTGCAATGTTTCCATTGGTTTTTGTCATGTACTAGGGTATGGAACTCATGTTTAATCAAGAGCACCAATCCCTCTATGTACCTTGATGTTAGTGACATTGGTTGTCGAACTCCTGTATCATGACCCTACTAAAAATGTACCCATCACTCAAACAAAATCCTGACTTGACATGCTATGTTTTTTCTATTTTATGTTAATGCTTAGAGGGTGATAGTGATGACAAAGATGCCTACACTCTTCCAAAGGTAATGACAAAGATACCTCTGGATATTAATGCTTAGAGGGTGATATTAAAGACAAAGATCTTGATTTTCTAACAAGACTCAGAAATTAAACATTTCTCGTGGCGGCAAGAGGCCCAAGCATTAGCAACAGATAATAGATTTACTTGTCTTTTCTAGTTTCTAGTAGTTTTTATAATTGTTGACTATTTCATATTTATTATGATATTTGTTGTAAACAATATATGACAATTTAAGTTTGAAGTTTGAAGTTTGAAGTTGGCAATTGTAACTCATTGTTAATGAATTATGAATATGATGCTTCATGAAAGTTGTCTCATTTCCTTTCATTTTATAACATTTCATTTCATGTTAGAATTTTTATATAATTTCGGTGATCAATGATGATAAATGTTATGTATTGAATTTTGAAATCTTGAAACTTTATGATTGATGAATCATGAGACTTGATATGTCGTATGTTACTAACTTGTGGACGTGGTTGACGAAGATTATAACTTCTAGATGATTGGTGTTATATGGTTCAATCTATGTTTTTATGCTTTTAATATCTAATTCATCATTCTACATGTTTTTGTTAACATATATGCATCAAAAAATATAAAAATATATATGATATAAAAATTCCCTCCCGAATCGGAAGATTTTGAAAATGTCGCTCCCCGCTCCCGGTCCCAAGTAACCTTGCTCTAGTAGCCGAATCAAAGGAGAAGACATTGCATTCATCAAGTTGAAGTGTAGAAGGACGTCTCCCCATCCAAGCGAAGTGGAAACAAGGTGCAAAAGTTGGTCAAACATATATCACACAAGCTGAAACTAGGGTTTATGAAGAGGCCGAGGGTTGCAAGTCTGATCCAAGAAGTCGAGATCTAAAGGATAACAGAGAAGGAAGGAGAAGCAAGTAGATTGACCATCGTTGACTCAAGAAAGAAGAGGTTAAACTAAGAGGTCTTGTGAGTTGGTCTTGGAGAGGTCAATAGGTCAAGGGTCTTGGTCTTGGTTTTGTCAATTGAAGTATCTATAAGAAGAATTTTTTTTGGTTTTCCTCTCAAGATGGAGAGGTTTTGGCCCTGGTTGATTGCCTATATTCTGTGTCTCTTGTCGCTTTATTGTTTATGCTTTGGTAGTTGTTTGATGAAGAATAGTACTATAATAATCTAATATAAGAGAAGATCCTAATCTAAAGAAGTAAAAAGCATTGACAAGCAGTTATCATTACAAGAGAAATCAACTAATCTTCATGCCCTAGATTTCTCAACAACACTTTGGTGATGTACTTGGAGTGAGGAGCACTCATGGACCCACTTTGTCATTTGCTTGATGGAGATTGTCGATTCTAGGAGGATGACATCATATTGGAGAGCATTAATTCCCACATGTGGGAGATTTTGATATATTTCTTATATTTTAAAGCTATCCTAAGGCCGACTTTTGACCTATAGGCCTAGTTGAATGCTCCAAGCAAAATTTTAGGGATTTTGTTGTAAAACTATGAAAAGTGACTTGGTTGTCCTCATATAAATAGAGGGAAGTCACTTTCCTTTACCATAATCACATTTCACTCACTCTTCTCTCTAAAAGGAGTGCACACTAGTTGTATTGTACTTTTCCGATGGATACAATGGACATTTAATGGAGTAAATTGTCTTGGGAGGAAGATTTTTTCATGGAGAGACTTGTTGGGGATTGATGAAGCAATTCTTGTTGGATTTGTGTAACTTTATTGCTATTTTTTCTCCGTTTTGCATGATATATTTATGAAATTAAGGTTTTTGTTGTGCCATATTAAAATGTGCAACATTTCTTCAAATCTCAATTCTTTATGGCATGTGAAATTTGTCTTGCAAGAATCCATCAAAGGAACTTGGTTCATGCATCCTTTGACCCTAAATCTCCCTATATAGAAGTCGCTAGGGTTTCAAAGAGAATAAATTTAATCTTCCAGTCTCTTCATCCAAGGCCCTGTATCATAGACCTCCACCTAATTAACTCCATTTCCCAATTGAAGGAAGGCACTGGTCTAGTTGTGGTGATCATCTTAAATTTCTACTTTTCCTAATTTCTTGGTAGCTAGGGTTATGGTTTGGTTTTAATTTGCATGTTATGGTAATTTTGCATCTGTATGTTATTTTCTATTGATAAAAATTGCATTTAATTTATTAAAAAAGGTAGAATCTCACAGTAATTGCATTTTTTTAACCTAAATTAGGATTGATGGCTAGGCTTCTTTTGCTGTTTTATGTTAATTACGATTAAAAACCACAAAAGTCTCCTTTTCCCCTGGCTTACCCTTTGATAGCCTTTGATACTTTATTGAATCTATTTATGAGAAACTATTCTTTGCTGTTATATGCTTTTGCATTAGTTTACTTGCATATGATAAAAACCTTAATTTATAACAGCGCTCTTCTAGTCCATTGGGGTTGGTGGAAAGTGTGTTTGATTGCTTGTATCACTTATCATGACCATCAAGGCCTTGCGAGTACTTTCCCCATAACTATTAAACCTTACAACACCCTTGAGCCCTTCTTTCTTAAAGATCTTTTTTGGTTGATTTCTTTAAAGAAGCCTCCCTTGTGGGTATAACATCAACCACTAAATAGCTAGAGAGAGGCCACTGAGGTGACAGTGGTGGATTATTTCTTTGTTTCCATAAGACCTAGGTTGCCTAGTGTAGCTTTGCACCAGGCATGCTAGATTTTGTGGTAACAGTAACATTCTTCAAAATCAGAAATGATCAAAAATATGTCTTAAAGGATGGCCCTTGATTCTGGGACAGGTCAGGTCTTTTTACTAAACTTCAGTTTCTAGATTTTGACCTTGCAAAAGTGCTTCTCTGCCATACTTATATGGGGGAGTACCTATTATCCCATACATCCATAAGAAACAAATTTGTTGGAAGCAGTCAATAACTCTCTAGGCAAATTCATTCTCTCATACGGAATATCTGCTACAGATATAATTGGGTAGATATCTGTATTATATTTTTGTAATTAGAAAACAAAATCCTTATCTAGCAGAAGAGAGGATCCAATAAATTGGGACAGTTCCAAGTATGTGAATTGGACATACAAGCTCTTAGGATGGAAAATTTGTTGTAAAATCTTCAAATAATCCTGAAACCAACATATAGATGCTATACATTTTTAGGTTAATGCACTAGATGCCTTGTATGTTGAAGATCGATTTATGCTTTCCTGAATATTTCTATTTATTGATAGGATTCTTCCTTATCATGCTATGATGTGCAGGTGCAAATTCTATGTGAAAGCTAAAAAGCAATTGGCTGTACATGAAGCTCCCAACATTCTTACAATTGCCTTGAAGAGGTTCAAGGTAGTGATTTTTTTTCCCATCTTCACTTTCACAAATGGATTTTTTTCATTTCTGTTCATTCAGAATTTCATGCAAGCTTGTTATGGTTCTTGCAGAATGGAAAGTTTGGTAAACTCAACAAACATGTTCCTTTCCCAGAAGTCTTGGATATATCACCCTATATGAGCGGAACTGGGGATGAACCGCCTCTCTACATGCTCTATGCTGTAGTAGTCCATGTAGATATGCTGAATGCTTCCTTTTTTGGGCATTATGTTTGTTATGTGAAGGATATGCATGGGGCCTGGTACAAGATTGATGATGCTGAGGTTAGTCTATGTTAGATCATTAGCCAAGTTAGTATTCACTTCGTTAAATTTCAAAAAGATATCCAATTTTGATTTTCGAAATGTGATGAACATTCTGTTTTCAAAAGCTGAAACACTGGAAATAATGTACTGTTACGTATCGTTGTTTCAATTTAAGCAGTTTAGCACTCTCCACTGTTTATGATAAATTTCTACTGTATGCAACATTATGGTTTCAAAAACCCTGAATTGTACTTCCTCATGGCAGAACTTTTAAATTATTATTTTTAGTTTTTCATGTGACACAGTTCAAAAGATGTCTCAAGGGAATGAGTATTTCATGCACAGGTTTATCAGTTTATATGAATTTCACCTGATTGATAATGAATTCCTGCTTTGATCAACAGGTACAACCTGTACAGCTTCATACGGTAATGTCGGAAAGTGCTTACATTCTTTTGTACTCAAGGTGAATGCAAATGTTAAATTGCTTTCTTTGTCAATTATCTTACATTGGTTGTGCTTGCTTATAGTTCAAGTAATGCTGAAAACAAGCTTGTTCCTAACAGGCAGTATTGTTTCAGGTCTTCTCCACGGCCGCCAAATGTGCAGAATAATGAGATTGCTCAATCATGCATAACAGCACCAATAAATTATCATAAATATGATTCTTGGCAGTCATTTGCATCAAATGGACACAATGATAGTTTTGACAGGAATGTTATCTCTTCATTGAACTCATCAACAGCTAGATTGGATGAAATCCCTTCCGATTTATTTTGGAATTCAAATGAAGTTTCAAGGCATGTATATGTTAGTGATGCACTCGATGGAGATGTTTATGATTTCAATTATGAGAGAACTCCTTTGGCTACAACAGATTGGGACTCAAATCCAGGTGCTAGGGAGTACACTTATTTCACATACAGTGATGCCGTATCTCTTTTAAGTGGTTCAGATGCAGCTTCTTGGAGTACAGAGAGCTATGGAGATTCCACAAGTACAACAGATTATGCCGAGATGACAATTTGATGATTTGGAATTTGCATCCACATCTTCCTTGCCTGAAGTGTTCAATGGCTAATTCCAGTTTTGTACTGATTACCTTGTTCTCCTGAATGCAATGGACGACTTCTAAAAAGATGTTCTCAACCTGGATTTTGGATCTTCAATCTTGAGAAGGGCAGTATTTCCCTGCTAATATAACACTGGATACCAATGGATTGTTTGCCTCACCTTCTATATGGCACTAGACAATTTACCATCCACTATGTTCGTCTAGCTACATGCTATTACTTCTTTCAATATTGGGTGTAGTAATTGGACTACTCATTGTTGTGGTTACAACACATTGACAATATATTTTAACAGAGAAGTGGAGGGGGAAGATTTGGACACTGTACTCTCAAGGCTACTTTCATTGTGTGTCTACTGTTCATTGTTTTCTGAGAAGGATGCACTGGATGGTAAAACCATTGACACACGGATCTGATGCTTGTTGCAATCCTGAGATTTGTCAGTTGCTCAGTGGATCCGTATCGAATTGAAGTCCATTCATCAGGATTAGCGAATATTCTGCTAGAGGAACTTGGAAGCAACACAAATATTGACTACTTTGAAAGAATTTCTGCCATTGCAGAAAAGTGGCAATAAAGGAAATAAAAGTGAAGGAAAATCACTATTTTATCTTCCATCTTGAACAGTTGATTCATGGAGTATTATTTTACCTGTTGATAAAATGCATATTCAGGTAATACAGATAAATTATAAAAATATGTTATTAGCAAAATATAAAGTCATTATTAATTGGGGTATATCTGTTTGAGCCCTATGGAGAATATCACTTGCCACGATCAGAGAATGTAGAACATATCAATCGTGGTAGGAAAAATATGTTTGTTAAGATTGATAGAGAGAATATTTACTGCATTTAAATTTCTGGTTGACTACAGTACTGGCAGTACACTGGGGTTAAACGCCAGGGTTTAGGCAGGTTATTTGGGCATAAGTGCAAACTTGGGCCAATCAAAAGGAGGATATGTATTTTCTTTCCTTGTACATAGCATGACTGGTTAAGGGTCAATAATAACTAAGAAGAGCTACATGGTTGAGTTCACTGTTGTGTTCAGTTAAAAATTCAGAGCTTCATTCCATTCTTTGTGATTCAGGTTTCAGCAAGTCTAACTTTGGTATATGGCCTATTTATTTATGTATTTACTAAGGAAGTTTAAGCTTGGTGCATTTGGTTTGTTGGTTTGTGTTATATAGCAACTGGGAATGAGATATTGTTTGCTGTTACAATTCTGTCTTTGGGGCGATAAAGGATTTTTCCCCAAAAAGTGGGAACTGTGGGAATGAGAGATCCCTGGTTGACTTGGGACTTTGATTCCCATTGTGGGTTGCAATTTGCATTGGTAAACACTTGAAAAATTCGTTGATAAAATCTGCTTCATGAAATGTGTTGTACAGAAGTAAATCTATCGGTCTCCTGTCTTCTACTGTAAGCTCTTAAAGCTTTAAGATTCTTCTTTATGCATAACTTGATGAATCCCATGTACTTAGCACGGATAAGGAAGGGATAAACTAACATAACTTTATGAATCATCAAACGCTCATATGTTTTGCATGTGAGTTAGACAAGTTGTTGGACAAATATACTCATCTTTGCACCATGTATGAAACTAATCTTTTGAATGAACAAAATCTGTTGAAATGTTTACAATTAAGCAGCAGATAGAATTGAAACCTACAAGATACTGTGCATAAAAGATCTGTCTCTTCGCAAATATTGCAATAAACTTACATACATGCAATAGATTGGAAAAAGATTGAGCCTATTCTATATAAATACTGCATTTTGCACTAGTTATTTATTTATTTTTTGAAAACGGATCTTCTGTTTTGGAACCAATCAACGGAAAAGTATATTAAGATTCAAGAATGATATATCATTGAGATGGACTGTGAACAGACAGATTTCACTCTTACATCAGCAAGGAGAGCAAACATGTACGATTTTTCTCCTGTTGGTTCCATAGGTTCCTCTATTATTGTTGTCAAATTACCATGGTAAAATTCAATGTAAAGTGCTCATTGAAGAAGCCAAAGATTCAAAATCCACATAATCTAAATTGCTTGATTGGTCTGCAAGTTGCTTCTCTCCATGTTATCACAAAATCCAGTGCCCTAGTGCTAGGCCACACTAGATCCCTGGCAACAACGGGATCCACCACCGTTGTCACCTCAGTAGCAAAGTACTCTGCTGTTTTTTGGGCTGATGTTATTTCCACAAGGCAGGCTTTCCCTGCAGGTTCTAGAGTTTAAATAACCGAAGTATTGCTTAGGATAAATACTCTCCAAAGACCCTGCTATATAAACACTCCCAGAATGATCTTTAATAAAGTATGGCTCCATATGGAATGAAATAGTGAGGTTCTACATAGGCTTTGGAGAATGCCCAAACAGATTCCTAAACAGATCCCTAGTTGACGTGGGACTTTGATTCCCATTGTGGGTTACAATTTGCTTTGGTGTTGACATTGTAATGTCATGACTCGGTGGGATATGAGTTGATGGTATACACCTGGAAAAATTCGTTGATAAAACCTGCTTCATGAAATGCATTATACAGAAGTAAATCTATCGGTCTCATTGCTTCTACTGTAAGCTCTTAAAGTTTTAAGATTCTTCTTTGTGCATACCTGTAGCACTACTGTAGAGTTTTGTCTCAAATAGATCCCATGTACTTTGCGTGGATGATAAAGGGATAAGCTAACATAACTTTATGAATCATGATGTGCTCATCTGTATACCCCACTAATGTTATTGTAATGAAATGATCCCATATTTTGCATGCGATTTAGACAAGTGGTTGGACAAATATACTCATGTTTGCACCATGTATGAAACTAATCTTTTGAATGAACAAATCTAATGAAATGTTTACAATTAAGTAGAGACAATTGAAACCTACAATATACTGTGTATAAAAGGTCTCTGGCTGTTATTGCAATAAACTTACATAGATGCAATAGATCTGCATTGCACAGATTGGAAAAAGATTGAGCCTATTCTATATAAATACTGCATTTTGCACTAATAAAATTTTCTATATATTTTTCTAAAACGGATCTTTGGTTTTAGTACCAATCAACCGAAAGGTCTATTAAGATTCAGGAATGATATATCATTGAGATGGACTGTGAAGAGACAGATTTCACGGATCTTTGGTTTTAGTACCAATCAACGGAAAGGTCTATGAAGATTCAGGAATGATATATCATTGAGATGGACTGTGAAGAGACAGATTTCACTCTCACATTAGCAAGGAGAGCTAACATATACGCTTTTGCTCCTTTTGGTTCCATAGATTCTTCTATTATTGTTGTCAAATTACCGTGGTAGGATTCTTGTAAAATGGACATTGAAGAATTCAAGAATTCAAAATCCACAATCTAAATTGATTGATTGGTCTGCAAGTTGCTTCTGTCCATGTTATTGCAAAATCTAGTGCCCTAGTTCCAGGCCACACTAGATCCCTGGCAACAATGGGATCCACCAACATTGTCACCTCAGTAGCAAATTCCCTTGCTTTTTTTGGGCCGACGTTATTTCCACTATGAAGGCTTTCCCTGCAGTTTCTAGTGTTATTACTGAAGCATTGCTTAGGATAAATACTCTCCAAGGGCCCTGCTATATAAACACCCCAGAATGATCTTCAACAAAATATGGCTCCATGGCTCCAGGTGGAATGAAATAGTGAGGTCAATGTACTGATGGTTCTAGATAGGGTTCAGAGAATGTCCAAACAGATTCCTAAACACACATACGACTCTGAATTTAATGATTTTACAAAAATATAAAGTTAGCATGAGGGACCAGTGCCTTGACTAATCAATGCAATTTTGGACATGTGGAGTCAGACAAGGAGAGGGTAAATTGCTGAAGACCTTGGATGGAGAGGGAAAAGAGAGAAGGATAATTTCATGATAAAACCCTAGAGATTTTCCAAACAAGTAGACTTAAGATTCAGGAAGACAAATCTAGTTTCTTTGATGGATACTTGATTAAACATTTTGGCTATGAAGAAAATAGAGTTCATAAGAGATGTTGCAATTTTTAATTTGGCACATGACACATTAATTCAACAATTGTAGCAAAATGAAATAAAACATTCACAATAAAACAACTTTATTCATGCATGCATCACTTTGTCAATCCAAGTTCATTGAAAATGAATCTTCTCCAAGACAATTAATCTCACTTAAAATATCCGAAGTAAAAAATTTACAAGGAAAAATCACAGAAATTTCAGATTGCTATGGGATTTCTCCCCCAAAACTGCATGAAAAAATGAGAGGAAATGCACTTATAGAGGAGGTGTTCAACTTCCCTCATAATAAAATAATACTTTTCTAAGCTAAAATTCCCTAAATTAGCTTTGAGGAGGGACAAAAGGCTCTCTTTACAAATTGTTGAGAAATGTAACTAGGTTCGGTCTTCATAATTGTACTCGAGTCAAAATGTAATATATTTGTCAAAAGAAAGGAATTTATTATTATTATTATTAATTTAATTTACTTGTTAAAACATGGCTTTCATGCTTGGGTCAATTCTCTTAGGTCAAGCCTCCATTGTAGGCTTTAGTCAAAGTCAATTTTTGTTTGGTCAAAGACTCCATCAAAGTCTCCTTGTTGTCGGCCTCAAACAAATCATCATCAAGTTGGCCTACAAGTCAGCCTAACCTTATATGGAGACACAACTGTTCAAGCACTCATGTCGACTTTATTTACTATGGGGAACAACCATAAATAGGAGGGCATAACTCGCTCCATAGTTTAGTCATACAACTCGCATAAAAATTCAGAAAAAAGGTTCGGTGCTATCACAATTTGATGCTATTACAGTTCAGTGCTATCACAGTGTAGAAGTTCGATGCGATTGTAGTTCAGTGCTATCACAGTGTAGAAGTTCTGTACTATTGTAGTTTGGTGCTATCACAATGTAGAAATTCGGTGCTATTGCAGTGATGAAGTTGGGTGCTACCTCAGTGATGAAGTATGAATATTATAGTGAAGTCTTGGTATATTATAGTGAGGAATCTCAGATTATTACAAAACTGAGATATGAGTTTGGGACAATCACCACAGGACCAAAGTATATTAAAATGTTGATATTACAGTGTTGGACAAAGTTGTAACTTTATGTGACCAAGTTATCAAATGACTACTACTCATACAAGGCCGAAGTATGAAGCACAACATTGGACTATGTCATCACTTTGAGAATCAAAGCTTGACTGATGCATTATCTCATTGTTGCAAGGAAAAACACATTGAATAATGAAATGCTACTCACAAGGTTGACTTGATGGAGGGAGTCTCTAGTCCAGGTTGTGAGTGTCTTGGTCATCTCATCTTGTTTTGAATCTACTGAAGGAAAAATTTTGATCAGGTTTTCCCCTAGAGGGGTTTTTTCTTGGCTGCATGCCTACATCTTGTGTCCTCTTTTATTTGTTGCTTGGCATTAGTCTTGATGATAAGAAAAGATAAATCGAAAGAAAGAATAATAATAATGAAAACATCATAAGATAATGTCATAATAAGAGAAATCATTTAACTTGCTACTCTTTGGATTTCTCAACATGATATCAGAGCTATGGTGAAAGAAGGTTGAAAATCACCTTATTGGCAAGAAGGTTTTGGAATTGAAGAAACGTCACTATCTGAGATCAAATTCATTGTCAAGAGTAGATCGAAGCATCCAAGGAAAACAAAGGTCAAAAGGCTCCTTAGTTGAGATATATAATTTGAAGGAACATTCACTACAGACAAAAGGTCATTTAAGGTTTGAGCAGGAGGTCATCATTATCACCAACATACTACAAGCACAACAATAGTTCTCCTACAATTGAAGAACGTTTTGAAGTCCAAGTTACTTCTATGAGATGATCCAAGTCTGAAATTCTGAGCACTATTATCCGAGATCTAAAAGCATTCATTTGAAGACTATGAAAGGAACCCGAAGTCTGTCCTATGGAAAAATAAATCACAAGGAAATGGAAAGCACAAGGAACCAACTTAAGGAAATCAAGTGAGTATTGTCACTTAATAAGATGTACTTGCAACAAGTCTAATGAAATCAGAGGTATGTAATCAAAAGGTACGTATGTTCATAACCTTTTAGACTTTTAAACTGTATCTAATCTTAAATGGCTCATACAATCTTTGTTTATAGCTAGTCTAGGGTAAACATTGTAATCCCTAGATAACATACAAAAATCTCATATTAGAACCTTAATCCATATCTTCTAGAGTTTACAAGTAATGTAGAATGTCAAGTAAGAATTCTAATTGAAATAATGAATAACTTGATCTTCGATATAATAGATTGCATCCTCGATGGTTACGTAGAAGATAACTTGAGAAATTAAATCATGTTCTTGGTATCACATGTTTTGTTCGAAATCATGTATTATAGGTATAAAAGATAATGGAAAACACTTCAAGGAATGCTTACAAGGTTTGTCAAGAAACATCTCTAGGTATGTCTTAGACTACACTCCTTATAAAATTATATTAATATAAAAGGTATGTTCATCTTATTTTGAAATTTGTGTTGCATTACTAACATCGTTATGTATAGATGTTTTGAATCATAAAGATTCTTGTTTAGGGTGATTCATCACTTGATAAATCTTCCCTCCTTACATCCTTGATTGTTGTTATAAAACCTAGACAGGTTCTCTGGAAAACCCTAACTTAAGGGTATGCTAATGATAATGTGTGAAACCCTAGCCTGCTTAGGGTTATCAGGAAATGTTATTTGAAGTTTTTGATGATGATGTCGTATTTGGGGTTTTGGTATGATCATGAAAACCCTAACTTGTTAGGGTTGAATGATGTTGTCAGAGATCCCAAACATTTGAAGTTTTGGTATAATAGGGTTTTCTTTTGAAATTTGTGTTAGATTACTAACATCGTTATGTATAGATGTTTTGAGTCATAAATATTCTTGTTTAGGGTGATTCATCACTTGATAAATCTTCTCTCCTTACATCCTTGATTGTTCTTATAAAACCTAGACAGGTTCTCTGGAAAACCTTAACTTAAGGGTATGCTAATGATAATGTGTGAAACCCTAGCCTGCTTAGGGTTATCAGGAAATGCTATTTGAAGTATTTGATGATGATGTCATATTTGGGGTTTTTGTATGATCATGAAAACCCTAACTTGTTAAGGTTGAATGATGTTGTCTGAGATCCCAAACATTTGAAGTTTTGGTATAGTAGGGTTTTCTTTGCTATGTTATGAAACCCTAGGTATTTAGAGTTTGGTTGAGTTTATAAGCAAAACCCTTGTTATAAGTAAGGTCCTAGGAATGAAACCCTAGGTATGTGTCTATTTGGTTGAAACCCTAGCTTGGTCTAGGTCGGTATATGTCTAATATGTTAATGTTGCCTGACATATGTTATGCTTATGTTTGATGATGAATTCCCAAATATGTGTGTTGACCTAATTATTAATGGTCATAAATCCTAGGGTTTGGAAACGAGCCCTAGTCAAGGTTTGAAGTTTTAGGATGTTGTTGCTTGGAAAATCTAGGGTTTTACAACTAAACCCTAGTGGTAGTTAAATTCTCTAATATGTATAACAATATGGAATCTATGAATCTATTGTGATCGCTGATGGAAAATCTAGGGTTTACATAAAACCTTAGTAGAAGTTATTCATATTGTTGATTAAGTTGTAATTGGTTTTGATTGTTGGAGCTCATGTATGAAATTTAGGGTTTACATGAAATCCTAGTAGGACATCTAACATATGAACTCTGAAAATTGTTAAATGCATTAACCTGATTTGTTTCTAGGGTTTTCTATTTGAAAGGACTTGCCATATTGGTGAAAGTAATGTTAAGACCCTAGATATAATGAGACCAATACTTTGATTGAGCTATTGATGTAGGTTTTAACCCTGAACATAAATGATCTACACACGAATCTTATAACAGAAAATAAACAATAGCGAGAGCATAAAACATAAAACAGATAAACACAGAGATTTTCCCCTGGATCCCAAATCGGGACGACCAGCTTGATTTTTCATTATGTTCCTTTTAGTGTTACAACACATGTATATGATGCCGAAGCATACATAAACCCCAATCCATAAACCCTGGATTAGAACATAACCGTAGTTCCCTTGACCGGATCTACAAAAATACCAGGGGCCGAAAACCATCGTACCCCAAAACCATGTGCAAAACCATCCACAAAACCATGGACGCGGACTACCCACCGGAAATTAAGGACCAAAAATTTTCGCCGGGGCGCTGCCTCGGACCCCGACAGGGGGGGCTACCGCCCCCCCTGTGACCCCCCCGTTGCGCTCAACGCAAAGGGGGGGCTATCGCCCCCCCTCTTACCCCCCGCGCGTGCTTAGTCGTGGAAATAATATAACACATACCCAACAATTGATGTGATTTAAGGTTTGTAACAAAACCTGGGCAAGAAGTTGAAGTATTGAAGTATAGTCTCTTGTTGATTATGCTTGTAAAGTCTAATGCTTCCATTATTATAAGATTTTGTTATGACTAACTTCATGCTTCTATAGATTTGGTTGTACTTGCTATCTAAGTTGTGCAAGTACATCATCTTCAAGATGGTGAAGATGTTCATAAGAAAAGTTGATATGATAAGCATGATGAAGGAAGATATATGACTCTGATGAGAAGGATGGAAGCCATGAAAAAATATTCTCTAATGTCATAAGAAGAAGCTGGTCTCTCTAGGTTAAGAGGGAGTCTAGATAGAAGAAATTTGCTTGGTTGAGAGGGAGAGCATATCATAGTCTTGATTGAAGAATTCATTTTGAAGAATATGTTGATGTATGAAGAGTAGGAAAGAAAGTACGAATCTTTTGTCAAAGATTCGGTTGATAATACTAACGTGACAAGTTGAGAAGCAACATCTAGTTGTCTGGAAGACCGTGAAGGTTTGTATTTGAGTATGCACATTTGAAATTGTATCAATAACTGGGGTTGTGTTTGTATAGGTAAATATTTCGAAGTTTTGATAACATGATGGAAAATGATCAAGTTGATTGGGAGAGATTTGTTGTTGAGGCTTTGTGAGTGAAGCATTACATGGGAGGACATCTAGCTGGCACTTTGTGTTGATGTCTAAGTACCAAAGTAGGGAGGGTGGTGTTGGTCATAGAGCTGACCTCAGATACACACTTATATCCCGGGGTTGATGGTTAGTAAGCAAGCTTGATGGTACTTAGAAAGGCTGAAAGCTTTAGTCCATCTTAGTCCCACTCAGATAGATTTCCCTTTTCAGGAATCTGGTCCGTGACATTGCGTTGCCTAAACTGTTGAGAGACCTTGGATAGATTGCTATGGTCAAGAATTTAGTCCGTGGCATTGCGGTGCCTAAACTGTTGAGAGACCTTGGATATATTTCCCTGTTTAGGAATCTAGTCCATGGCATTGTAGTGCCTAAAATTCTTCATAGATTATGTGTTTTTTGATCTTCCATGTACCTCTATGGTTATATGCAAATATGAATACCTCCTTGGTTAAGAGGGAGTGTTGAGAAATGAAACTAGGTTCGGTATTCATAATTGTACTTGTCAAAATGTAATATATTTGTTAAAATAAAGCAAAAATAATTTTATTATTAATTGAATTGACTTGTTAAAGCATGGGTTTCATGCTTGGGTCAATTTTCTTAGGTCAAGCCTCCATTGTAGGCTTTAGTCAAAGTCAATTTTTGCTTGGTTAAAGACTCCTCCATCAAAGTCTCTTTGTTGTCAGCCTCAAACAAATCATTATCAAGTCGGCCTAACCTTATATGGAGACACAACTGTTCAAGGTCTCATGTCAACTTATTTACTATGGGGAACAACTATAAATAGGAGGGTATACCTCGATCCACAGTTTAGCCATACACCTTGCATAAAATTTCAGAAAAAAGTTTTGGTGCTATCACAATGTAGAAGTTCGATGCTATTTGTTACACGTCATTTTGTCACCATGACATTTGACAGTTAGAATGGATCTATCACCATCCATACTCATGCTTCCTGGAAAGTCAAACATTCATATTTCTTGACCAAGTCCTGAATTTTGGGAAGATGACTCTTCAAAACTCTTAAGAATGACTTGCGCATCTTTCGTTTTCACTTCCGGCACATGCGCAGATATTACAAAGATTCCCTGTGGAATTTTGCGCTTTGTTTTCCACTAAAACTTGTGCACCCTACTTCACGAAAAGTAAAAGATAAAAGTAACATATAGAAGCACAGTTGGATGCATATTCTCCGACTAGAAGCCTCTGAGTCATATCACTTCGAGGAAAATCCCTCCAATCATGGAACTAATTCCCTTGGATCAAGGAATCCTAATCCCCTCCTTTATAGATCTCACTCCTCTTTAGTGGATCTGAAACCTGTTCAGTCTCTCCTATAAATTGAGCTGAGACTTCAGGGTTAGGAGAGCTCACTTATGGTAATCTTATGTTGTTAATTTTTAGAGTGGAAATCTTTTTAAACCAAGGAGGAATATTGGGAGGCATACGGGAGGAACCTATACAACATCAAGGCTTGGTTGTAATATTTATTCTTTATCCCTGAATAATACATTTGGATACTTTTTGTCATTGTGTTGTTTTCCAGATTCATTAAAGCAATTACATTTCTTAATCTCCTTGATCATTAAGTTAAGCTGGTAGGTATATTATCATTATACTGCATATGTTTTTGATTCTTTGCATGTTTGTGGTTGCAGGTTTCTTCTTAGCATTGAAGAACTTCTTCGGGACAAAAGGTAAGGTCTTCACCAAGCATCTTGTTGAAAGGTAATAGCATCACTCTCTCTTTTCTAGTTTTGATAATATGAATGCCAATAGCTTAGGGAAAGAGATATTCTTATGTTTATTTTTTTCTAGTTACTTGTTGGGATACAAGGGAGATCGCTCTTGTCCGCAAGAGGGATTTATCCAAGTAACAATATTGCAGTTTAATGCTATCACATTTGTAAAAGTTACATACTATTGCAGTTCCGTGCTGTCACAATGTAGAAATTTAGCGCTATTGTAGCGATGAATTTCGGTGCCACCTTAGTGATGAAGTCCGAATATTACAGTGAAGTCTTGGTATATTATAGTGAGGAATCTTAGATTATTACAAGACAGAGATTTGATTTTGGGACAATCACCACAAGGCCTCTTATATTTGTTGCTTGGCATTAGTCTTGATGATAAGAACAGATAAATCAAAAGAAAGAATAATAATAATGAAAACATCACAAGATAATGCCATAATAAGAGAAATCATTTAGCTTTCTACTCTTTGGATTTCTCAACACAAATTAATTAATCCAAAATAACACAAATTTGGCTAAGTTACCATGAAACATAAATGGATATGAGTTTTGTTTTTCATCCCCTAGATTTTTGAAAAGCCAGGATCCGAGTATAGTGGGGAAATACGACATACGAAGAATACAATAATATTTAAAAACAAGAAGCATATGCAAAGTTTAAAGCCAAAACCATTCGTGAATCAAAACGTCATAACTGAAATAATTAGATAGCTTATAAATATGAAAACATAAATTATGATACATCATGATTTATTCAAAAAGGATAATTGTAAATAAAAAATTAAGTATCTCATCAAAGATGACTCTATTGAGATCATGATGTTGAGTAGCTTTAACTACTTGTTGAAAAATGGGTCTACTTGTTCATCATTTGAATAGTTCAACTCCACATCATGATCAACTTGTCATCTTCCATGAAATTAGCCTCAATATCTAAAAATTCCCTTCTAGTTACAATGGTAAATGAATGTGATACACTATTTGAGAATATGCTATAATTTATGTATCATATTGTTCTAAGAGGACTCTTCATCAAGAATTGGATGGGATTGATCTAATTAAATTATTATTATCACAACCATCCTTTGTACACTATATATGATTATTCATGTATTGTCTCAAAGCTTTCATCTTATCATTATAAAAAATTGAAAAATAAATTTTTTATGTGTCATACCTTTTGTACTAGCATTATCATATGCTATACAACCTATAGGTAGTTAATAACTTACTTATATGACTATACAACCTATAGATTACTAGTAAGTAATCTAACTAAAATTCTAAAGAGTATTTGCTTGCTTTTTATGGTTTCAAATAGGTGACAAATATCCTTAAAAAAGATAAAAGCTAAAAAACTAATGGCATGGGATAGGTGGAAAATATCATTTAAAAAAAAAAACTAATGTTATTTGCTTGGGATCTGATGTGTGAGGGCTAGTTGGCATGGGATCTGTTTTTGTAGCATGGGATACGCTTCTAGGTTTGAAGGATTCATTTATGTGGTAGACCCTACTTGGATCTAGGTGGATTCGTATTCGAAACGCAAATCCGCAGATCCAACTCCAAGACCCCGAGGATTCGATAACACAAAAATTTGAGCTTCTAAAGTCACGTGTACAAAATCTACATGTATAAACCTTCAAAAGATCATGGTCCTTTTACACAAATTAAGGGAAAATAAAGGTTGTTGGTGTAACATCCAACTATAAAGGGCCCTTTAACATCATAACTTCTTACAAAAGCCTCCAAATTTGTCATCCCGCCACCTCTTGGGTGCAGGCCCAACAATGCCCAAACCATAAACCAAGATGGGTTTCCTTGATGGTCAAGCAATCCCTCTTCAAATGTGGGATTTCCCAACTTCAAAAAGACTTTTTAAATGTGAGACACTTGATCATATTTGCCCAAATCATCTCTAAAATGGGCACGAGCACCTCGGTACCTCCATAACCTCATATAAAGGATATTTTTAAACCAACAAACACCTCAAAAGAGTGGGGATAAGAAAACCAAAGGTGGGTTTTAAAGTGGACTTCCCACACTTAGTGGCGAGTGACTCCTCATCCAACAAGGTTAGCCCATAAAACAATCTTCATACACCAAGCTAGCCCTAAAATCCTTTCAATGAAGTATGTTGGCCCTATTTGGATGATTTGATTCCTTCACAATGGAGGTCAACTAATTCAATTTTGTCACTTTTATTACTCCAAAAATGCTCCATCAGGTTGGCCTTATTTATCAAGAAAAATTTATTCCTATTTGAGGTTGGCCCGAGGCCTCCTTTATGGGTCAACGAACCAACAATATTTCTCTAGAACATGTATATATACCCTCAAAATTTCAAATTTTAAGGTGACAAATCAATATGTTGTGCTTCTGAACAAGGCTTGAATTTTGTTTAACCATAAGAATTTATATTCATTTTCATCAGGCATAGTCCACTTGGATTGCTTACAACAAATGAAAATTATGAGGTCAAATGTATTTGAAATTATGGATGGACCCACCTTGGATATTTGGTTCTTATGTTTGGTCTAGTGTTATACAGTTGTACTTCATATTTTAGTAAATTTGGTCTTTGTAAGTGCTCCAGAATGACCTAGAATTTTCCTACTTAACAATTCATGTGTCAACATTCAAACATTGGCATTGTTCTTCGTTTGATCTAACTTGATAATGTCCTTATTACTAGTGGTTGTTACTAAGATACCAACCTAAATCCATCTTAACCCCGTATCTATCAAGTGCTGAGAGGGGTCAATTATCTCAAGGTGCAATCCACTTTTTTTAGTGCAAAACTTGAGGAAAGGTTTGCACCCTGAAAATTTTGATTCCTCTCGGCCCTTGATAGATTTGGGGTTAAGATGGCTCTAGATTGGTTTCAGTTGTGTTCAGTCATACAAAATTTGTTGAACATCTAATTATTTTGATAATTTTAAATATGTTAAATATATCTAATATTAATTTGGTCAATTTAATTTTAAATTTGCTTAGTTACCTCAGTTTTTTGAGATGAGGGAGGTTGCTAGTAACTTGAATGAGGAAAAATGATGAAATAAAAATTTTAAGTGCCAAGTGACAATGTAACAATGTTGAATGATAGAGAATGTGAATAATAAGAATCTTCATTGCGATCGATATGAAACTATTTTATTCTACTGTGTTTGAATTCAAAGTGATTAACAATGTAGAATGATGCAAAATGAGAATAACAAGAATGTATCCATTTAAAAATAGTTTACAATTTCAGGAAGAAAAAATTTCAGGTAAGTGAACATTTTATTTAGGATGAAAATTCAAGTATTGTATTTATGGTTGAATCAGTATAACACATAGGTCAATTCACGTCATGAATAATGTTTATGTGCTTTATGTGCTTACACTCAGAGAGTGTGTGCATTTTTTGGGGGTGAAATAGAGATATAGATGGAGGGGGGGTGAGAGGGAAGAAGAGAGAGGCAAAGATAGGGAGGGAGGAATAGATATAGATATGGAGAGAGAAGTGTTAGAGAGAGAATGGGAATAGAGAGACGGAGTGGAAAAGGAAGGGATGGAGAGATATATAGATAGATATGGAGAGAGAGTGTGTATGTTTGGGGGTGAGATAGAGAGATAAAGGAGAGACAATGGGAGATAGAGACATAGATGGAGGGGGCAAAGATGTGCTTACACTAAAATCAATGCACACTATTAATCAAATTACTTTGAAATGAATGTACATCACACATCTAGTTGCATAAATCAGAAATCAACATCTAGACTGAAAGTAATGTATCTAGTAAAAATAATCAAATAGGATTAGAAATCAACATCTACACTAAAATCAATGCATCTAATGCAAAAAATAAAATAGGATTAGAAATCAACATCTACCCTAAAATCAATGCATCAAATGCAAGCAATCAAATAGGATTAGAAATCAATATGTACACTGAAACCAATGCATTGAGTGCAAGAAAGCAAATAGAAGTAGAAATAAACCTCTACATTGAAATCAATGCATCTAGTGTAAGGTATTAAATAGGATTAGAAATCGATATCTGCATTGAAATAAATGCATCTAGTGCAAGCGATCATATAAGATTAGAAATCAATATCTACACTCAAACCAATGCGTCCAATGCAAACAATCAAATAGGAGTAGAAATCAACATCTACACTGAAATAAATGCATCTAGTGTAAGGTATTAAATAGGATTAGAAATTGACATCTACAGTGAAATCAATGCATCTAGTGAAAGCAATCAAATACAATTAGAAACCAATATCTACACAGAAACCATTGAATCTAGTGCAATTAATCAAATAGGAGTAGATGCCAATATCTACATTGAAATAAATGCATATAGTGTAAGGTATTAAATAGGGTTAGAAATCAACATCTATGCTGAAATCAATGCATCTAGTGCAAGCGATCAAATAGGATTATAAATCAACAACTACACTGAAATCAATAAATCTATTTTAGTGAAAAACAAAAATATTCATGACTTTCTAGAACTAACTTCTATGTTTTTATTTGTCTTTGTGTGTCTCTTTCTTCTTCCCTCTCTCTCAACCTTCCATTTTGTGTCTATATCCCTCCCCCTATCCTTCTCTCTCCCCCATCCCTCTCTCCTTCGTCTCTCTTTCTCTCTCCACCTCTCCCTCCATTTCTCTATGTTTCCCTTATTCCCTATCCCCCCTTTCCATATATATATATATATATACCTACCTCCATATCTCATTATTTTTCTCTCTATCTCATCCCCCTAAACACATCTCTCTCTCTCTCTCTCTCTCTCTCTCTCTCTCTCCATTTATATATCTACCTCCCTCTCTCTCCTTCTTTATATCTCTATATAATTATGCATACACACACACACACTCTCTCTCTCTCTCTCTCTATACCCCCTCCATTTATATCTCTATATAAGCCCCCAAACATACACACACACACTCACACACACACACACACACACTCTCTCTCTCTCTCTCTCCATATCTACCACTCTTCCTCCCTCCCTCTCTTTTCCTCTCTCTTCTTCCCCCTCTCCTTCATCCATCTCTATCTCTATCTCTCCTTGTCTCTCCTTCTCACCCCCAAAACATACACAATATATCTCCATCTCTCTATCTTTCTCTCCTCTCTCCCTCACTGTCTCTCTATCTCTCCCTTGTCACTCCCTATCCCTCCCCACATTTCTCTCTATATGTATTTATTTCCCTTAAAAATCCATATATTTCTCCCCCTCTCTCTCTCCTCTCTAAAGTCCTCTCTCTGTTCCTTCCTCTCTCCCCTTTTCTCTCCCACCTCGCTCTGTCTCCCCCCCCCATCACACACACTCTCTATCTCAATCCTCCAACTCTGTCACTATCTTCCCCTCTCTCTCCTTCTCACTCTCCCCCTCTCTCCCATCCATATATATGTCTTCCTATATATCTCTTCCCCTTATTTCCCTATATCTAGCCTCTCCTTTTCTATCCCTTCCCTCATCTCCTCTCTTCCTCATTCCATCTTCATCTCTCCCTTATCACTCCCTCTCTCTCTCCACCTCTATATCTCAATGTATTTGTTCTTCCCTCCCTCTCTGTCCCCCCCATCTCTCTCTCCTCTCTCTCAAGTCCCCTCTATTTTCCTTTTTCTCTCTCCCATTTCCCTCTATCTCCCCCCCCATCATACATACTCTCTCTCTCCACCGTCCAACTCTGTCACTGTCTCCCTCTCTCTCTCATTCTCATTCTCCCCATATCTCCCCCCTCCATATATATGTCTACTTGTCTCTCTCTTCCACTTCTTTACATCTTTATCCTATCCTTTTATCTCCCTTCCCTCGTCTCCTCTCTCCCTCATTCCATCTTCATCTCTCCCGTATCACTCCCCCCCCCCTCTCTCTATCCACCTCTATCTATTAATGTATTTGTTCTTCCCTCCCTCTATTTCCCCTTCCAAATCCATCTCTCTCCCCCTCCCGATCTCTCCTCCTCTCCGCCCCCTCCCCTCTCTCTTCCTTCCTCCCTCTCCTTTTCTCTTCCACCTCTATGTCTCTCTCCCCCACTCTATTCCCCCTCCATCTCACTCTCTCTCTCTCGCTCTCTCTTAAATATGATCCCATTGTATTTTATTTAAGAAACTATCTAAATTAGAAAAAAAAAAACTTAATTGGTTTTAAAATATTAAACCTATATTTTGGATCATTCATGCCAAAGAAAATACAATAATATGGAACTTAAAATAATCATGCATTATATTTCCTCTATCGTTGTCAGTCACTTTTATTTCTTTATTTGCTTGGATCTTTGGTTAAAATGCATTTATCATGTTCTTTTTAATATTATTTATATTATATAAATTTCACACACACACACATATAAGTATTATTTATTAAAACCTCAATTTAATCTCTATGGGAATATTTTTAGTAGTCGTGAGGATGGTGGGTTTAGATATACCTAAAAATTAATTATAACATTTTTTTATTTTATATTTAATTAAAAAATGTTATTAAATTAAATTAAAATAAATCATTTGTAAAATATTTTTAATTTGAAACAAGTTATGGTTTTTGGGCATGTGGTAATGGTAAGCCAATGGCCATAGTATTGGCCCATGGTATTGTAATATAATAATTAAAATCCTAGATCCATAACATAATAATCAAAAGCCTAGATGTCCTATGGCATTCATAAACCATGGTTTGAGCCTATGGTATTATGATTTTTTCCCTCCTCTCCCTCTCTCTATCTTTTCTTTTGGGTATTGGCCCATGGTATTGTAAAAAAGACTATTTAGAAGTTAATAATATCCATGGTAAATATTCATCATTAAAAATCTTGTTATATTGTAATTTTTTTTTATCAACTGTTTAATTAAGTTTAAAGATGATTATGCAATCATTATTTTAATTTATATTGTAAAATGGAGGTTAATTTATAAGTACTATTTATTTGTTGTATATTTTAATGTGATAGGTATATTATACTTTCTTTTATCTAAAAAAATATTCCTAATTTTATTAATAAAAAGAAAAATTACAATACAAAAAAAAAAGAATTTAAAAAATATCTCACATCTCACATCTCAAAACTAACATCTCACATCTCACATCTAACGCATAAAATATAACATCTCATATCTAACGTTCACATCTCACATCTAACGCCCACACATCCACCCTATACTAGGTTGTAAAGCACCTCTCAGCACAATGAGCATTTCTAACTACCTCCTCTAGTGTGAAGAAATGAAGACCTTCCAATAAAAAGCTAGCATGGAACAAAGAATATCAAATCCTGTAACAATGACCCTAGCTCTAATGACCTTCATGGCTATTGAAAAACCTTTTCCGACATCTCCATATCTACATACTAGTAATCTTACTAAAAATCATGACATATCTATCTCTCATAATATCATCTAACGATAATCCATGCTCCTAATAATGTCTGTAGTGTTGACTAGATTTTCTATAGAAACCTACCGAGGCTTTTCTTTCTTGGCCATAATTATGTGGTATCACCTTTTCTATTGCAAATAATGCTGGGATATAAAAATACTGCAATATTCAAAAGATGGTCCTCAATCCACACACAAAAACCAGGAAGACTTAGACCTAGTCCCTTTCTAGGCTTTCACTTCCAGGCTCTCCCACTATATCTTGTCCGAGTCTACAAATTGTGTAAATGTTTTTGTTGCATCATTTATACTTCCAAATAGCACCATTTCCATTTGACTTCCACCAAAATTTGGGGAAGACACAAAGTGTGTATCTTATTGATGTTGGGTGTGGAGCCTGATTATCTTGTTTATTTTGTATCACAACGTTGGACCCCTGTACCTTAAAGGGGGTGGAAACACCGCCGAAAATTAAACGCTGCGTGGGGGGTCTAGGGGGGGTGACTGCGACTTTATGGAGCCCCCCCCTAGCGGAGGGTTTTGGGGGCAGCACCCCCGAAGCTAAAAACAGATGTAAAATTTCCTAGTAAAAGTATACTAATTTCTAGTCAATCTGGGCCGTTCATTAGGCAGATGATCTGATGGTAGAAGTTATGTTTAGTTTAGGGTTTTTTTCCCAAAAAGGCAAGCCCTCACTTATATGAGGGTATTGTATTGCGGCTGTGTATGGTATGTGTATTTTCAGAGCAAGAAACAGATAGGGAGACTGTGAGAGAGAACAAAGGATATTACAACGAATCTGTTGTAGGTTGTGTCTCTTCATTTTTTGCTGGGTAATAGAAAGGAAGGAATAGCTATTCGGGGTGGACATAGCCCAAACTGGGTGAACCACGTATATCTGTGTCTATCTGGTTTTATGTGTTTTGTGTGCTTGTGTTTTCTGCATAGTTTATGTGTTTCATTGCTATGTAATATTTAATTTTTTAACAACTGGTATCAGAGCCGAAGGTCTATTTGGCCGATAAACTCGCAGGAAAGAAGGGCTCCTAGTTCGAGTGGGAGCAATGGCGGAAGATGGTAAATTTAGGGTCAAGAAATTTAACGGCCAAAACTTCCCATTGTGGAAGATGTAGATGGAAGATTATCTGTATCAGAAATATCTATACCTACCTTAAGCAGAAAAACAAAGAAGTCAAGGACTATGACAAACGCAGAATGGGATATTCTTGATAGAAAGGCACTTGGAACAGTACGGTTGTGCCTCACGGCGTCAGTAGCCTTCAATATTTTGAAGGAAACAACAACAGAGGGTTTGATTAAGGCGTTGGTGAAGTTATATGAAAAACCCTCGACCTCAAACAAGGTATTTCTTATGAAATGTTTATTTAATATGAAGATGTCGGAAGGTGGATCTGTTGCAAACCATTTAAATGATTTTAATACAGTTACCAGTCAGTTAAGTTTTGTAGGGGTAAAATTTGATGATAAAGTTAGGGCTCTTTTATTTCTGTGCTCATTGCCAGAAAGTTGGAACGGTTTAGTTATGGCCATTAGTAACTTTGTCTCTGAATCTAGTACTTTAAAGTTTGATGATGTTGTCCGTGCTATCCTTCGCGAGGAAATGCGACAGAAAAGCTTCGGCGAGACATCGGGTAATGCTTTGAGTGCAGAGTCTAGGGGAAGAAAAATAGAAAGAGGAAAGAGCTCAGGATATCGCAGTAAATCAAGGAAAGGCAGGTCCAAGTCCAGATCGGGGATAGTGTGCTGGAAATGCGGAAGGAAAGGAAACCTAAAGAAAGACTGTAGATCTCCGAAGGGAAAAGAAGGAGACACACAACAAGAAAAAAATCATGAAGCAAATGTGACAGGTGATGTGTTACAAGATGTTTTGATTCTTTCTTTCGAAAATGTTACTGATTCTTGGGTCGTAGATTCAGGGGCCTCATTCCATGCCACACTTGATAAGAAATATTTTCATGACTATGTTCAAGGATATTTTGGACAAGTCCGTTTGGGTGATGATAAACCCTGTAAAATTGTTGGAATGGGTAAAGTTCTTGTAAAACAACAGAATGGAAACCAATGGCTATTAAAGGAGGTAAGGCATGTTTCAGATCTGAAGAAAAATCTGATTTCAACAGGGTAGTTAGGCGGTGAAGGTTGTGTGACAACTTTCACAGATAAAACTTGGAAGGTCACCAAAGGAGTGCTGGTAATAGAAAAAGGCGAAAAAGTTAGTACATTGTATTTATGCAATGGTATTTCTAACTCTGTTAATGCTTTAACTTCCAAAGGAGCAGATGCAGCATTATGGCATCATAGGCTTGGACACATGAGTGAGAAGGGGATGAAGATTCTTCATTCGAGAAATTTGTTGCCAGGTTTGAAGAATGTTGATTTGGATTTCTGTGAGAATTGCATTTATGGAAAACAGAAGAGTCGATTAAAGAAAGAAAGAAGAGGAAAATTAGAGCTTGTGCATACAGATGTATGGGGACCGGCCAGGTATCATCTCTTGGTGGCTCTCGTTATTATGTTACTTTTATTGATGATGCAACTAGAAAACTTTGATTTATTGTATCTGTATCAAATCGATGTATTTGATACTTTCAAGAAATGGAAAGCTTTGGTTGAGATTGAGACAGGAAAGAATTTAAAGTGTCTCAGATCAAACAATGGAGGTGAATATTACAGCAAAGAGTTTGATAGGTATTGTTTAGAGCATGGAATTCGTAGAGAGAAGAAAGTTCCAAGAACACCACAAGAAAATGGTGTGTCAGAAAGGATGAACAAAACAATCATGGAGCGTGAAAGGTGCATGAGATTGCATGTAGGATTGCCTTTACAATTTTGGGTAGATGCTGTAGATACTGCTGTTTATCTAATAAATAGAGGGCCTTCAAGTTCCTTGGATGGTGGTATTCCAAAGGAAGCATGTACACGTAAAAAGGTAAACTACTCTTTTTTAAAGCCATTTGGTTGTGAGGCATTTGTCCATATTAATAAATAAAATAGAACAAAGCTTGAGGAAAAATCAAAGAAATGTACCTTTATCGGATATGGTGCTAATGATTTTGGTTATCGCTTATATGATTATGAAAATCACAAATCATTAGAGCGGAGATGTAACATTCAGCAATGAAAAGGTATTGTATAAGAATCAGTTGCAGGAAAAGAAACAGGGAAAAGAAAACAAAGAATACACAGTTCTTGATGAGATCACAGAAAAAGTAAAGGTGCCTGAAAATAATAATAATCAACAGCCACAACAACAACAACCACCACAACAAAAACATGCACCTCAAATACCTGAAAGCGGTGTCAGAAGATCTACCAGGATAAGTAGACCCCTTGAACGATACTCTCCTTAATTATATTATTTATTGTTGACTAATTCTGGTGAACCTGAATGTTATGAAGAAGCAATGCAGGTTGAAACTAGGAAGAAGTGGGAGCTAGCCATGGAAGAAAAGATGGACTCCTTAATGCATAACCAGACTTGGGACTTAGTCAGGTTGCCTGCAGGTAAAACTACATTACAAAATAAATGGGTTTACAAGCTGAAGGAAGAAGATGGAGGAAAACAGAGGTACAAAGCTAGACTTGTGGTGAAGGGGTTTGCACAAAATAAAGGTATTGATTTTGATGAAATATTTTTTCCTGTTGTTAAGATAACTTCAATCAGAACTATTTTATGTCTTGTAGCAACAGAATATTTACATCTTGAACAGTTAGATGTAAAGACAACATTTCTCCGTGGAGAGTTGGAGGAAGAGATCTACATGCAGCAACAAAAAGGATATGAGGTCAAAGGGAAATAAAAATTAGTGTGTAGGTTAAAAAAGAGCTTGTATGGATTAAAACATGCTCCAATGCAGTGGTATCTAAAATTTGACAGGTTTATGTCTGAACAAGGTTATACTAGATGTCACTCCGATAATTGTGTTTATCTGAAAAAGAAAAATGATGGAAACTATATTATATCATTATTGTATGTAGATGACATGCTTGTTGCAGGGTCTAACATATAGGAAATAAGTGTTCTCATAAGAAAATTGGAAAATTCATTTGCAATGAAGGATTTGGTAGCTGCAAAACAAATCCTTAGTATGAGAATAACTAGAGACAAGAAAATTTCAAATTAACATTGTCTCGTGAATGAGTATAATAGAAAGGTGTTGAAAAGATTTAATATGCAGAATGAAAAACCAGTTAGTACACCTTGCTAGCCATTTCAAACTTAGTAAGGAGATGTGCCCTAAGACCCAAGAAGAAATGGACTACATGTCTAAATCTTTTGTTTCATCACCGCTGTTGAGTTTAATGTATGTAATGTTCGCACAAGGCCCTGAGAGACAGGCCATGCAAGGGGAGTTGTGCAGGTATATGAACAATCCAGAAAAGAATATTGATGGTAGTAAAATGGATTCTCAGATATTATTTGAGAGGTACTACAAATTAAGTATTATGCTTTGGTGGTTCAAACATTTCTCGTAGATATGTTAATGCAGATATGGTAGGTGACTGAGATAACATATATATCTACAGATATGTATTTATCAGAGGGAAAGCTATTAGTTGAGTTTCAAAAATCGAAAGTGTTGTTGCACTTTCAACAACAAAAGAAGAGTATGTTGCTGCTACAGAGGCTAGTAAAGAAATTATTTGGTTACAAAGGTTTATGGATGAATTGGGTAAGAAGCATGATATGAAAACATTATACAGTGATAGCCAAAGTGCCATTCATATTGCAAAGAACTCAACATTTCCTTCTAGGACTAAACACATACAACTCAAGTACCATTTCATACGGCCAATATTGGAAAATGGACAGTTGAAGCTAGAAAAGATACACACTAGCCAGAATCCTGCAGATATGCTAACAAAGGTTGTAACCAGGGAGAAACTGAGAATATGCTCAGTTTCAATTGGTATTCAAGGATGACGATAAAGATGAGAAAAAACCAGGTCCAAAGAGGAGTCATTGTCCAAAAAATGAAGCAGCGGTGGAGTTGCTACAATCAGTCTCCAAGTGGGAGATTGTTGGGTGTGGAGCTTGATTATCTTGTTTATTTTGTATCACAACGTTGGACCCCTGTACCTTAATGGGAGCGACAACGTTGCCCGAAATTAAATGCTTCCTGGGGGGTCCAGGGGGGGGGGAGGGGCGGCTGCGACTTTATGGAGACCCCCCCTGGCGGGGGGTTTCGGGGGAAACTCCCCCAAAGCTAAAAACAGATGTAAAATTGCCTTGTAAAAGTATAGTAATTTCTAGTCAATCTGGGCCGTTCATTAGGTGGATGATCTGATGGTAGAAGTTATGTTTAGTTTAGGGTTTTTTGCCCTAGAAGGCAACCCCTCGCTTGTATAAGGGTATTTTATTGTGGCTGTGTATGGTATGTGTATTCTCAAAGCGAGAAACAGATAGGGAGACTGTGAGAGAGAACAAAGGATATTACAACGGATCTGCTGTAGGTTGTGTCTCTTCATTTTTTGCTGGGTAATAGAAAGGATGGACTAGTTGTTCGGGGTGGACGTAGCCCAAACTGGGTGAACCACGTATATCTGTGTCTTTCTGGTTTTATGTGTTTTGTGTGCTTGTGTTTTCCGCATATTTTATGTGTTTCATTGCTCCGTAATATTTAATTTTCTAACAATTGATGATAATCTGCTTGAAGAATTAAATTTGAATGCTCTAAAGTCTAAATACATCATTGGAAGTAGTTATCATATTTTAAAAAGTGTATCTAGGCCCATTTTAACTTGAAAAACAACATGGTATTAGAGAAAAGGTGAAAGATCTAGAGCATTGAGATCACTTGGAAAGAGGATTTAGAGAGTATTTGAAGAGAACTGTTCTTGCAACCAGTCATATTCACCATGAATAACTTCATGAAGTCCGAGCAAAAATTAGAAGGAGCGTCCAATTTCAGAGCATGGAAGACTAGGGTGGATCTCATTCTTGCTATAAATAAATTCTTGGGAATTTTTGTAGGAAAGGTGGCTAAACGAGGAGATAATGCCTCTCAAAATAAAGTTGAAAAGTATCAAGAAGAAGACATCTTGGAAAGAAGTATCATTTTTGACTCAGTAAGAGACCATACTATCTCTTACATTGTTGATCACGAGTCTGATAAAGCTATGTATGATGCTCCCATTTGTCTTTATACAATAAAAACTATGAATCAATCAATAAGTCTTATAAATCAACTTAGAGATGCCAAGATGACAAATACTGATACTATAGCATAGTACTTTATGAAGCTATCTCAAATCAGGGATCAACTAAAGGAAATTGTTGAACAAATTTTTGACAAATAATTAGTAACTACTGCTCTCAATGGTTTTCCTACCTCATGGAGTGCCTTTATATATGGAATCAATGCTAGAGAGTCTCCTCCCACTTTTTAAAAATTATGGACTGCCTGCACTCAAGAGGAATGTATCCTAGTAAACAAAGGTATGATTCCAAATGAAGATTCACAAGATTTCATTGGTCATACAAAAGGCCACAAGGGAAATAATAATTTTGGGAAATTTCAGAGAAATAAAGGACGAGGACCTACTCCAAATTAAAAAAAAAAAGGTGGACTTGCTTCTTAAGAAAGGAGACCTCATCCTCTTAGAAACATTGAGTATCAAAAATTGATTATTTTCATTATCATTCATTTGGTCATTATCAAAGGAATTGTCCTCAAAAGAAGAAAATAAAAGGAAGACATCATGCCTCAACCGCTGAAGTTGAACCTTCATCCAAAATGAAGTCAAAGGATCACAACTCTATTGCTGAAGAATATTATTTTATTTCTTCTCTTACAGGTTCCCTTGCATGACATGATGAAGTTTGGTTAATTGGCAATGTTGCCTCTAGGCACATGATTGAATGTTGTGAAAATATTACAGAACTAATGGAAAATAAGTTACCTCAAAAGGTGGAACTTGGAGATATTGGAAAACATGAAATCAAAGGAATTGGGTCATCCTCATTTCAAATAAAATTAGGTACAAATGTTTCTATTAACAATATTCTTTATGTCCCTGGTTTAAAGAAGAATATATTGTTTATTTAATCTCTTATAAAACGGATATAGAGTTTCATTTGTGGATGAGAAAGTTATTTCTTGGAAGAAAGACTCTTCATTTGAATATGAAAAAGTAGTTGGTGTACGAATAGGAGCCCTATATCATCTCCTTGGAAGATATGTCCAAGATCTCTTGCACAATACAACTGATTTATGTGAGCTTTGGCATCGAAGGTATTCCCATGTCCACTATAAATATCTATCTATAATAAATAAATGTGTCAATGGTGCCCCTGAAATCAAGATTGATCATGACAAAATTTGCAAAGGTTGTGTCGTTGGAAAGAATGTAAGAGGAAGATTCTCAAACAATGATACAAGATCTAAATAAATCCTCGATCTCATTCATTTTGATGTCTATGGACCCATGCTTGTCAAGTATTTAGGTGTCCATATATGTTAAGTCACATTTATTGATGATTATTCTCAAAAAACATCGATTTACTTCTTAAAATCCAAGGATGAAGTATATGAGAAATTGCATGGATTCAAAGCTCAAATTAAGAATGCTACAAGGAAAAAAATAAAGATATTGAGATTTGATAATGGAGGTGAGTATATCTCTAATGAACTCATTTCTCTTAGCAAAAATGCTGGGATTAAGAGGGAGCTTATTGTTCCCTATAATCGTGAACAAAATGGAGTCACTAAAATAAAGAATAGAACAATTATGGAGGCTGCCAAAGCTATTATCCATGATCAAGATTTGCCTAATTTTATTTGGGGAGAAGCTGTAAGGGATGTTGTCTATGTTCAAAATCATTGTCCGCATCGAATATTGAATCATAAGACTCCTAAATAAGTATTTTTAGGTGAGAAACCAAATGTTGAACATTCAAGAATATTTGGCTGTCGTGTATTTGTTCATGTGACCAAAGATAAAAGGATGAAATTATAACTATCTAGGAAAAATGGAATCTTTGTTGGATATAGTGAAACCTCTAAGGGTTTCAAGGTATATATTCTTGGACATCACTTAGTTGAAACCTTTAGGGATGTTATCTTTGATGAAGATGATTCCTTTTGGAAATCCAAGCCTACTCTCACTTGGAGATTGATGATGAATCCCAAGAAGCTCCTAAACCAAAGGAACTTGTCTCTATGGAAGAAGATGCTCAAGAAGAAGAATATCATGAAGAAGACGGTGCTACAAAAGTTAATGTACCTGAAACCAAAAATATATCTTCAGGGATAAATAATACATTAAAGGACGCAAAAGGATGCACAACACGTGGTGGGACATTTAGAGAAATCAAAGACTAAGGAAATATTCAGGTTATTATATAGCCTTGATGAGCCACCTCATTGAAGTTGATCCATCCTATTATGAAGAAGTTGTTGATCATAAAGTTTTGAAATATTCCATGATAAAAGAATATCAATCCATTTTGAAGAATGATGTTTGGGACGTTGTAACTAGACTTAAAGGCAAGATTGTTGTATCTTCAAAATGGATCTATAGAATTAAACATGTAGCTGATGTAAGTGTGGAAATGTATAAGGAAAGCTTTGTGGCTCGTGGGTTCTCCTAGAAAGAGGGAGAACATTATGATGAAAATTTTTCTCTCATTTCTAGTTATGCATATATTAGATCAATAATTTCACTTTCTTTAGTTACTAATTGGAAATTGCATCAATTGGATGTTAAAAACTTCCTTTTTGAATGGGGTTATTGAAGAAAAAATATATGTTGAACAACCTCAAGGGTTTGAAGTCCATAATAGAGAGACCCATGTACATAAATTAAAGAAATATTTGCATGGAATAAACAGTCCCTTGTGCATGGCACACTTTAATTGAGAGTTACTTGACGAGTCTTGGTTTTACCAAGAGTGTTTCTGATGCTAACCTATTTTTCAAAATCATGAAAGGAGAGCCCTTGATATTACTATTACATGTAGATGACTTGTTTATGACAGGAGATAAAAATCTAATTGTTCAATGAAAGAAAGAAATAATTTTTGAATTTGAGATGAAGGATTTGTTGATCATTGATGTGTCAACCACCCCATGAGAAGAGTACCATTCAGAGCAGTAAATTTCTTTTATACTTCATCATCATTTTACAACTTTTGGTCTTCATGTTGTAATCCAAATTCTACATCCCTACGGGCTTTGATGTAAAAATGATTCTATTATGTTTATAAATTCATGTAAAGCATCTAGTAAGCCTATGATTTTTTACCAAAGGGTTTCACTCTAGGGAGTTTTTTTTCCTCCGCCAATTATTTGTGTTTTTAAACATTTATAATTGGTAGTGTTTTTCTCCCAAGCTATGCCCCAAAGATAGAGTGGGCCTCAATGATCAGGTCTTAGTTGAGTCCTAGTGTATTGATTCTATGTAAATTATAATACTAGATCATTTGTAAAGTCTCATAGAATTTGCTTAAGTCCAACGGTCATGTTTTTATTGTAAAAATTCCCCTTCTATATGGGATGTCTATGTAATAATTGGTGTAAAAAAAGATTGTCTATAGAGGTTCTATGGGGTATGTGTATTTAATTTTACACCTAAACTCCTAAAATTTCTATCTAGACACACTTTCAGGGTGGAGCAATATGTTTAATCCCCTCTAGAGTCATTTTAATTATTTTCTAGAAAAAAATGGCAAAATAATTAGCTAGAAATTAGTCAAAAAAAAAAAAGAGAAAATAAATTTTATCCAAGTTGAAAAATAATAAAAAAGGGAATGCATATTTTCCAAAAATGGTATCAAATTGAAAGTCTCATTTCCAAGGAATAAAAGACCCACAAAATATTTGTTGGGACAGAAAGGAAACAATTTCTTAGGGCAAATCAAACTTTTTGGTCCATGTGGTTATTTTGAATGAGGAATTTCAAGAAAAATATTTTTGAATATGATATAGTGGTCCAAAACCACTCCAGGGTCAAATATTTGTCCATTGAGCTCATTAGTGAAGGAGTTCAAAGTTCTTGGACATATATGCAACAATAATCAAGGGTTCAAATTTTTTTGAGTAGGATCAAGCCATGGATCAGGTCTAACTAGCTGTTTTTCCACTTGGAGGCTCTCATGATCTCATTTTTATATATAAGGAGGCTCTAAGCTTCTCATTGTATCATCATGTAATATTGATCTTTTGGTCAGTGAAGCTCTGCTATCATTGGAATATTTTTATGAGAAATATAATAAAAGTATTTGGGGAAAAATTATGGTGTTATTCTTCAATGGTATGCTATAATCCATTTGATATTTTGTGTTTAATGTTATACTAGTGCTTCATATTTTTATTTCCTTTATATCTTGAAGATTCATTTGTATATAGTTACCTTTCATCATTTTTTAGATTTGTAAAAACACACTAGGTGGAGAAGGTCTATTGGTTTTCAGTTAAACCCTTAGACTCCTCTTTCACCGTGCTATCCAAATCTCCATGGATCTAACAATTATCTTTGAAGTGTGTAAAAATATTTTTGTTAGTCAGATCTTGGATACTAGAGGACATTCTCAGTTGAGTTATCGAACTATTCAAACATAGAAGCTAAGGAACCCATAGTGGGTCACTTGAAGACTTATCATTCAAATAAGAGAAGGGGTTTTTCTTACCATTTTCTCTAGATATAAATTTAAAGTATTTAAAAAAAAATATTTCAAATTTTATTTTAGAGCTTTTATTAATAGATTTGCTACTTAAAGAGCTTATATTATTAAATTTTTGAATAGATCTTGTGTATATATTCCATTTAACCTTGAATATATTTCCTTTTATTTGTATATATTTGTTTTATTTATTTATTAAGTTTCTATTGCAGATCTGAAGGAAGACATCGATTTGGGTTGAGATCTATTTGTATATATTGTTTGCAGGTGTGATCCCATTAAGGTTTTGAAGTATATCAATTTCGGAAGATAATACTATCCTCTTAGCCTAGATGACTAGGGATTTGGAAGTCCTATTTTTGAGGGCTGTCTAGGCTTCTCTAGAGGGACGCAAGGGTTTTGAGGGCCTTTTCTCTTTAAGATCTAATTATCCAAGGGATTTTTCCTCTACAATTCTTTTTGCAAATTTTTAAGGGCTCTGCTAGGGGTTTTGGCTATCTATTTGGGTTATATCTCACTCTTAAGGCTAACCGATAGCCTTGAAGGGTTATTCTTATCATCAAGAAGGGGTTTGGTACCATTTTTTTGGCTCATATAATATTTTAAAGCTTTTTCTTGTAGGTCGCATGCATTTTAGGACTATTTTCCCTTAGCAGCAAGCCTCTAGGGATTCATTTCTTTAGCCATTAAATTTTATTTTCTAACCCTTGTCTCTTGTAGCTATTTCAATGATTTTTTTTATAGTTTCATCACTTATTCTTTTCATACACCTATATTTCAAAGGCTTGACATCATTTGAAAATATTTTTAAGGAAGTGACATGCATTTTTTGGCCTATTTCCTCTAGTCCAAGGAATATTTTTCTTGACTGAGGAAAAAGTTTAAAAAATTGGAGGACCGAAATTATTTGAAGAGAATTTGAGCATTTATCTTAAGAGAATCATCATAAAATTTTTAATAAAATTTAAATAAGAATTTTCATTAATTTTCTTGGTTGGACGTAAGGTTTTTGAGGCCTTCATTCTCTAGCCATCCGCTCTATTGTGAACGGTGTAACCTTTTGTGGAATATTGAGTTCCCTTGAGGGTTAGATCAGCCTTGTGTGAAGTGTTTAGAGTATAATTGATAGTTGATTTGATTAATTTTTGCATCTTGAGGAGGTTGGGTTGTGAGGTTTTTATTTCATCATTATAATCCTCCTTGAGATTGAAGAGTCCTTTCCCTTGTCAAAAGGATTCCTTCTCTTGTAATATAATAATAACTTGTTACTCATATATCTAGTTGTTGTAATATCTTGATCTCTTGTACTAATTGTGTCCTATAACATTGTTTCTATTGTAATTTGAGATATAGTTATTTTATGCAAGTACTTTAATTTATTTGGGAATTATCATTAAGGCATTGGTATTGTCACCATTTATCTTGTTAAGTGTCATATAAATTTAATAAAATACATCTCTAATAAATTACATTGTTCAATGATAATACTTTGACTTGCTAATTAACTTTAAATCAAGTTTCCTAGAGGAGTGATTGCCTTTCCCTTAGTCTCCTAGAACTTGTTATTCAAACAAGTATTCCTCTTTCATCCATCATTAGGGACTACCCCCCATAGTTTTTTTAGGATAGAGCTTAAAAATAGTGAGTAGGGAATAGGTGACAATCCATACTCTGAGTAGTTCCTTAGGTGTAAAATTTGGCCAATAACATTTTTTGGGGCCATTTTCAAGGATAGTTTTTTGTTCTCGGTGCTTCAACATCTTCTCTGAGAGTATCTTTGGTCCTCGGTTCTTGACTAACATTTTCGGTTTTATCATGTTGGGTATTTAGAGTTAGATTTCCATTTGAGTGGTGACTCCACTTATCCCATGTTTTACAAGAGCATATACTAGAAGGCATCAAAGTAGCTTGGTTAATCCTACTATGGATCCTGAAAAGCCCCTTAGAGTTCAATTACATAAGCTCTCTTCTCATAGACTTATTTTTTATCTCAGATATGAAGCTCTCTTTGATTTTCATTTTCTTTTTCAGGGTCAAGCACAACAAGTGTTGTGTAACTAGCTCCAAAAATAGAAGAAAATAGATATCAACGCCTTAGAAATAAGCCACTTCGAGGGGAAAACCTCCAATACATTACATAAATGAAAAATTCTTGGATGATACAATTTACAAAACCTCCTTTCTATATATAGGAGTCCATGGGGCCATAATGTAATCCTAGTGGGCCACAATGTAATCCTAGCCGACCTAACAATAATAATTTAAGGGCACAATAATAACAATATGGGGGTTACAAGGGTAAAATATAAACAATAAGGGGGTTACACTAACAATAATATTTTACAGGGCATTTTTTAGAACCTGATACTGATATATATTCTTCAATATGCCCTTGGAATCAATTCAAATTGATTTTTCAAACAAGACTTATGAAATTCAGAAAAAAAATACACACCTTTTTATTACTTTTGAGGAGCTCGATATTGAAATTGGATTATCTCTGTGATTGCGGCTCTTCAATATCTGAAATTCAGCACTGATGTAGCCCTCTGAATTCTTCTTTGAATGCCACAAGTTTGACCTGATTTGGAGTTATGTCCAATCTCCCACAATGACCTAATTATGGATTGGTTCAGTAGAGCGAACTTGTATGGCTTACCACGTGTCACTATTTGGTCCTTCGGCTCTGAAATTGATAGCCAAGAAACTAAAGTTTGTGTAATTGCGACCACTCTTTACGACACTCCAATCTAATGCTCAGAGAGAGAGTTATGAAACTTTTCCCACGATCACCTCTTTCAGATGAAATTCGGGAGCCTGAAAAAGCACTACCTTCCAAAGATCATATCTCCAAAAATATTACGAACCAAGCTCTGAAATATTTTGACGAGTTTCCTTAGGATTTTGGCTTCGCACCCTAAAAATTTCAGATTCTGAACCTTTGTAGAAAAATTTTTATAGCGAACATGCCACGATCACCTGTTTAGAGCAATGAAACCCTAGAATCCAAAGCTCTGATACCAAATGTTGTGTAACCAGCTCCAAAAATAGAAGAAAAGAGATATCAACGCCTTAGAAATAAGCCACTTCGAGGAGGCAACCTCCAAAAAATTACATAAATGAACAATTCATGGATGATACAATTTACAAAACCTCCCTTCTATATATAGGAGTCCATGGGGCCATAATGTAATCCTAGTGGGGCCAAAGTAATCCTAGCCGACCTAACAATAATAATTTAAGGGCACAATAATAACAATATGGGGGTTACAAGGGTACAATAATAACAATAAGGGGGTTACACTAACAATAATAAGGGACTATACTAGTAATATAGGGACCTAACAACAAGGTCCCATGGATAACTTGTTTGCCCTCTGTAATTTTACTATCATTCAAGGCCATCCACATGATATTATAGAAAAGGCCATCGATAAGTTGCCTTATTTTCAAGGAAATAATGCACTTAGTGCTAGTGATCACCTCAAGAAGTTTAACCTTTGTATTGGAAAGTGGTGCACCACTACTAATTACAATCATGAAGATATTTTTTTTGGTAAGTTGGGTTATTCTATTAATTCAAAAACATAAAGTTACATATGCTAGAGGCTGGGTTGGCAAGCTACGCTTAGCATATCCCAAAATTTGTTACACGGTTTCTGGGTTACCTCGAGGGAGGAAACCATCTCAGACAAAACTTGGAATAGAGAATTACATTATGTGCAGTAGCGCTGACATATCTAAGAAACATAAAGCAAACGGTAACAGAAAGGCATTGATGGCGAGAATGAAAAAAGATAGGAGAACTGTGCAGTTGCGCAAACTTCACTTTCCATATTCATCATCACTGTAGGGGGCCTCCTCCTCAATGGGGCAAGTAGTGGCTTGTGCAGCAGCTGCCTCCACATCTGCCACTGTACGCCTGGGATTGCAGACTAGTGCGCAGAGGATGGGGGAGTCCGGATCTACTCCATTGAGAACACGCATCCAGATGCCATCAGAGTCCATCACCTAGATGTCTGTATCCTCATATTCCTTCTCTGCAACTGACAACAGGTCAATTTTGCAGTGCTTGGGGTGCGTATGTGGAGAGATGGTGGACTTCCCTGGATTGCGTCTTCCTCTCTGCGCGACATGCCCAGAGGATTATGCATGCTGCTCAGGATCGGTAATCTGATGCACAAAGATGTTGGAAGAGGAGCCATCTATAGACTCGAGACGGTTATCCTCGCCATGGTGATAACGGCCAGGGAAAGCCCCTCTCTATCCTCCTTGTATAGTTCTATGGCGAAGTCTTGGAGCCAATGCACACCGAGATAGGGGGGAGAAACTCAGAAAAAAAGGTGGCACAAAAGGGCGAGAAATGTTGGGGCTCAGGGGGAAGGAGTAGATGGGGGGAAAATGCACAGGAAGGGGTGCGGTAGCCCAAAGGAGACTGCGCAGCGCTATGCTGAGAGTAGAGCTTCGTAGCGTTTTGAAGTCAGGGAGAAGCCAAAGTAGAGTAAGGGAGGCGAAAGGCCAAGATAATAGACTGAGTATTGAAAGGGGCTGCGAGCTCATCTCTTTAAAGGGGCGGGGATGAGTGCGATGATGATAGCAGTGATTAGGCTTCACATGCATCAGCATGCTATGATTGAGAACCTGAGCAGGCTCGAGGGAAGGGGGATGGCTGCAAGACAGGTTAATCATGATGGTTATTAATGGTGATGGATGCGAGGTGATTCTCGGGACACGATGACGTAGTACCCATCCTCTCATCATCATTGATGATTCTATAAGTCTCATGTGAATGACTAACAATATGAGGATCCGCAATAGATGAGGCTCTCCGCAGGAGATCTTCGTTTCTCGGGGAGTGTGGGATGTGATTGTCAAGCGTGTCAATTCTGTCACCCGCATCCAACGGGTGCCGATCCTTTTGAATGAGAGTGAGGCAGTCTTGTCTAAGAGATTCCTCCTAAACCTGTGCAAGGGTGGAGTGATGCAACTCACAGTTTCTTTCCACCCCTTTGTTTGCTCGAAGGTCTACAACAAATTTGGCTTTCCTGCGAACATGACCAAAAGTGATGGCTATGTGGTTGTGAATCAACAATTCCAACATCTTGAGCTTATGGGAAAGTCTCCAGCTGTTGGAAAATTTTGAGGAAGCCGTGCCTTGGAGAATTTTGGTGGCAGACATAGTTATGATTTGAAAATCTCCCTCCATTTCCAGGGGGAAGTAGTGAAATTCGATGGCAATTTGAATACCTTGTAATAGACCTTCCAGCTTCGCTGAATTATTACTGTCCTTACCTATGTTCCCGTAATAAATTATGAGAGGATATCCTTGAGAGTTCTTGATAATGCATCCAAAACCTGCATTACCAAGGTTTCCTTTGGATGCTCATTGAAAATATCATTTGAAGAAGCCATTAGAGGGGGGAAACCACTTTTCTGGAGCAGGGGTTCTGCTAGCACTTCTAGGATTGATGTCCATGGGGGTGTTTAGACTCATTTTCCAGTTGTTCCATATGTGGTACTCTTAGACAGAGGTGGGAAGGTCCTCCTGAATCCAGGCTTCTAAGGCCAGAGTTTTGAAGAGGTTGCTATGGATCCTATCCCAGAGTTGATTAGGAGTGGAAGCCTTCTCCTTGAAGATGCAACTGTTTCTTTCCTTCCTAATGTTCCAGATGAGGATGCCCGATATGATCTACCATAATCTATTCAGGAGTGTACTAGTGTAAGGGTTGTCATGCTAGCTACTGATGGTGTTAATGATGTTGCCTCTGGCGTGGTTGGAACGTCGGCATAAGACAGCTATTCTATCCCACAAAAAATTGGCGGAAGGGCATTGGTCCAACAAGTGGTCGATGCTTTCCAAGTTATCCCGACATAAAGGGCATATAGAGGGCCGAAAAAACCCCCTCTTCAAAATATTCTCCCATGTGAGTATGCATCGTTTACTGAGCAGCCATAAGAATGTAGCTATTTTAGGCCACAGATTGGCCTTCCATATCTTTTTCCAGATGAGGTCTGCTAGGCCGGGGTTCTGCTAATGAAGAATGTTGTAAGCTTCCTTGGTTGAGTAAGTTCCGCTGGGCATATGCCGCCAGTAGAGGATGTTAGGTCATGTTTTTACTCTGATTTTTATTTTTGTACTGAGCTCCTCCCAGATTTCTGTGTGGCTTTCATTGTTCCAGTTATCTTGCCATCTGCTCATATGAAGCCATTGCTTGTAGCCTTGGGAGGTATCATCCATCCATAAGTCTTGAGATTTCTGTCTTTGCCATCCTTAGAGTGCTGTACTCCATAGAGGTATTTGGAAGATGGAGGAGAGGCTTAGTATCTGTTGCCAGGATTCCTCCCATAATCTAGCCTGGTTACCACTTCGCAACTCCCAGAAACTGTGATTTTGGATCATTCGTTTTTTATTTCTTGCTGCTTTCTAGATTTGGGATCCAACCAGTTGTAAGTTGTACCTTATGAGATCCTCCTTTGGCCAATAAGGCACATACTTGGCAGCCCATAGGTTGGCCCATGGAGTGTTGGGGTTGGAGACCCATTTCCACCAGATGCTAGCTCCCATTATGGCATTGCTGTGCTCATGATCACACAGTCCTAGTCCTCCTTGATTTTTAGGGGTGCAGAAATCATTCCAATTGACTAAGGCCCATTTTTTTTCCTTTGGTGCCTCCTCATAGAAAATATCGTTGCAAGTTGCACACGGCTTTGAGGACCCATTTGGGAGCTACAGGGACTGAGAAGAGATATATATGAAGGGATTGAAGAAAATATTTAATGAGGACTATACGACTAGAAATGTTGAGGGCATAGTGGGTCCAATTGGATAGACGAGTTTCCATTTTGTCTAGCAGAGCTTTCCAGGAGGAGTGATTTATCAAAGAGTCAGTCATGTTAGTGCTCGAATTTGCCTCAGGCTGAAGGAAAGCAGGACTCAAGGTAACATCAAACCAAGCTCAACCTCGTAGCTAGCCCTACGAGGACAAGAGAGGGCTCTCTCCGGGTCTATCTCGGAAAAAGATATCCAATAGGGCCTGAGATGACCTATAATGAATGCTGATTTTAGTCTAGTAAATGAATATGAAAGAAATATTTGATGAATGGATGGATTTTCTGGGCTGTATGGGACCAAGGAACAGCATGAGTAGAGAAGTTAAATCAAAGACACAGATTGTTTCATGAGGCAAGATAGGCAGGAAGTTTAGCAATCAAATTTGAAAAATATGGAATGGAAAGACAGTTGAGATGGCTGAAAAGGGCATATATAATGAATCCTTCTCAGACAGAAGAAGATACATAGAAAATGAACGCTTTCTCAAGCCAGAGCAATTAACATGGATTCTACCTTTCTCACTTAAAAGCATTCATCTAGAAATGATTATGAAATGAACAGTAAACATAACGAGAAACATATGAAACAGAGAAGAAACATATGCCAAACATTGTACCACATGAATCTCATGAACCAGAGCTGTATCTTTTCATTAAATCTCTGTCAAAACTGTATAGTGAATCTCTCTGTTATTCCTCTACACGTTTCCCAGAACTCTCCTCTATAATCGATTTTTAGTACAATAAATAAACCTAACTATGAGAAAAAAAATCGACCAAAAATAAGGGATTTGTTTAATCAAAAGAGGAAGAGCCAATCATCTGAAAAAGGAGCCACGTTACATTCTCTACTCAAATTTGTCGATGACCAATGAATAAGTGAAATCTGTAGGTGTAAATTCCTTTGAATTATTAATTGAAGTCATAAATAGGAAATTGAATCCTATTTCTCTATCCTCATGGATGTCTTTGTTTAAATTAAGGCTTTCCAATCTTTTACTGCCACTTTCCCTTTTCCATTTGAATAACAACCAGTTTCTTAATAAAAATAGCTTTTTAAACTAAAATTTCGCCTTTGATAAAGGGAAAAATGAATGATCTCAGCTGTAATTTTGCTAAGCTCGACAATACCTCCTTCACTACCAGCGAACACATGTCTATTTGCCGAAAATACCTGTCTTTTGTAATAATGAAAAGCTCTATGTATTTTGAAGAAAACAACTTTATCATTATAATAAAGACACTATTTTCCCACACCATGTTTTTGCACCCTGGAAAACTCCTTTCTTGTTTAATGATTTATAGATTTCATTGACTGTATCGACTATCTTTACCAGCGCAGCATTTTATCATCTGAAATAATTAGTCGCTGATATGAAAAATTCAATGCTTCTTTTATACCACGAACTGAGCGAGGTATTTTCCTTGAAAACACCAAAGCTGAATGAAGAAATAGGTTGTGCCCCATACTGCTGTAAAGCAAGAAGAATTAGGGTACTCAACCCTGTAATAAGAACTCCACACCATAAAGGGATACTGAAAAGCATATTCAGTGCAAATACTGTTCCAATTACTTTAGGAATATCACATGCTACAATAGCAACCTCAGCAATTATCCATAACAAAATATTTGTTTTCCTTGGATATTCAGTTTTGCAGTGCTCTGCAAGATGCTTTCCTGTCACAACTCCCAAGCTAGCTGCCAGTCACTGAATGAGCAGAGCAGCACATGAGGCCACCAGAATGACCCAAAGCAGCTCATATTTATACTTTGCCCCTGCCTGTCTTGTTTAAAACAACTCTTCCAACGAGGCTGAACTTTCAGAGTGATTTAGCTTCTTAGTCAAAATCTGCTGGGTCTCTATTCCGTGGAAGCTGCAAGCTTACTATGTCTTCATGTGGAAGTGCAGAAAAACGTCCATGGAGTTCTGTGTTGTTGTTGTTGTATTCCTGTGTGTGAATTGCATCAATTTCAATTGACTCCTTCAAAGGCAACAAGTAAGTTACTTGCTTGTCTTTCCGTAAAGCCAAATATAGAACCCCACCCAAATAAGCTATCATGCCTGAAAATCCTAGAATTCCAATGAATGCAACTCATGCCTTTGGAAGGGTGGTTGTGTATCAGCAAGTTCACAAAAATAGTGGAAATAAAATAGACGTTGATAACCATAATAAGAAATCCCAAAACCCAAGTAAGTATTGCAATATGAAGTGAGTTTGCATGTGGACCCATCTATGTCTTACTGCTAGTAAACTTGAGTAATGGGACAAGTGCAAATGGAAACTCAAAGGACAGTATCATCGATGCTATAATGATTAACTGGCCAACACCAGATGAGCCTCCAATAATAGCAACAGTTAAACTTGGGACAATTTCCAAACATCGAGTTAAAAGGTTCCGAAGCCAAGGTTTGAAACACAAATTGAGAAAGCCCTGCATAACATATTGGTCAGCATATGTTCTTGTAATAGTTGAACTTTGTCCAGAGGCGAGCAATGCAATTACAAAGATCTTTGAACTCTAGCTTTCGACTGTATTTTTTAGCAAAAAGAAAGCCTTATTGAGGTCCAGATCTTCACAGTTTCTTCTATTAGCTAAGTCCAAGTCTGAAGAACTGCAGACAACCCTGCTTACAGAAATAATAGATATGTTGATAAAAAAAAAATGCCACAGCCAAGGTGAATGCACTCTCAATGAGATAAAACCTACATGCCTCTTTTTCAAATTAGGACACGAGCTAACATCATTGGCAAAGACGCATAAACTTTTACTCGGAGCAAAAGAGTGAATCGACTTAGAAATTTGATGAAATTTGGTTTTTTGGTTCTGTGCGCCGCGTCCTAGCCCAACGCGCCGCGCAGGCTGGATGCACCGCGACTGTTTAGAAATACACTGCAAACTTCAGCTCTATGCGCTGCGTTGAACATGTGCGCCGCGCCTCTTTCCTATGCGTCGCGCTCCGTCAATTACACACAGTCGGGCCTTTCAAACACAGCTTTGCTTTCTCACCACTTAATTTGATTTCAATTGATCCTTTGAATGTAAAATGGCATCGATACACATAAAAAAATATCTTCATAAAGATATGTCTTTGATTTTCTGGATTTGGCAAACCAAGTTGTAGAATTTTGACACTTTGGCATTTTAATGCAAACTCTATCTTGTTTGATTTCGCTTTGACTCTTTGTGCTGATGATGTTCTTCTTGTTTGTTCTTATGCAGGGATAGGCACTGCTAAAGACGAAACAGAGTTGCCATTGAAGAGCTATAGAACTTGAAATATTTTGACAAATTACATATTTATTACAAAAACACATTTGATGATTTCTTCTTCAAAACAGGGTTTTGAAGAAGAATCGATCTCGCATTATTTGACGATGACAATCTTGAAATTAAAACTCACTGAAGACATCCTCATGGCCTGCGGGAATTATTCGACATTTCTGAAAACCAAACCCTAGACTGAGAAATTGAAAATGACATCTAAAACATGAAATGCAATAAGAGAAATGATCTCTGACGGAGGACTGACAAGACCGAGTCTAACAAGTCAGCGGAGCTCCTAGGTACTTGGAGGGTAGATATGCAATGGATAATCCAAGGATGCGGGCGATGGTGCACTGGGTTAGATGGGGAGTATGAAAGAAGAAAATCTATGATTTTTCAGGGTTAACCTTTGTGCTGGAGGCTTCAGAGAAGGATTCTAGAACGTATTTGAGGGTCCGGGCTTCCTATACCGAGGGGTAACCCATAATCAGGTTGTCATCCACAAATTGCTGGTGAGAGGAGGGAGGCAGGTTGTGGAGGGGTAAACCAAGCAGGGTGCCAGTTTGGATGGAGCTTTTGACAAGGCGACCTAGTCCTTCGGCCATGATGATGAAGATAAAGGGAGAGAGAGGGCCCCCTTGTCTTATGCCTCTCGAGGGGTTGAAGGTGGTAGAGGGGACTCCATTGACCAGAATGGAGAGAAAGGGAGAGGTGATGAGACTCATAATCCATCTAACCCAAGTTTGACTGAAGCTAAAGGCTAAAAGAAATTTTTTGATGTAGTCCCAGCTGAGTTTGTCAAAAGCTTTGGATAAGTCAATTTTAAGAAGCATACCAGGTTTTTTGGTGGTTTTGAGGGAGTGAATGACTTCATGGGTTAGGATGATTCCATCAAGAATCTGCCTACCTTCCACATAACCTGTTTTCTTTAGGGAGATGATGAGGGGAAGGAGCTTCTTTAGCATGTTAGCAATAACTTTGGAGATAATTTTATAAATGAAATTGCAGAGAGATATAGGTTTGTACTTACTTGGCGAGGCTGCTTTGTCTTCTTTTGGAACCAAGGTGATGAAGGTAGAATTTAACGTAGGTAGAGGCCAATGGGTAGAATGTGATTCCTCCACAACGTCCTAGAATTTGTTTTGGAAGGTTTACAAGAAGAAATGGAAGAAGTTGGTGGTACCATCAGTTCATGGAGCTTTCCCTGCATTCAGTTGGAAGACTTCCTGTTCCACCTCAGATAGAGAGGTAGCAACGAGAAGCATCCTGTTATGTTCATCCATTATTAGCATGGGGATATGTTGAGTGATTTCCCCATTGGCCTCATGCCTCTGGTGGTTGGGTTCCTGAAGGATGTTCCTAAAATGATTTCACAACTCCTCAGTGGTGGCCACTTGAATTTACAGCCTTTCCCCCATTTGGTTATTAAGGATTGTGATTTTGTTGTGCATCCTATGCTGAATGGTGGAGCGATGGAAAAATTTGGTGTTTCTTTCTCCCTCTTTGAGCCAGTTGATTCTTGACTTTTGTCTCCAGAGGGCTTCTTCTTGGTTCCGTATTTCTTCTATATGAATAGTTAGGGATTTCTCTTGATGATCTGACTCAGCTGAGAGCCCCTCTTGGATATTATTATGTTGTAGTTTCTTCATTTTTTCCTTCAGATCTTTTTGTTCTGTGAATATGTTGCCAAAGGTTGTTTTGTTACAGACTTTCAGTTGTCCTTTGAGCAGTTTCAATTTTGTCTGGAAGTAGAGAATTTTTGTGCCTTGAGGAGGTGCTAAGGAGGAACATCATTTGGAAACCATTTCTTTGAACCCCGGGTGCCTAAACCAACAATTTTCAAAGAGGAAATGTTTAGGTGCATGATTACCTGGTTGGAGCCATTGAAGCTGTATCAGCCAATGATTAGATCCTACTGCCAAGATGATGGTGGCATCTATGTTACCTTGAGTTGGATAAGATCTTTGGTAACGAGGAATCTGTCCAATCTTGAGGCTATCTGATGGGCACCTCCTCTTTTGTTGTTCCACATGAAGGTTCCATTAAAGGTGTGAAGATCTATGAGGTTATTACTATGGATGAATTTTTTGAATCCGTTACTATCTGATTCCAGATGCATCTTTCTCCATTTATTTTCTTGAAGATTGGTGATCATGTTGAAGTCTCCTCGCAAGATCCAAAGAAGGAGGGATCGCTATTTGTTGATTCCCTCTAGGTTATCCAAGAGCGCCAATTTTTGTTGAGAATTTTGTGGAGAGTAGACATTTGTGAGTAGGCCATGGATGTTCGTGCCAATCAGGTGAAAGATGGCCTGAATGAAGTGTATGTTAGCATCCAAATTCTCTAGGGAGATTATTTGGGGGTTTTGGATGATTTCTAGGCCTCCAGACATCCCGTTTTTCATCAACTACTATTGTATTGCTGCCTTTCTAGATCTTTTTGAAGATGGTGTCCAGAGTACTGCTGGAACATTTGGTTTCTTGCATGTAGAATATTGTTGGATGTTCCTCAGTAATCATTTTATTTATTATCCTGTGCTTCATGGGGCTGATGAGCCCTTTAATATTCCAAGAGATGAGATTCATGGGATATGATTGGAGGTGAGGGCATATAATCTAGTCAACTTGGGGAATCACCCAGAATCCACCATTTCTTTCCCAATTTCTATGGTTCTTTGCAGGGTTGTTTTCCTGCCCCTTTTGCGGGACTATTTCGTGAAGTATTTTGTGTTAATGAGCACGCCCCCCTGGATACCCAAGGAGGGGAGTTGTTGTGCTCTGGCGAAGATTTCTTCCATTTTTTGGATTTTTTTCTCCGGAATTGATATGTAGTCCTTCTTGTTGCAAGCTTCCTCAAACCCGATGAGATCCAGGCTTTCCATATCTATGATTTTTGGTTATTCCTCCATCACTTATGGGATCGATTCCATGATCTGTTCTTTTCCTTTTATCATGTTGTTTTCCCCAGCGACGTTTACAGTAGGTGGTTTCAAGATGTTGAACCCTTGGTTAAAATGAGGGGGGGGGGGGTGAATCAGTTGAATGTAATCATGGTCTTGTAAAGCTTTATTTTATACTTATTTACATCTTCATTTCATGATCAAGTTAATATACAATGGAAAACCAATATTAATAAGTGAGCAGCAGGTATTAAGTAGATTAAATACATAATTTCAACACATAATCATCATGCATATAGACAACAGATATAAGTGGAAACCCATAAGGGAGAAAACCACATCTTATTATTGTTGTGATGCAAATGCAAGCTCCAACTCCCTCCCACCACTGATTTTCTGTAGGCTCCAACCTACACAAGGCTACTATCTCAATTCTGCAAGCTACAACTTGCAAGGAAGCTCCAACTCCCATCTATTTTCTGCAGGCTACAACCTAAAGGAGGCTCCTACCTCAACTAGCTACAACTGGACATCTATCAAGCTACAACTTGATATGGAAGCACCAACTTCCTCACACTACTATGAAAACACATGCTGATTTACCTAGATATCAGCTCTGTTATATTCCTTCTTCACTGCTATCCTCCACCCTTCATATCTGCCCTTTTCCTTGGATCTCCATAGCTTCTCTGTCTACTCCTTCTTCTTCTTACTCTTTCTCACTTATTTCTTCATTCTCTCAACCCCTTTATGCATATGTTGGTAACAATATTTATAGGGATCACCTCATAACTGTTTTCATTCCACAGGGAATTTGAAATGAACAGGTATGACTCTTTGCCTTCCCCCTTCTCATTTTCTTGTCTAGCACATTCAAAATAATATAACAGAATGTATATATTTGTGTATTAAAGTGGAGCTTTTCTTTTCCTACGGAGACTTTCCTTTGCATCACATACAATAAAAACAATTAAATCATTTACATTTCCAGCTACAATAATACATTTCAATCAGTTCTTTCAGCTCTTGGTTTGCCATACATTTGTCCTTACTGCTGCTGTCACTGTCTTTTTAGTTTATGCTGTTATAGTCTAGCTCTGTTGCATAAATTCTCATTTTGTCTGACTTGACCCATTCTATTGCGTTTCTAACAGTGTCATCATATCTCCTTTTTCCCGACCATGCCTCTTTTTCTCATGCCCACAGCGTTCAACCTTCACCACTCTTCTAAACATCCGGTTCTGCCTTTTTCTCTATGTCGGGTCCTTACCCAAGCCTTTATTTTCCTTTTTGTTTTATGTTATAATCCTCCTTTTTCTCTTTTAAATGATTTACAAAGGAAAATCCACATACCCGGACTTGAAATCTCTTAAATAATGGTTCTGAGCTGCATCGCATCCGTCTCCTTTATCGCACTTTGTCCTGAGCTTGCGACGAGCGATATGCGATTGGGTCCCACTTGACTTTATCACTACTTCGCATCGAAACTCACATGACTTCTAAGATTGTGCGATATCTCTCCTGAGCTTTGCGATTTGCGATATGCGATGGACTTCGCATCGCCTCCATTGCATCACATTCATCGACTGCATTGCAAGTTCTATAACTTACAAATTATTATCACATAAGCATTGATGATTGTGATATGCGATATGTGATGGGTCCCACTTGAATCTATCGCTACTTCGCATTTTAGCGTTCCCATGTGTTTCTTGCTATGCATAGCTCGTCCAACCGCCGATGTGATTTCTCAAAGGGAAACCTTATACCTTCGGATTTGAAATCCTTTAGAATTTTTCTTTGAAGTTGCATCGCATCCGAAACTCTTATCGCGTTTCGCATTTCAGCGATTCAACCTTGCTCTTATGATCTTCACCCTTCCGATCTTGCGATTTGCGATATGTGGGCTAGGACCATGTCATCTCCATGTCATCGTGCCACGTCATCACCACGTCATCGCCATGTCACTGTCACATCATCTTGCCACGTCATCTTGATTTATTTGTGATTTGTGGGGTCAGGTCTACATCAGCTACCACGTCATCATATCACACTTTGTATTTTCTGTGACCACTGTGTTTATGCGATTTTCCTCCTACCCCGATTGCGATATGCAATTGCATTGCATCACATCTATCTTCTCATCGCATCGCATCGCCACTATCCATCGCATCACAACTTTTCTCATCCATCCAGCGGTTATCACATTAGCTTGCGATGTCTGATATGTGACTTGATCTCCATCGTTGCGATCATCACTATTGATCTATCCAGATCTACGGTCCTCGTTGCTGCTGGCACTTCTGATTAATACTCAAGCTCTAGCATAGTATCATCTCTGCTTATGATTCTCAATTCTATGGTTTAAACCCCAAAAGAACCATATGAATATTTACGGGCCCACAATTTTATTTCAATGTACCTTTTACACCGTCGATCTAATCGCTCATATATCCAACGATTGTACTTCTGGGCTTTAGGAGAGCGGGTCCCAGTTCACAGCACTATGGAGGCACTCCTTGGTACGGAATCATCATCAGGCTTGTGCTACCGTAGTGAATGACAACTGTCGATCTGTGGTCAACGCCTGATGGGCGGGTCAACTGCGGAGGCACCCCCTTGGTTTAACTATAGGGCTGTTTGTACCCTCATGGTACCGTTGATCCCAGATCAACGTTTAATTTCACTCATAATATGCGCTGTTCAACTTCGTGACACCGGTCCCACACCTTTTGTTAACCTATGCACAAATTCTGATGCAAACATCGTCATATCTTAATTGTTGATGATTGAACGACTATCGAGTTCATTTAACCTCATCGAATTATTGCTCAAAAATCACGCGAAACTGGCAGTTTCACGCCCGTGACATGTCACAGTATTATTTGATCACGTTTAATTTCAATAAAACTACTTACCACTCGAAGGTTGCGCGAAAACCATCTGTTGTTTTCCAAAACCGCCCTCACTGTTCACTGTGATGCTACTCACGGTACCGCTACGCCGTTGACTCCTAATTCCACATCTAATTTATTTCATTACACCTCCTCCGTATTCTTGTTCAAATAAACCATCGATTGATTTCACTGCACTATGACCTCTCCTTTACTCCATCGTTCTGCTTTCACGATATCAACCAGTCTTCAAACCCTCTCTGGAATTCATTCCACGAATGGTTTAATCTATATATTCACTTTCTGTGGTTCTTATCTATTGTTTTCCATTATAGTAAAAACCCCAAATGGGCAGCTGCAACCCACTGATACATTAAACCCTGTGTGACATCTCTGCAACAATTCCATCTGAATCTGATCTGCTCCCTTGACTTGGTGCTGTTCCTTTGTGCTCCTTTGCCATCAATGACAATATTTCCAATAGTCTCCCCCTTTGGCATTGATGGCAATGCTCCAATGCTTCCTCCAGGACATCCTCTGCTTGCCTTTTAGAAGACCCTTTATTATTTTGCTTTCTTTTCCTCCCCCTTTGACATCAATGGCAAAGGGTTGCACTTTTCCCAGTGTGGTTTCTATCTTTTCATAATACTTTGATCTTGAGGACCTGTTCCATGCACTGCTCCATTTCTCTAGATTTTTTGTGATAATTTATTCACTGCTCTCCCCCTGGAATGATGCTTTCTTGACTAATACAGACTATCACTGGACTTCTGTTCTGATCCCATTTCTTATATGTAGCCCTTATTATTATTATTATTATCTTCATCATATCAGAGAGTAACATCTGCAGACACTACCCCTAGCTTGTTTCTTAGATATTCGAATGGTTCTTTAGCAAGAGGTTTTGTGAATATGTTTGCTGTTTGTTCCTTAGTTGGTACATATTCCAACTTTACTAATTTCTGTGCTACTTGTTCTCTGAGGAAGTGGTACTTTATTGGGATGTGCTTTGTTTTTGAATGAAGTACAATATTTTTTGATATACTTATTGCACTTGTATTGTCACATTTGATAGAAATAGGTTCATCAATGCTTACCATCATGTCTTGGAGAGTTTGTTTCATCCGCATTACTTGTGTACAACATGCTGCTGCTGCTATGTATTTTTCTTCTGTTGTAGATAGAGAGATAGAAGTTTGCTTCTTGCTTAGCCATGCCACTAGAATTTTTCCCAAATAAAATGCACCTCCACTTGTGCTTTTCCTATCATCCACACAACTGGCCCAATCTGCATCTGTGTATGATGTCAATGTGAAGCTTTTTCCTTTTGGATACCATAGGCCATAGTGTGAAGTACCTTGTAGATATCTAAATATTCTCTTGATTTCAAGTAAATGATTTTGTTTTGGTGCTGCTTGATATCTTGCCACAAGTCCTACTGCCAACATAATGTTTGGTCTAGAAGCTGTTAGGTATAACAAACTTCCTATCATGGATCTGTAAAGTTTTTGATCTACATCTGTTGATCCATCATTAGCACATAGTTTGCATCCAGTGATCATGGGAGTTGACACAAGTTTGCAGTCTTACATTTGAAACCTTTTCAACATTTCTCTTAAGTATTTTTCTTGAGAAATGAATATTCCTGTGTTCTTTTGTTGAATTTGAAGTCCTAAATAGAAGGTGAGCTCTCCAATCATTGACATCTCAAACTTTGATTTCATTTCTTCAGCAAATACTTTTGGTAACTCATCCTTATTTCTTCCAAACATGATATCATCTACATACACTACTACAATTAAGAGTTCATTTTCATTAGCATTTATGTACAAATTGTTGTCTACTCCTCCTTTCTTGAATCCTTGTTTTTTTAAGTATTTGTCCAGCCATGAATACCGTGAACGAGGAGCTTGTTTCAGACCATATAAGGCTTTCTTTAATATGCACACATAGTCATGTTTATTTGTTAATGAGAATCCTTCAGGTTGTTCCATGTAGACTTCTTCCTCTAGATCTCCATTCAAGAAGGCAGACTTCACATCCATTTGATATACCTTGAAATCATGATAGCATGCAAAGGCCAAAAACATTCAGATTGCTTCCATTCTAGCTACAGGGGCAAAGGTTTCATCATAATCAAGACCTTCAATTTGTGAATATCCCTTGCATACAAGTCTGGCTTTATTTCTGATTACCTGCCCTTGTTCATTCATCTTATTCTTGAATATCCATTTTGTGCCATTGACATTTTTCCCAGTGGGTCTTGGAATTAATTCCCAGGTATTGTTCTTCTCAATTTGGTCCCGTTTTTCATTCATAGCATTTACCCAATTTTTGTCTTTGCTGGCTTCTTCAAACTTCTTAGGCTGTATTTGAGATAGCATGGCTAGGTATACTTCTTCTATCTGTTCAACAAGCTATCTTCTTGTCTGGACTTCCACACTCTTGTCCCCAATGATTTGATCTTCTGGATGGCTCTTTTGAGTGTTTCTTGAGGGACCTTTTGAGTTTAATTCAATATCTTTTGTTGTCTTGCTATGTTCATCATTGTCTTGGTTCTCAGCTTCATGATTGTCTGGAGGATTCGCACAACTTGTGCTTCTTGTTCTATTTGGTAAATATTCATCAAATCTTACATCAATGCTTTCCACAATTTTGTGCAGTATTTTGTTGTAGCACCTGTAACCCTTACTCTTGGATGCATATCCTAAAAATATTCCTTCATCAACTCTTGCATCAAACTTCCCCAGTTTTTCATCATTATTTTTTATGAAACACTTGCTTCCAAAGACTCTAAAGTGCTTGATTGATGCTAGTTTTCCATGCCATAATTCGTAAGGAGTCTTATCACAATTTGGTCTTAGATGAGCTTTGTTGAGAATGTGAACAACTGTGTGTACTGATTCTGCCCAGTAGGTTTGGGGAATGTTACTTTCTTGCATCATAGCTCTGGAAATCTGTTGTACTGACCTGTTTTGCCTCTCTGCCACTCCATTCTGTTGAGGTGTACTTACAATTGTAAACTGTTGTTTTATCCCATGCTCATTGCATAGGTCTGCAAAATCATGGTCTGTGAATTCACCTCCTCTGTCTAATCTAATGCACTTTAGTTTGCATCCTGTTTGATTTTCTACCAATGCCTTGAATATCTTGAATTTCTCAAGTGCTTCAGATTTATATTTGAGAAATGCTACCCATGTCATTCTGGAAAAATCATCTAGTATCAGCATGAAATAAGATTCTTCGCTTGGTGCTTTAGTTCTTTAAGGTCCACATAGGTCCATGTGTATAAGCTGAAGAGGCCGACTTGTAGAAACTATCTCTTTGGTCTTGAAAGATATGTGGGTCTGCTTGCCCAGTTGGCAGGATTTACATATGGTATTTGAAGGCTTCTTTATTGCTGGCATATCTCTGACTGCATTCTTCTTGCTCAACCTGATGATGTGGTCAAAATTTAGGTGTCCCAGTATTCTATGCCATAACCATGATTCATCAAGTTTTCTTATGTGGCATGCTTCATTCTCTTCTTTCATTATATAGACATTAATTTCTGTTCTAACACCTTTGATCAAGGTCTTTCCTATGGTGCTTGATCTTACCTCGCAATCTTGGGCTCTAAAAAGGACCTCACAGCCTTTATCACACATTTGAATGACGCTTAGAAGATTTGCTTTCAGCCCATCCATAAATAATACATCTTGAGCCTTTCCTCTTCCATTATTTAGACTGACTGAGCCCTTTCCCTTGATTTTCCCTACTTTATCATTGTTGAATGTTACATTTCCATATTTCTTTTCATCAAGGGTTACAAGCTTGCTTCTATCTCCAGTCATATGATTTGAGCATCCACTGTCCAAATACCATTGGCTTTTCTGATCTTGGGCTATTAGAGCCAGGTGTCTGCTCAACTTAGTGTTCCTAAATTGATGTCATAAATTGTCAACCAGGGCTAGTAAACTACTGAAGTGAAGTGCACTATATGTGCCTAGGTATTTGCTTACTACTTCGTTGTGTTTAGTGTTTTTCTAGTGTTTTTGGTTTTGTGGTTTTGTGTTTTTTTATGCTAAGAGGAAAAGAACTAAGTGTTGGTAAAGAGAAGTTGTTGGTCACACTGAAATAGAGAAAAATCTATTCTAAACTATGTATGGCACTTGAGAACAGAGAATGCAAAACTTGACAAGAAAATAACTCATAACATGAACTCAATAACTCATAACATGAACTCAGTCCAATTAATTCATTAGAAATATGTTGGAATAACTTGAGAAAAGGATAATTTTAATGCAATGAGGTTCTTCTAAGTAAACAACAGCCTACAATATCACAGAGAAAATATCATCCATGGCTAGAAATTTGTTGGAACACATTTGGAAAAGATAGTCTGCAACATAGTGAGGAACTCTACTCTAACTTATGACACTGAAATTAATCCATTCTACAACTCAAAATATCACTGTTAAGCCTCATTCAAGAGTTAGAAATCTTTTGGAATAGCTTTGGAAAAGAGGTAATTTGTGAAAATATGAGAAATTGCAGAACAGTCAAGACTTCAAAATGACACTACCAATTCTTGTTCCTATGATAATGATGTATTAGTAGAATTTAAGAACAAGAGTAGTTTGTAAATAATGAAGGCCGTTAAGTCTAATTTAACAAAACTAGAATACAACTAACTAATAAAACTAGAAATACAATGGATAGAACTGAACTAGAATGCAATCATTCAAACTTAAAATACAGTGAACAGAATTGAGCTAGAGTGCCATTAACCTCCGGAGTACTACAACTGAACTAAAATGCAACTAATATTTAAATATTACAACTATATCTCATTAAGTGTTAGTGATATTTTGGAACAATTCATAAAAACAAGACTGGCTGTAACATTCGATGCAAGTGAGTATAAACATAAAGTTAAGAAAATTGCTTAAACTAGGAATGAAACAAAGCTAAAGTTACTTATCTAAACAATATGCACAGAGCTTATCGGGCAGTAGGGGCCCTCTACCACCGGATTAGCATACAAATCTCCTCAATATTGCCTTAGATCATGCAATGAAGTTGAATGTCTTTCATTGAAGGGAAAATACTTCAGAAATATAGTATTATGGGCTTTTTAAATCTAACAACAAAACATCAATCTAGCTAACTATCTCTCGATCTCCCGAGTCATTCTTATAAAATAAATACATAACTACCCTTGAGAGGAAATAGGGATAAGTGTCTTTCGCAATTAAAATCAAATTATAACTCTTGTGGAAGCCTCATACTCTTGCTGAAGACATCTGTAGAGTTCTTGTCCCAGTAGAAGTCTGCCTCTTAGTTTTGATTTCTTCCACGTGCATAACCACTTGGAGGTTTTTACTCAGACTTCGTAGAGGACAAGTAACGATGTAGATGAAGTCTGGATTTCAACCATATGTGTTTTTCCTCTAAGTGACACCTGTAACCTGTGTAAACATGAAGATAGCTACGTAATAGGTGACCTGCTACAGAATGGCTGCATTCTGTAGCTGAGTCTAGTAAAAAAATTACTACAACAACAAAACCATGAAAATATAGCAAGTCAGTCATTATATGCATTCCTAAAGTGACTTTAATTAATCCTATTGATATTTTAAGCCTACAATTGATAAAGGACAAAGGAAATGAAGTGAAATTTGGTGAAAGAGAAGGACATCTTTGGGGCTCAACACTAGGTCACACTTATTCAACTTCTTTTTCCACTGCAGGAAACTATTGGTTTGGCACCTTTTCTGAGAAGGTGGACCACATTCTTTGAGAGGAAATTTGGAAGACATGTGTCCGATTTGAAGGCATACAAAGAATTTGATTATATTTTTAAATGGATTATGTGTACGAGTGAACTCTCCATTGTTCATAAATCTCCTTGGGGTTTTAAGCATCAATCTTTGTCCATACGTTCTGCACTCCATGGCTTTATGGCCAAACCCCTTACACTAAAAACAATACCCATGGAAACGATTAGTGTACCTGTGCACTCCATGGCTTTATGGCCAAACCCCTTACACTAAAAACAATACCCATGGAAACGATTAGTGTACCTGGTGTAGGGTTGTCCTCTCCATTTGTTTGCTTGAGGCAGTCTTTTCAATTTCTGCATCTTTTGCTGGTTGAAATCGATTATCTTTGTCTGAAAGTATGCAGCAATATGTCCCAGTTTGTGACAGGAAAAACAAGTGAAATTTCTCATAGGAGGAAAGAATTTCCTTTGAGATCTTCCAAACTTGTTCAATTGATCTTCAGGAAAAATTGAGCTTTTTGAAACTGCTTTCTTCTTCCTCTCATTCTTTGTCTCTTGCTGTTGCTGCTTGTTTTTGTTTGTTTCATCACACATCAAGTTCTTGCTGGATTCTGCTTCTGTGGTTCCTTTTTGAGCTATTTCATTATCCTTTACAACTTTTACAAAAATGATATTCTTGTTATCTTCTACCTTGGACTTACTGGTTTCTCCTTCATACCCTATCCCAGCCTTTATGAGAGGAGACCTTTGAGCGTTTAGAATCATGCCCAACTGTTCAGTGACGTGCTTGTCATTCGAGGAGTGTTCATTGACAATTCCCTTTGGGTGTTTTCTAGTTTCTTTCTTAGCCATACCACTTCTTCTTCCAATTTCTCTTGCTCATGATGTTTATCTTTAATTTTCTTTAGCAGAATGTCTTCCACCTTCTTAGCTTCTTCAAGTTCTACTTTCAATTGAATGGGGTCTTCTGAATTTGGTACCTCTTTTACACATTTGAGGAGAATGTATTTTTGTTTTCTGCACTTGAGTTTAAGTCTGTCTATTTCCTCCAGGGCACTTCTTAGCTCCCCCTCAAGATCTACCTCACCTTCTTCCTCATCTTCTAGAAGGAATCCTTCAGACTCTTCCTTGGCCATCAACACAAATTCAGAGGTTCCTTCTTCATTTGAGGATTCATCTGATTTTTCAGATGCACTGCTATCTTGTTGAGCATAAAATGATCTTCTATTGAATCTCTTCCCTTTCTGCCAGTTATTTGTTTTGGTTTTCTCCTCTCTTGAGTCTGATTCTTTGTTTTCTTAGGAGGACACTTAGATGCATAGTTCCCAACTCTTCCACTGTTAAGCATTTAAATGGAAGTTTACTTTATACTTTCCTGAGCCTCTAACCAACCTTCCGGCAAATTTGGCCTCTTCTTCATAAGAGCAGGAGCATGTATCTTTATTTTCTTCTTTTCTCTTCTCTGTCTTAAAGGCTGCCTCCCTCACATTTGACTTCCTCTGTGGAAGCCTCATCTCATAGGATGTTAAGTATCCAAGTAATTAGTTCATGGTCAATGTTTCCCAATCAACTGTTTCTTCTATGGAAGAAACCTTGGGGTTAAACCTGGATGGTAAGATCTCAATATCTTTTGTACAATTACACATTCTCTAATGGTTTCTCCTAGAGCTTTCATGTTATTTATAATTTTTGCAACCCTTAAGAATAAGCTGGCAACATCTTCTTCTTCATTCATTTTTATATTTTCAAATTGAGCTCTATAGACTTGCAAGTTGGAAGCCTTCACCTTTTTATCTCCCTCATGGATACTTTCTATTGTATCCCATATTTCTTTGGTAGTCTTGTTGTGCATTACTTTGATAAATTCTGCCTCACACAAACCACTTAAGAGAGCATTCATGGATTTTGCATTAGCTACAAAATCTAGTTTGGCATATTTCTCTGAGTCAGACTCCTTTGGGGCATATCCCAATTCCACATCAACCCAAACTTCTATTCCTAGAGACATTATGTACATCCTCATTCTTATTTTCCAGAAGGCATAATTTGTACCAGTGAACAAAGGGGCTTTATTTCTTGAGCATCCTTCTATACTAGACATCTTGGGGACCTAGGATCTCCTTCCAGTTGTTAAACAGATACAGAAGGAACTTGCTTTGATACCAATTGTTGAACCCTTGGTTAAACTGAGAGGGGGGGTGAATCAATTTAACACAGTCATGGTATTGTAAAGATTTATTTTATAATTTTTTACATCTTCATTTCGTGATCAACTTAATATGCAATGGAACACTAATCTTAATAAGTGAGCAGCAGGTATTAAGCAGATTAAATACATAATTTCAACACATAATCATCATGGATGTAGACAACAAATATAAGTGGAAACTCATAAGGGAGAAAACCACATCTTATTATTGTTGTGATGCAAAGGCAAGCTCCAACTCCCTCTCACCACTGATTTTCTGTAGGCTCCAACCCATAGGAGGCTACTACCTCAATTCTACAAGCTACAACTTGCAAGGAAGCTCCAACTCCCATCTATTTTCTGTAGGCTACAACCTACATGAGGCTCCTACCTCAGCTAGCTACAACTGGACATCTATCAAGATACAACTTGATATGGAAGCACCAACTTTCTCACACTACTATGAAAACACATGCTGATTTACCTAGATATAAGCTATGTTATATTCCTTCTTTACTGCTATCCTCCACCCTTCATATCCGCCTTTTTCCTTGGATCTTCACAGCTTCTCTGTCTTCTCCTTCTTCTTCTTACTCTTTCTCACTTATTTCTTCATTCTCTCAACCCCTTTATGCATATGCTGGTAACAATATTTATAGGGATCACCTCATAACTGTTTGCATTCCACAGGTAATTCGAAATGAACAGGTATGACTCTTTGCCTTCCCCCTTCTCATTTTCTTGTCTAGCACATTCATAATAATATAACAAAATGTATATATTTGTGTATTATAGTGGAGTTTTTCTTTGCCTATGAAGACTTTCATTTGCATCACATACAATAAAAACAATTAAATCATTTACATTTCCAGCAACAATAATACATTTCACTCAGCCCTTTCAGCTCTTGGTTTGCCATACATTTGTCCTTTCTGCTGCTGTCACTGTCTTTTCAGTTTCTGCTGTTATAGTCTAGCTCTACTGCATAACTGCTCATTTTGTCCAACTTGAACCATTCTATTGCGTTTCTAACAGTGTCATCATATCTCCTTTTTCCCAACCATGCCTCTTTTTCTCGTGCTCACAACGTTCAACCTTCACCGCTCTTTTAAACATCTGGTTTTTCCTTTTTCTCTGTGTCGGGTCCTTACTCGAGCCTTTCTTTTCCTTTTTGTTTTACGTTATAATCCTCCTTTTTCTCTCTGAAATGATTTAAAAAGGAAAATCCACATACCCGGACTTGAAATCTCTTAAATAATGGTTTGGAGCTGCATCGCATCTTGCTACTTTATCGCACTTTGTCCTAAGGTTGCAACGAGCGATATGCAATTGGGTCCCACTTGACTTTATTGCTACTTCGCATCGGAACTCACATGACTTTTAAGATTGTGCGATATCTCTCCTGAGCTTTGCGATCTATGATATGCGATGGACTTCGCATTGCCTCCATCGCATCACATTCATCGATTGCATCGCAAGTTCTATAACTTACAAATTCTTATCACATAAGAATCGCCGATTGTGATATGCGATATGCGATGGGTCCCACTTGAATCTATCGCTACTTCGCATTTCGGCGTTCCCATGTGTTTCTTTCTATGCATAGCTCTTCCAACTGCCAATGTGATTTCTCAAAGGGAAACATTATACCTTTGGATTTGAAATCCTTTAGACTTTTTCTTTGAAGTTGCATCGCATCCGGAACTCTTATCGCATTTCGCATTTCGGCGATTCAACCTTGTTCTTACGATCTTCACCCTTCCGATCTTGCAATTTGCGATATGTGGGCCAGGACCATGTCATCTCCATGTCATCGTACCATGTCACCTTTCCACGTCATCACCACGTCATCGCCACGTCACTGCCACATCATCTTGCCACATCATCTTGATTTATTTGCGATTTGTGGGGTCAGGTCCACGTCAGCTGCCACATCACTTGCCGCGTCATCATATCGCACTTCGCATTTTCTGTGTCCACTGTGTTTGTGCGATTTTCCTCTTGCCCCGATTGCGATATGCGATTGCATCGCATCACATCCATCGTATCACATCTATCTTTTCATTGCATCGCATCTCATCACATTGCATCGCCACTATCCATCGCATCGCAACTTTGCTCATCCATCTAGCGGCTATCGCATTAGCTTTCGATGTCCAATATGCGACTTGATCTCCGCTGTTGCGATCATCACCGTTTATCTGTCCAGATCTATGGTCCTCGTTGTTGCTGGCACTTTCGATTAATACTCAAGCTCTAGCACAATATCATCTCCGCTTATGATTCTCAACTCTATGGTTTAAACCCCAAAAGAACCATATGAATATTTATGGGCCCACAATTTTATTTCAACGTACCTTCTACACCGTCGATCTAATTGCTCATATATCCGACGATTGTACTTTTGGGCTTTAGGAGAGCGGGTCCCAGTTCACAGCACTGTGGAGGCACTCCTTGGTACAGATTCATCATCGGGCTTGTGCTACCACAATGAATGACAACCATTGATCTGTGGTCAACGCCCGATGGGCGAGTCAACTGTGGAGGCACCCCCTTGGTTTAACTATCGGGCTGTTTGTGCCCCCGTGGTATCATTGATCCCAGATAAACGTTTAACCGCACTCATAAGATGCATTGTTCAACTATGTGACACCAGTCCCACACCTTTTGTTAACCTATGCACAACTTTTGATGCGAACATTGTCATATCTTAATTGTTGATGATCGAATGGCTATCCCGTTCAATTAACCCTAGCAACTTATCGCTCCAAAGTAATGTGAAACTGGCGGTTTCATGCTCGTGACATGTCACAGTCTTATTTGATCGCGTTCAATTTCAATAAAACCACTTACCAGTCGAAGGTTGCGCGAAAACCATCTGTTGTTTTCCAAAACCACCTTCACTATTCACTGTGATGCTACTCATGGTTCTGCTGCGCCGTTGACTCCTAATTCCACATCTAATTTCTTTCGTTACACCTCCTCCGTATACTTGTTCAAACAAACCATCGATTCATTTGACTGCACTATGACCTCTCCTTTACTCCATCGTTCTGCTTTCACGATATAAACCAATCTTCAAACCCTCTCTGGCATTCATTCCACACATGGTTTAACCTCTATATTCAATTTCTGTGGTTCTTATCCATCGTTTTCCATTACAGTAAAAACCCCAAATGGGCAGCCGCAACCCACTGATACATTAAACCCTGTGTGACATCTGTGCAACAATTCCATCTGAATCTGATCTGCTCCCTTATCTTGGTGCTGCTCCTTTGTGCTTTTTTTCCATCAAGGACAATATTTCCAACACAGGAAGGTCTCAAGGGGGAGCTTGTCCTGTTGAGCCTTAGAGGACTGGGCCTGCGCCGTAGAGGTTTCCCTAGCTTCGATGAATAGTTTGAGTTTGTTTTCATTTAAATGATTTAGGGCTGCGAAGCTGTTGCTAATCGTAGCTCCTTTTTTATTCCACTGAGGGGTAGCTCTCCTATTGTGTCATTTTTTTCTTGCTACCTTCATGAATCCTTCTACTTCTTGTTCGTTAGATTCCTTTTCTATTGTAGCTTTCTTGTTTAGGGGACAGTCTCTGAAGAGATGCCCATGTTGGTGACACTTTTTGCATCTAAAAGGAATGTGCTCATATCTACAGTTTGTGTCCATTCAAAACATTCATGCTTCAGACTTACCTTGACTAGTAGTGATTCGGCTAGGTTCATGTAGACGCATATGCGAACGAAGGATGCATAGCGGTTGATCTTGGTCTCCTCTGCAATCTCGACGAACTCCCCTATTGAATTTCCGATGTATCTAAGGGTAAGCTTGTCCCAATAGTCTTGGGAAAGAGAGTAGAGCAGGATCTAGACCAGTGCCCAAGTGAGATCCTATTTATCTGGGTTGAAACGCTCAATCCAGGGTCTGAGGTATAGACCTGCAGTGTTGAAGAAATAGGGACCCCCATCCATTATCCTATCTTTAACTTCAGAACATGTGAAGAGTATATTGAAGAATCCTTTAGTGAAAAACCATAGGTAAAAATGGCCTTTGGGCTTCCATTTCAAGGCTATCCATCCTCTCATCGCTTTTTCCGTGGTCCAGAAGCCCATGAAATTACCTATCAGTGCGTGATCTTTCATGAATTGGATTCTGCCATTGATGCGGTGCACTAGAATCTTTATCACTGTTTTCTTGGAGTTATTTGGTATGCATGTTGCGGATCTAGTGTTCGTTGCTACTGCTGCTTGTGTATTTGTCATCTGTGCTGTGGGTGTCGCCGCTATATTTTCTTGAGATGGGCTAGAGTTGTGCTAATTGACGGTATTAGCCCCTGCCGCCACCCCTATGGGAGGCTAGCCTGTGAGGGGGGGAGTAATCATCCCCCCGCTGGAGTTAGTCATCAGTGAGCCTAAAGCTGTCCAGGTGAGAAGTCATGGTCTATTAGTCTGGGGGAGGAGGTCTGCCTAGGGCAACCAACACCAGAACCGGCAAACCCTAGGTCATGGAGGTCGGCCTGGTGCAAATCTTCGCTAGGGGTTTCTCTATAGTATCCATTACAATCATGAAGATATTAAGAAAAGGCTCTTTGTCCTTTCTTTGGAAGATGATGTTTGGATTAGTTTAATGATTTTATGAATAATTATTTCTATTTTCTGCAAGATATTATCAATTCATTTAAGAATGAATATGGAGATAAGAAATAAGAGAGATATCTGCTTAGCGTTTTTAGTGCTATTATAAAGAAGAAGAATGAGACCTTGGAAGAATTTAATAATAGTTTTAATGATATTTCAAGGGATTTTCCTCAATATTATAAGCCTCCTGAGAAGTATCTTCTGGTTTATTACATCAATGCATTCCCTACTGATCCTTCTTATGAGTTATGGCATGCTAATCCCATTTATGTGAAGATTGCACAAAATTTAGTTGAGGAAATAGAAAAATGTATAAGAGCATATTGGAAGTCTGAGATTCCAAGATTTTCTAGGGATAATATCAAGAATGAATCAAAAGGTAAAGAAGCTAATAAATATCCCATTAAGGATTAAAACAACTTGTTAAAGATATGAAAGTTGATCATGAAAATCAGATAACTGCCCTTCAAAATTGCTTGATTAATATGGAATGATCTCAAGGAAATAAAATGCAGAATAACATAAATAATAATAATGCATGGCGAAATTGGGGCCCTCCTAATGAGCAAAGACTGCCTAATCCACTTGAGTCTACAAATATTGTTAATCAATATTTACCATATTGTAGACCTTGTAATAATTTTTGATGTAACTTATTTTAACCTATGCATTTGATTTTGAAGTGCATAGTTTTCAAAAATAAAGTTAAAATTAATTTTACACTTTGTAATAAGTAAGAAATTACAAATGCCTCTTTTAAAATTTGTATTGGTGCAGAAAAAAATGATTTAAATGATTATTTTATTCAAATAAAATAACTATCGCTAAAGGAACTAAATGTCGAGAATATTCAGACAATTAGGATTTTCCCCACCCAAATATATGGCTCTTAACAAATTGCGGGACCCCCCGCACTCCCGACAGTTAACGAAGGAGGGGGTGTCCGAAAACAAGGTTTCCACATTCCCTCTCATCCTTACATGTCGCACTTCTAGTCATTGTGGGACCCCCCTCTCCATTTCCCACTTACTACTTACTACCACCCCCGCAAACTGCTTCTTCCCATCGTCAATGCCTTCGCCAACACTCTCGCTAGTTTATCAAATCGCCAATGCTTCCGCCAAAAGAGCTCCCGCTAAATCTCCTGATTATTTAACAAATTTAACCATTAAATTATTGAATTCCATCCCTCCAATGTTTTGAATTGTGATGCAGATGCACCAATAACGTTAATTTAAATTAAACCTTTGGAAACCCCTTCTAAATTTAAATATTTTCTATTACTATCTCTCTCATCTGTCTGCTATTCTCACCCAGAATGATCTGTCATAACAAAGCGACCAATTGCAATGATTACTAGTTCTACCAGCCACCGATTCGACTTGGTAATTCCTAAATGATCCTTTGTTCATTTGAATTCTTGAAATTGAAATTCAAAAGGGGACATCTAAGCTAGTTGTAGAAAGTCCAACTCTACCCCCTATAATTAATTTGGATGAAATTATTTTTCTTGATACATAGTTCAAAATCACTAAAAATTAATGTGAATTCGACCTCTATGAGCTCCATAATTGGGCATATAAAAAAATTGAAGATGCCAGTGACGAATTTTGATTTTGAGAGTCAATGTTGCCTCAATTTTGTTTTCGCCAAACCCAACAATGCCAAAATTCGTCTCCTAGTGTGAAAATCATTATTTACCTAACCAAAGAGCCATAGTGGCCAGAAATAATGAAGTATTGTTTTCAATAACCTCTGAGGCCATTTTTCAAGCCTTGCATATCAATCCTCAAGATTTCCTTCATCCCTTTTCAATTGATTCCCTCATGGAAATTTACTAAAATCTCACCTTTCACTAGAGAACCCATATTTTTGAGTCTTTTATGCCTGAAAATTTAGAATTTCCCAAAACTAATCCACCTTATTCCTCTTCAAATTTTCCAGAAATGTCCAGGAAAGTTATTTCTATGGTTTCTTGTCTGCTAGGGTATCAAAAAAATTAGTGTGTAGATGAAGTCATCGTAGGATTTCTGTCAATATTTTCATTTGGAAAGAAACCTTCAGTCATGTTCAATTTTAGTTAGTTTTTATTAGATGTCATCCATGAAAAATTTCTAAAATTCAGTGTTGAATGATCTTTCAAACATCAGTCCATTCTAGTGTACCCATTTTTGTATCATTAGGTAGAGAGGTTTAAATTCCCATTACAAAAGATGGATTCATAGGGTAGACTTCTATTAGTCATCCACAAGACTTCTCTGGTTAGGAAAAACACAAAAGAATATTATTTTAGTGATTTTTTTAATCAATTTATACATATCACATTATGTCTTCTGAGCAATGATGCAGTTCCTAGAGTCTCCACATAAATTAAAATAATTTTACATCTCAGTGAAAATTTAGGTTTGGAGATTGGTATCTTTATCATCAATTTTCATAAATCATAGTCTATGGCTGTGAACTTCCTCCTTTTAAACTTCCAATTTTCCTGCCAAGGAGGATTTTTTCTTTAGAATTCATTAGGAAGAGGATGAATATGGGTGATATCCATTTTGTGTCAAGGAAACAAAAATATCAGTTCAAATTAAAAGCACAAATTGGTCCATTTATTGTTAACACCAGAGAAGTAGAGAAGTAAGTGGATAGTCTACTCAAACTAATGAAATTCAAATTAAGTTTCAGTTGGCCTTATGACCCATTGGGAATAATTTAAAAGATAATATATGAGAAAAATTCAACACCATATATTCATATGGAAAAATTAGAGATTGAGCAGTTTGAAAACCGATAAGAATGGGAAGAAAATACATTATAAGAAGTTGAAAAACATACCTCCAGTCAAACAACACTGGAAACTCCAAGATTAAAAGAAATGGAATTAAAAATATGAAGATAAAGTGTGTCACCTACAAGTTCAATACCTAAAGTAGTTTGTTTCAAAGTTTTTAAAAGAAGGAAGTCAATGAATGCAATAGAGGAGTCATCAGAAGGGAGAAATTTAGAAGAAAACACTACAACAGTAACATCGAGTGAGCATGTATTCTCTTTTCATCAAGCTAAAGAAAAAAACATTGATTCTCCTACTTCTCCTGTTTCTCCATCTTCAGGACAACAAAGTATCTTTGCCAGATTTAGAGATATGAGGAAAAAAAATGAAGCATTAAAAACTTCCACCTACATTGAGTTTTGGAAACAATCCTCCTCTACTCAACACAATTTCTTATCTGCACTATACCATGATAGAGGAAAATTTTAGTTGGCATCCCTTGACCCAAAATTCCTAGTTCCTAATAGTGCATATGACTATAAGAATTATGTGTTTTCTTTTGATACTAAGAAGATACATCCAATAGATCATATTGATATTCATAAGAAAGCAGGTGAGATTATTTATTCCACACTAACATGTTCAACTATGGAAACATCTCAATTAAAATCTTCCTTAAATAATATTCATTAACATATCAAGTTAGAAAGAATGTATTCATTAGACAAGGAGACTAGAATAACGAGACTTGAAGATATGATAATAAAGTTAGGATTAGATCCTAACGATGTAAATGCTGCTAAAGAAATAACCAAGAGTAGAATGAAAATATACAAGCTTTGAGAAAGAATCTAAAGCTACCTACAACTGAGAATCCACAAATAAGGAAGTAGGGAATCTGGAAAAGGAAAAAGAGAACATGATGAAAATGATTGTGGAGCAAAATATCCAAATATAGAAAATGGAAGTTGATATGGAAACTCTCTTGAAAGAGAAAGAAAAATATAAAAGTGTAGGAACTTCCACAATAAAAATAGAGTCAATGAGTGAAGAAGCCACAAAAATACTATCATAGGACATGGGGGATTTAACTCCAAGAAATGTGGAAATTGAAAAGTTGAAAACAACAACCTCGAATAGAGTGCTGAATATGACAATCATTTTTAGAAACTCTATTTTTGTAATTATATTATTTTTATATATCCAAATAATTTTTGATAAGAATGTATTTTGTAAAGGGCTGTATTAGATTATACACTTTTGAATTACGGTCTATAAATATTTTGTAATTAGAAGTAAGAAGGGTTGAACCTTTGTGAGATCCAAGATACATCATTGTACCTCCCTGAACGTTTTTGGAGATAATCAAAGGATTCCGACTTCAGTTTAACAACACTTGTATTCATGTGAGTTTTTCTTGTGTATTCATATTTTTTTTCATCATATATTCAAGGTAACATAGGAGTAACTTAGGGTAAGGATAAGTTAATTATTAACTTCTTTGACAACCCACTACAAAGTTATCATCATTATAAAGACTAGCTAATTGAATAGTTTGTTTAAATTAGTTCCTCTGCATCATTTAATTGTTTCCTTCTGTCATCTATTGGATGTATATTTGTTTGAATGTAGAATTATTCTACACGCATCTACTATATCTAGTTGATTAAGTATTAAGTATGAATTTTTAATTATCATATATCTTCTCCTTTTCCCCTTTCAAAATTAATTGAAGGATTTTATATTGTTAGGAATGAAAATCAACCCTTTAAAATCCTCAGGAGTTTTGGATTATACAAGTGTTTGAAGTTATTTCCCTGGGACAAAGATAAGGATTACCTCTTAATGGTGAATAAGAGGTCAACAGGCTAAATTTTTTCACTTGGAAACTTCATAAATTAAATCTGGCTTCACGCAGACATACTAGATCTCATTCAGATCCTCAACTCTTCTCCTCATTATTAGATCCATAGAAACTTGTGAGAATTGCATCTCTTAGATGTAGATTATAATATTCCACTTCTACTTTTGCCTCTCTTCCACCTGAAACAGTGTGACAACCTAAGCCTTTTCAATCAATTCCAATCCTTGTTGAATTATCAGATTTATCACCTAAAGTCCCAAAACTCCTTTCTAAAGGAGTAGATCTAAAATATGTTTTATTAGTGCATCAACTTGAATTTTTTTAGTTTCCTGTCTCCCTTTTAGAAATAACTGATATAGGTGTAAAGCTTGAACTTGGTTTTCCTGAACTAAAACCTACTGATTTTATTTCCTCTGCTATACATACTTATCCATCCACTTTTTTCAAGCCTGAAGAGGAACTTAAAATCTACAATAATCCTTTAGCTTTTGAATATCAAGAAAATATAGTTCATGAAGTCAAAACGCTATTCATTCATCCTTATTTTCTAAAAAATCCTACAGTTCGAGGTCAATCATATTCCTCTAAATTATTATCTCCTAGACAAAACATTTTACCACAGTATCAAATGGCTGGATTTACCTAGATTTAATGAAGAAGTAGGACCAATGACTGAGGATCATGTGTCTGCATTTCTTGATTTTGTAGATAATATGAGCTTAGAACACAAAGATGTCTATATTAGATGCTTTTTTCAATCATTAGATGGAAATGTCGGAATTTGGTTCAGGAGGTTATGTGAAAATTCTATAAATTCATGGGAAAATTTAACAAATATGTTCATAAATCAATGGGGAATTAAAAAGGATCCTATTGATTATTTGATGGAATTTGAAGATTTGAAAATGAATCATGATGAAATTGTTGTAGAATTTATTAAAAGGTTTAATAATATTTGCAATAAAATGCCACCAGATTGTAAACCTCCATTAACTACAACTAAGGTTAGGTTTTCTAAAGCATTTGATGATGATTTTTCTTTAATTTTAAGAGAAAGGAAATTTGAAACCTTAGTAGATATAAAAACCAATGTAGTTAAGGTAGAATCAAATAAAGCAACATCAGGTAAATTGAAAGCAAAGGAAGAAAAAGAATAGAGGAAATTAAAGGCTAGAGAATAACGTACTTCATCATCAAATAATAAATAAGAGGAACATAAGGTGGATGAAATAACTTCATTATTGAGAAATTTGTCCACTCGAATTTCAAGAATGAAAACTCAGCCAAGAGTACCTCAATAAAATTTAAATAGACATCAAACACAATTCAACAAACCTTTTCATCCACAAATTTTGTAGAGAGAAAGACCAAATAGTGACCAACAAATTCAACCTCCATTAATGATTGATGATCAATACCTTGAAGAAGTAGTACCAGTTTTGAGCAATGATATCAATTATTTTGATGACTAATCATTTGAAAATGATATTTTCCCCATCAATCAAAATCAACCTCTTGCTCAGAATAAAGAATCCTCTCAAATTTCTAAATATCAATCTTTTCCAGGATTTATCATTGTTGAACTAGATAGAAGATATGACTTAAGACCCAGAAAAGGCCTTGGTAGACCTACCAAAAAGGTTACCTTTGATGTCCCATAAGATAAAGCTGCTAAAATCCATTTGTTCAACCTCAAAAATAGTGACAAGAAAAATATACTATAGAAAATTTTTTCTCAATTGTCTTCAATGTTGAAAGAGAATTAGAACGGGTAAAAATTCCAATTCCCTTATCTAAACTTTTAAGGAATCTAATTTATAAGAAACACGTTTCTAAATGGATACAATCATCAAGTGTAGATGTTGGAGGTGATGTCATTAGTTTACAGGAAGCCTTCAGTAGTTTTTAGGCCTAGTTCGGACATGATAGATGAAAGTGTGCCACCTTTCTATGTTACATTAAAAGTTCATGATTTTATTTTAAACATTTGTATGCTATATTATAGTGCTCTCATAATTTTATGCCTAAGTTTATCATGGACCAATTTTAGTTACAAATTACTAGGCCCTATCATGATTTATACACATTTTATTCAAAGAAAGTACCATGCTTGGGGTTAATCGAAGATTTAGTTGTCACTCTTTCTCAAATCCTCGTGAAGATCATAGTATTGGATATAGTAGTGACAAACATCCCTCATAATTTTGGTATGCTATTATCAATATATTGTTTTGATAATATTAGAGGGAGCTTGTTATTGCCTAAATCTACCTCAGGCTGAGAAAGGCAGAGTCTAGGGTAACATCAAACCACGCTTAATCTGGTAGCTAGCCCTACCAGATCGGGTGAGGGCTCTCTCCTGGTCAATCTCAGCAAAATATGATCAGTGAGGCTTGAGATGACTTGAATAAAGGATGATTTTAGGCTAGGTATATATGTAAGAGAGTTTGATTCAATTTTGAAGGTGTTTGTTGGATCAAAGGGAAAGGCAGATTTTTGGTATGGGAAATGAGCAGTTTTGCAGGGATTTGAATGGGGCAAGGTAGGAAACTATTTTGATGTTTCATTTTTGAATGAAATGGATAGCTCAGACTGGTGAAAAGTTGAAGAGGGCAAGAGAATTTCAAGAATCCTCTTCAGACAGTTGAAAACATATAAAATTAAACAAAACTCAAGGTAGAGCACTACAAATCTAATGAATTCCACGTTTATCCTTGTTTGTTTAATTTAAGAAGAAATAAGAGGGAAGATGATACACATAAAGCACCAATAAAATTACATTAACAAAAAGAAATACATCATCAAAAAAATAGCCACATGAATCCCAAGGAGTGCTGCAAACCCTGGTCTATTCCTTTGCCAAACTGCAGAGATGAAATGTACAATGAAGCTCCAAGCAATCCCAAGTGTCCAACCATGCAAATGACTGAAAAACTACAAGATATAGACAAGCATAACTCATCCCCATGCCTCTAGGGGTCGAGCTCACTATTTTAGGAGCTGTTTCAACAAGATCTAAACTAAGAACTGGAAAATAGGCAGTGGAACAACTTGCCTCTATAAGATAGGAAACTGATTCATTCAGTTGCAATTCACCTTTTGATGAATGAATCTACTTTCATGAGTAAAAAATTTCCAAAATTACATCAAGAGCCATGAAATTACATCAGATTACATCAATAGTTTTACATGTGGAAGTAACAAATTCAAACTGGTCAAAACTAGGCGAAAAACAGAGTTACTGAGTGAAAAATGAGCCAAAATCCCCAATGTGCCACGCCTGAATTCTCTATGCGTCGCGCCTATTTGGAAGCAATTTTGAAGGCCTTCTCGGTGTCCAAATTGAGCGTAGGATAGCTCGTTGGAAAGATATTCCTATCTAATTTCCAACAAAAGTGGAATTTCGGAATTTGGTTGCCATTTTCCCCTCCAAAAATGAGTTTTCCCAACACTGCTTCCTGTGTGTTCAAAAAGGGGCAAAAAGGTCATTTTTAGGGTGTTTTTGACCCTTCTAGAAACCCAAGACTTGTCAAAATCTCTGGGAAATGGGAAGGCAGGCCTAAATTTTCATGAAAAATCCAAAAATACAAAGTTTTACCCAAGAGGAGCTCCCAATAATAAGTGTGCACCAAGTGGCGTGATGCGTCGGGCTGAAAAATCTGTGTTTAGGCCAAGAAAAACAAAATTTGAAAATGTGTCCCAAATTTCTTGAAATTTGGGCTGAGTGTCCTCCATCATGCACTATGCTAGGCCAAGGAAGCCTTAGCCAAAATTTGAAGTCTATCTTGCCTTTTCCGACGCTTTAATTCCCTCTTTAACTTAGCCTTCAGGATCTTGATTCGTGCCTTGCAGACATGATTTCTTGCCCAATAATGATTCTTCATGTGCTTCAACATGTTATTTTCCTTTTTGGCCTTCTCCAACAACTTCTCCAAATGAATATTTACCCTTTCGAGCCAAGTTTCTCGATCAGCCTCAATCTCTCGCTCAATGGATGTCATCTCGGTTTGGCTCCTTTGGGCAGCTTGCCGGTTCTCACGTATATTTTGCAATTCCATGATAGTTTGATGATCTTCCAACTATTTGTTTCAATTCTTAAGGTAGTTGATAATCCATTGGGCTCTTTGCAACTTGATGGACAAAGTACCTATTTCCGCCTTCTGCTCCTGAACAATCTCTCTCAACTTTGAGCTTGGTGAGCCCAAATCCTCATCAATGAGTATGAAATCGGTATCCTGGCCTCCTGAAGGCCCCTCATCCTGCATGGGACTCTTACCCTTGTCCTGTACCTGTACCTGTGCTGCTGATGACGGAAGCGAGACCCCTTCCACCCCAGGTGGAGATAATACCTTCCTGGCTGCTGCAAATAACCCTCTAGTGCCTCTCTGATAAGTGACGAACACCGACATACTAGTGGTCTGTGTCTCATGACCTTCATGCTGATATGAAGGTTCACCTGCCTCATGAATAACCTCCGAAGGTACCTGAGAAGCTGTGAAGAAATCATTAGAAATGAAATCCTCCCATGAAATACCTTGCAAGCCGAGCTGATGCATAACCACAATTTTGATAAGTGCAAAGTGGTAGATACTACTGCTCAGGAGTTTTCCTTTGCACAAGAGTGGTCATCTTCTCAATATTCCGGCACATGAAATAAGGGAGGTTCATCATCCTCACCCTAGTAAAATGCATCAGTAACATGATATGATAAGCATAGAGACGTGAAAACCAGCCTTCACAACTGAAATATTTGATACTAAGTTTCATCAAAGGAGCATATGAATCCTTTAGGAATCGGAAGGGAAACACTCTGTTGAGTTGTCTCACAAAACTAGGCCTGATATATGGCTCATAGTGTACCTGGTCAACTTGCTGCCTTTTGTTCCATTGTTCTCCAACATTTGGTATTCTGGTTGCTTGAGAGATAGTTTTAGGTGTTAAAGTGAATGTCACATCTGCAAGGGTGACTTGACCATCATGTAAATGCAACACAAACAAACGAGCCAGCTCTTGATGGTGATGGGCCCTAGAAACCATTTCACAAAATTGATAACAAGACTGCTCTTGAAAACATGCCATAGCAAGTGGACAACCCTGCAATTTAGCCAATGACGTGGGCTCCTCCCTCACATGTCTACCACTCTTATGAGGTCTTCTAGGTGCATGCAATTCAATTGTGGAGTCACTGCCTCGGTCATAAGATGTATCGGTCTCCATGATTTCCAAAGTCTATGTTGTCTTGGATGTATATGAGAAGTTTGATGTCTTTGGTTTTATTTCCAAATATGTGATAATATGGGAGGGACTATGGAGGGATAGGGTGGTGGAAATGATGGAATATTACCAAGTGAAACTTGTCAATTGAAGAGTTTTGGGGTAGTCACTTGATTTCTAGGGATAGCCTTGGGGTTTGGGAAAATTCATAATTGGGATGTGGAATAATGGGAATGGGATAGGAAATGAGTGCTTTAGGGATACAAGGGAATAGGAAAATGGGCTGTTGTAACAAGATAAATAGTGATGAGGGAAAAAAGAAGGTGGAGAATGGAAGTGATAGGCACAAAAATAATTTCATAAACCCTAAAGGAGAATTATTCAAACAAGATAATAGGGTTTGATTTTTTTTTTTTTTGTGTGTGTTTAAATTCTCATAAACAACACAAAACACCGGTTCATGGACAATGGAGAGTTTGCATGACTTACTTGAACAAAGAGGGACTGAGTCAATTTGAAGATTTGGAAGAAATGGCAATGAATTTTCTTGTTGCTATATGCGTCGCGCAACAAACCCAGTGCGTTGCGCAGCTTCAATGCGTCACGCATGAACAATTTCACAACAGTGGGGGCAGACCCAATGCATCACGCCTACCCAATGCGTCACGACACCCACCCAATGCATCGCGCAGGGAAATTTCACAGTGTCTACCTTCAAATTCTTGCTTTTGCTCTTCACGGGTTATCCTTGGTTCACTACTATTCTCTTGGCATTCAAATGAAGTCTTGAAACATAAAAATGATATATATACCAAGGATTTTCATTCTTCTTTAAAAAACCCACTTTGCAATGTTTCAAATTTTTGACACTTTTCAAAAACTCTGTTTTGCTTCATTTTGGATTTTTGGACTGAATGATGTACTTTCTTGTCTGTCTTACAGGGAATGGATGGCTGGAGCTTTGAAAAAGGCGACCAGGGTTTCCAGTGAAAGTACTATTACAACTGAGAAAATTTTAAAATCACATTACAATTATTTATACATAAAGATGAAAAACTCTATTTTTCATGACTGAAAATTGACACATTTTTCATGACTAAAAATTGACACAAAACTGACTCAAATTCGAAACTAAAAATGATTGAAATACCCGACTCATAAAATCAAACCAAAAATGAGATCAACCTTCAGTTTTATAGCCTTCATCTCGGGCCCCAAACTGAAAGAATGATGACAACACATGCTTGAAATGAAACTTAAACAAACCGGTATGTACAGTGATATGACAGCAGAAAACATTTCAAAAATAGTACCGTTTGAGTAGCTGACCATTGATCGGCCCTCCTGGACAATCTTCTCCATTCATTTCTTTCAAAAGGAAATTATTTTGGCCTCAATATGCAACAATTCTGAAAGGTCCTTTCCAAAGATTCTCGAACTTTCCATGCTTACCTTTATCTTCGTTTCTTACATCCCATTTCAGCACCACTTCTTGTAATTGAAACTTGTCCGCCTTTGCCTTTCGATCATACATCTTCTTGATTCTCTCTTGCAGATTGAAAGTGTTTTGAAAAACCTCGTCTCTAGTTTGTTGTAAATGGATCATTTGATTTATTCTCCGTTGCATATGATCATCTTCGCTGCCAGCTTCCTGCAGAAGTTTAACCACTGGAACTGTGAGAGAGGTCGGGAATACTGTGTCAACACCATACACGAGCTCAAAATGAGACATGCCAATATATTTCTTTTGACTTACTCTGTCTGCCCAAAGTGCATTAACCAATTTCTTATGCCAACTTTTCTTGTTTATTTCTACCAGCTTTTTGATAATGTTGACCAAAGATTTATTTGAGGATTCGGCCAATATGTTGCCTTGTGGATGATATGCGATTGAGTGCCCCAAAGTAATTTGATACTTATCACAAAAGTCAATCATTATTTTAGATTTGAATGCTGCTGCATTATCAGTGATCAGCTTATTTGGACAACCAAAATGAGACAAAATATTGTTTTCAAGAAATGAAATGATTACCAAATCTGTGGCCTGCCTGGTGGGAACCGCCTCAATCCATTTAGTAAAATAGTTCATCGCTGTAAGGATCCATCTATGCTATGTTGAAGAAGCAGGATGGATTTCGCCAATGAAATCCAAACCCCACTGCTGAAAAGGAGCACTTACTTCAATGGGCTTGAGTGGCAAAGGCTGCAATTTTTTCCTCCCTTCAAAAATCTGACATTCATGGCAGCTTTTAACCGTTTTGTACACATCAGAAAAGAGAGTCGGCCAATAATATCCTGCTCTCAAAATTTTGTTGGCCATCATTTTCCAGAAAAGGTGACCTCCGCTATCTCCTTTATGAAAGTCCCCCATAACCTAATTTGCTTCTTCTTCAACCAAAAAATTGAGCAAAACACCACCGGGATCTCTCCAATAAAGTGCATTATTCATGATACAAAACTTGGCAGCCTTTAATTTCAGCGTCCTACTTTTGTTTTTAGCCATTCTTGGCGGTGGTGACAGATTTTTGAGCACATATTCAATGTTCGAATACCAAGGAGAAAGAACAAAGATGTCTGATACCTGAACAAGAGAATTTTCGTCATTTTCCTCGGACATAGCAGCAATGAGATTAATGTCCAAGGCATGCAAATTTGACTAAGCCATTAACTTAGCCATCCCCTGTCCTTTGATAAGCTTTGCAGGCTTTATCTCCACGTCATATTCCAACAAGGCAACAATCCATTTGCCTCGTCTCCCTTCTGGATCTGTTTGCACTAAGACATCCTTAACAGCAGCATTAGGAACATAAGCAAGAATGTGAGAATGCAGAATATATACTCAAAAATATTTCAATTCTTTCACTAAGGCAAGAGCTTGCTTTTCAATAATATTATACTTTAAGGCTGCATCTCTTATGGTTCGGCTGAAAAAAGTAATTGGTTTTTCATGCTGATCGCTTTTCTGAATCAAGACTGCTGCCATAGTATGATCCGAGGCAAATGAAAACAAAATAAAACCTTGAGTATAGTTTGGGCTGATCAAAACCAGAGCTGAAGAAAGAGCCAATTTCACTAAATTGAAAGACTTTACTGCTTCCTCAGTCAAATTCACTACACTATCTTTCTTGAGCATGTTTGTGATTTCCCTTAAATGTTCTGCAAGATTGGGCACAAAGCGATGTAGGAAATTCATCTTACCATTGAATGATTGGATCTACTTTTTGTTTCGGCGAAGATCAATTTGCTGAATAACTTCTACTCAAGCTGGATCAATGTGGATGCCATCCTTTGATATACTATGACCAAGAAGCTTTCCCTCATCCATGGCAAACAAACTCTTCTTTGGATTGAGAGACACACCATATTTTCTACACCGCTGAAAAACAATCTTCAAATGATAAAGGTGCTCTTCATCTAAATTAGAAAAAACTGTCAAATCATCAAGATACACAACTAGAAAAATATCATTTTCATTTGCAAATTCCATATCCATTGCTCGCTGAAAGGTGGCACCAACATTCTTCAAACCGAAAGGCATTTTAGCATAATGGAAAGATCGCCACGGAGTGGTGAACACTGTTTTATCTCTATCATCCTCATGGACCAGAATTTGGTTATAACCGGAATAACCATCGAGTAGCGACATGCGGGATGCTCCAACTACTCGCTAAATTATGTGATCCATTTTGGGCAATGGATAATTATCTTTCAAATAAACTTTATTCAGATTCCTAAAATCAATGCATAAGAGAATCTCACCTGTTTTCTTGCGCACGGGCACCAAATTAGAAATCCAATCTGAAAATCTTATGGGAACGATGATACCAGCTTTGTACAACTGATTCACTTCCTTCTCTATTGAGGGCAGCAACTTTGGATTTATTCTTCTCAAATTTTTCCGAAAGGGCTTTTGATTTGGCTTGATCGGAATGGTATGCTGAATTATGTTTGTGTCATATGTCTTCAAATCTGAATAGTCCCAAGCAAATACATCAACAAAGAAAGATAATAAACTGATATACTTTTCTTTTACCTATGGGGGCAATGCTTTGGATAATTTCACCATTTTAGAATTTTCTGCTGATCCAATGTTCACATCCTCAACTCCTTTCTCGGTTGGTCGCAAGGTTGGTTTTCGAGCTACATCATCTTGGTCGAAAAGCTCTTCTAAAGGTATTAGACCTTTAGGAATGACATTATCCTTCAGCTACAAAACTTCCATCTGATTGACTTGCACATCAGCCTCGCCATCATCATGCTCCACATCAATAGAAGTGTCTTTGAACTTACCTTAATTTTGCAGAAACTCATCAATTTCTTTGTCATCTTGAAACACTTGCCAATACCTTTGGTTATTAGGAACAGTCAGACGATGCTTCTCATGGATTTCAAATTTTTTTCTTGAATTCATTGGAATTTTCAAATTACTTGCTGCTTTTGCAAGTGCATCTACAATGCCATTCTGAATACGAGGGACACATGTCAAAGTATAATCTGAAAACAATCTCAAGATATCTAATACCGCATTGCGGTAGGCCCACATTCAAGGATTCTTAGCTTGTTATTCACCTTTCACTTGCTTGATAACTAACTCGGAGTCACCATACACTGCAATCCTCTTAGCATTCAACTTTCTAAGAATTTTCAGACCAGCGATTAAAGCTTCGTATTCAGCCTCATTATTTGAACAATCAAAAGCCAATTTATAAGAATAGACCCTTACATTACTTGGCACTTTGTTTGGGGAAGAAAAAGGGCTACGTACCCAAATTCCAATTCCAGCACCGTCATTTCCTACCGCACCATCGAAATCCATGGTCCACAAACCATCTTCATCCTCTTCCAAATGTTGAAATTATGTTTGCTCTGTTACTTCTGCTTGCTGTCCATCAACATTTTGCTGCTGTTGGGAGGCTGATTTCTCATCAGTACTATCAAGTCTTTGTCTCTCTTTCTTTAAGACCTCTCTGAAATTCTCAGTGATTTCTGGAATGTCTTATACTTCAACTAATTGACTATTTACATCATTAAAGCTATCTGAATACAAAACAAATGATTCTAAATCAGTATGTACATAACTGATTGGATGATTTACCGGTTTCTCCTTGCTAGTGATCATATACTTCATCTTTTTCTCCCAGTATAATTTCCTCATTTGACTGAACACGGGAATAGTAGCATAGGAGAAATCAAGCTGCAATGTCACTTTAAGTTTCAATCCCCAAGATCTGGAAAGAAGCATGCCAAATATCAGAGGAATATCCGCCACAACCACATCCATCAAAACATTTTTAGTCGGAATCCGATCCAAACTGACCACCAAATCTTTGATAAGCCCAATGCATCTCATTCTACTAGAATCGAAAGAATAAAGGTCATGATACTTTCTAGTGATATCCAATCCAAATTTCTCCATGATTTCCCTAGGCATGAGATTATGAGAGGAATCGGAATCAAACATAACATTGTGTAACACATAGTCATGCAATCTAAGGCTGATGTAAAAATGAGGTACATCACTATCTGGAGACTCACCATCTAATGCTGGACCAAAAATCAACTCAGGTTGATCATCTTCCACATTTACCATATCAGAAAATGGATCTAAACTCAAAATCTTAGACACCTGACCCTTATAGCTGCTGTTCTTCATCAATTCAGTCAAAGGGATGGATACTTTCAACTTAGAAATTTCATTTTCTAAGTTAAAAACTGAAGTTTTCTCTACCTCTTTAGCTGGAACATCCTTCTTTTCAGTTTTCTCCCTTGATATATTTGGCTGATTGGATATTTCATTTGCTGATGGTGATTTTATAGTAGTGGGATCAACTGTCTCTTTTCCCTTTTTCTGCACAATAAGTGAATCATTCTTTGGTGCTGTAGCTTCCTTTATTTTTTGAATTGGATTAATGGGCAAATCTCTACTTCTGAGTGAATATTGTCGTTGCTGGGCGGTCAAGGCATTCATGTACCCCCTCTGATATTCATTAGACTCTTCTTCAAGAGCTGTCTCATTTGCCAAGATGAAATTCTCGTCCTTTTGTACAGCTGAGTTTTCTGAATACTCCTCATCTTCAGTAATAAAAATTGGCATATCATCAGGTGTAAATAAATTATTCTCTTCTCTGACTACATCCTCCTCATCATCTGATTCTGGACCATGAACAAAATTTTGCTGTAAGGGTGACTTCACTTGCTGCTGTACTGCTGGTTCTTGTGCTCGCTGCTCTCTTTGCTTGATTCTAAATTGTGGTTGCTGCTGGCCATGGAAGTTAGGATTTCTGATTTGCGGTTCAGAATTATCAATTGTTAATCTTTCAAACAACTTTTCCATCTTACGGAGCACTTGATCTGAAGTGGAAACCTCTTCCTTTATTGCTACCTTCTTTTCAGCTTTCATTCTAGCTCTCCTAGAATTCAAATTGGCTTCAACGCTGATTGCAATTTTTTTCATATCTTCTAAAGTGTCCGGATCTCTTTCTCTTAATTGCTAGGCCATGTCAGGATCGAAACCATCTGGAAAATTAATCAAAGCTGACCCCCTAGGTGGCTTTATATCAGCAGGAATTGCATTTTAAACATAATTGAATCTAATACAATAATCTTGAACTGACTCACCAACATTCCTCTTGATATTTTCATATTCAGAAAGGATCAAAAGAGGATCTTTCTTCACTTCCCATCGATCCAAGAATTGTCTCTGAAGATTAGGAAATGTAGTAATACTTCTATCCGGAAAAGCTCTGAACCACTTTCTTACTTCACCTCCAAAGGTTTATACCAACAATCTCATTGTCACATTTTCCGCATCAATCTCATGAAGGTCAAAGAAATCTGCCATCCTATCCACATGTTGCTGAGCAGTAACACTTTGAGGAGTGCCATCAAACAATGGAATTTTTCTTTGATAATCAGAAGGCATATCATCCAAGTTTTGAGGCAACGCGAGGGGTGAAAATCGGGTAGCCATTACTCTTGGTGGATTTACAACTAGGTTTGGGGATATAGGAGGAGTCAGAGCAGTTGATGTATGAGGTGTATGTGGCATGGATGGAGGTGGTACTACTACATATTGTTGATCAGAGATATAAGGTTTCACGGGAATGGTAGGAATGAAAGGAGGCTTGGTAGGAATTTGTGAACTAGATGTATTTGTGGATGACCCAAGAGTTGTAGATGCAGACTCTATGAATTCAGGAATGTTTGTTGCCACAATGGAATTCTGAATATTCAAGATGTAACTGTCAATGGATCTATTATCTTTTTCAATTTCAAGATATTTGACAAACTTTGGATTTAGGATAATAGAATCAATAGCACTTTCAGACTTAGTCTCAAACAACGACAACTCAAATTGTTCATCAAACTCAAGATCTTCAAGATACTCAAAAACAATGGGACATGAATGATATTTGAACACAGGAATCATAGGACTTTCTCGACGAAGGATTCTCGAAATAAGATTTGGATTTTCATACACAGGAAGTGGATCGGGATCCGGATTTTCTCTGGTATGTCGTCTGGAAGCTTTTGTGTTGAATTATTCTAAAAAATAAAATGGACAAACCAACTTGTTCAGCCTATCAAATTCTAGACTCATCACCCAAAAGTCCAGAATCATCTGATGTACTGGGGAAATTTACAAGTTAGATGTTACGTTTATAAAACTAGACCGGAGATTGACTGAAGCAACGTTTATCTACTTCCGCTAATGCAAAGCAAGAGCGTTTCGAAGGCTACCTGGCATAACTTCAGGCTCCGTCTGTAGTTCATAAAACGAATAACACCAACAAGAAAACCATTTTGTATGTCCCCAGTATGGTCGCCACTATGTTATTGCCTAAATATACCTTAGGCTGAGAAAGGCAGAGTCTAGGGTAACATCAAACCACGCTTAATTTGGTAGCTAGCCCTACCAGATTGAGAGAGGGCTCTCTCCTGGTCAATCTAAACAAAATATGATCAGTGAGGCTTGAGGTGACTTGAATAAAGGCTGATTTTAGGCTAGGTATATATGTAAGAGAGTTTGATTCAATTTTGAAGGTGTTTTTTGGATCAACAGGAAAGGCAGAATTTGCAAATGGGAAATGAGAAGTTTTTCAAGGATCTGAATGGAACAAGGTAGGAAACTATTTTGATGTTTCAATTTTGAATGAAATGGATAGCTCAGACTGGTGAGGAGTTGAAGAGGGAAAGAGAATTTCAAGAATCCTCTTCAGACAGTTGAAAACATAGAAAATTAAACAAAACTCAAGGTAGAGCACTGCAAATCTAATGAATTCCACCTTTATCCTTGTTTGTTTAATTTAAGAAGAAATAAGAGGGAAAATGATACACATAAAGCACCAGTGAACTTACATTAACAAAGAGAAACACATAATCAAAACAAAGAGCCACATGAATCCCAAGGAGTGCTGCAAACCTTGGTCTATTCCTTTGCCAAACTGCAGAGATGAAATGTACAATGAAGCTCCAAGCAATCCCAAGTGTCTAACCATGCAAATGACTGATAAAATACAAGATATAGACAAACATAACTCATCCCCATGCCTCTAGGGGTCGAGCTCACTATTTTAGGAGCTGTTTCAACAAGATCTAAACCAAGAACTAGAAAATAGGCAGTGGAACAACTTGCCTCTATAAGATAGGAAACTGATTCATTCAGTTGCAATTCACCTTTTGATGAATGAATCTACTTTCATGAGTAAAAATTTGCCAAAATTACATCAAGAGCCATGAAATTACATCAAATTACATCAATATTTTTACATGTGGAAGTAAGAAAGTCAAACTGGTCAAAACTAGGCGAAAAACAGAGTTACTGAGTGAAAAATGGGCCAAAATCCCCAATGCGTCGCGCTTGAATTCTCTATGCGTCGCGCCTGTTTGGAGCCGATTTTGAAGGCCTTCCTGGTTTTCAAATTGAGCACAGGATAGCTCGTTGTAAATCTCTACCTGTCTACTTTCTAACACAAGTGGAATTTCTAAATTTGGTTGCCATTTTCCCCTCCAAAAATGATTTTTCCCAACATTTCTTCCTGTGTGTTCAAAAAGGGGCAGAAAGGTCATTTGTAGGGTGTTTTTGACCCTTCTGGAAACCAAAGACTTGTCAAAATCTCTGGGAAATGGGTAGGTGGGCATAAATTTTCATGACAAATCCAAAAATACAAAGTTTACCCAAGAGGAGCTCCCAATCATAAGTGTGTGCCGAGTGGCGCGACGCGTCGGGATGAAAAATCTGTGTTTAGGCCAAAAAAAACAAAATTTGCAAAATGTGTCCCAAATTTGTTGAAATTTGGGTTGAGTTTCCTCCATCATGCACTATGCTGGGCCAAGGAAAACTCAGCCAAAATTTGAATTCTATTTTTCCTTTTCCAACGCTTTAATGCCCTCTTTAACTTAGCTTTCAAGATCTTGATTTGTGCCTTGCAGACATGATTTCTTGCCCAATAATGATTCTTCATGTGCCTCAACATGTTCTTTTCCTTTTTGGCCTTCTCCAATAGCTTCTCCAAATGAATATTGACCCTTTTGAGCCAAGTTTCTCGATCAGCCTCAATCTCTCGCTCAATGGATGTCATCTCGGTTTGGCTCCTTTGGGCAGCTTGCCGGTTCTCACGTATATTTTGCAATTCCATGATAGTTTGCTGATCTTCCAACTGTTTGTTTTGTTGCTCAAGGTAGTTGATAATCCATTGGGCTCTTTTCAACTTGACGGACAAAGTTTCTATTTCCGCCTTCTTCTCCTGAACAATCTCTCTCAACTTTGAGCTTGGTGAGCCCAAATCCTCATCACTGAGCATGAAATCGGTATCCTGGCCTCCTGAAGGCCCCTCATCCTGCATGGGCCTCTTACCCTTGTCTTGTACCTGTACCTGTGCTGCTGATGATGAAAGCGATACCCCTTCCACCCCAGGTGGAGATAATACTCGCCTGGCTGCTGCAAATAACTCTCTAGTGTCTCTCTGATAAGTGACGAACACCGGAATACTAGTGGTCTGTGTCTCATGACCTTCATGCTGATATGAAGGTTCACCTACCTCATGAATAACCTCCGAAGGTACCTGAGAAGCTGTGAAGAAATCATTAGAAATGAAATCCTCCCATGAAATACCTTGCAAGTCGAGCTGATGCATAACCACAATTTTGATAAGTGCAAAGTGGTAGATACTGCTGTACTGTTGCTCAGGATTTTTCCTTTGCACGAGAGTGGTCATCTTCTCATTATTCTGGCACATGAAATAAGGGAGGTTCATCATCCTCACCCTGGTAAAATGCATCAGTAACCTGATATGATAAGCATAGAGACGTGAAAACCGGCCTTCACAACTGAAATATTTGATAATAAGTTTCATCAGAGGAGCATATGAATCCTTTAGAAACCAGAAGGGAAACACTCTGCTGAGTTGTCTCACAAAACTAGGCCTGATATGTGGCTCATAGTGTACCTGGTCAACCTGCTGCCTTTTGTTCCATTTTTCTCCGACATTTGGTATTCCGGTTTCTTGAGAGATAGTTTCAGGTGTTAAAGTGAATGTCACACCTGCAAGGGTGACTTGACCATCATGTAAATGCAACACAAACAAATGGGCCAGCTCTTGATGGTGATGCACCCTAGCAACCGTTTCACAAAATTGATAACAAGACTGTTGTTGAAAACATGCCATAGCAAGTGGACAAGCTTGCAATTCAGCCAATGAAGTGGGCTCCTCCCTCACATGTCTGCCACTCTTATGAGGTCTTCTAGGTGCATGCAATTCAATTGTAGAGTCACTGTCTCGGTCATAAGATGTATTAGTCTCCATGATTTCCAAAGTCTATGTTGTCTTGGATGTATATGAGAAGTTTGATGTCTTTGGTTTTATTGCCAAATATGTGATAATATGGGAGGGACTATGGAGGGATAGGGTGGTGGAAATGATGGAATATTACCAAGTGAAATCTGTCAATTGAAGAGTTTTGGGGCAGTCACTTGATTTCTAGGGATAGCCTTGGGGTTTGGGAAAATTCATAATTGGGATGTGGAATAATGGGAATGGGATAGGAAATGAGTGCTTTAGGGATATAAGGGAATAGGAAAATTGGCTGTTGTAATAAGATAAATAGTGATGAGGGAGAAAAGAAGGTGGAGAATGGAAGTGATAGGCACAAAACTAATTTCATAAACCCGAAAGGAGCATTCTTCAAACAAGATAATAGGGCTTGAATTTTTTTTTGTATTTAAATTCTCATAAACAACACAAAACATCGGTTGATGGACAATGGAGAGTTTGCATGACTTACTTGAACAAAGAGGGACTGAGTCGATTTGAAGATTTGGAAGAGATGGCAATGAATTTGCTTGTTGCCATATGCGTCGCGCGAAAAAAACCAGTGCGTCGCGCAGCTTCAATGCGTCGCGCATGAACAATTTCACAACAGTGGGGGCCGACCCAATGCGTCACGCCTACCCAATGCATCGGGACACCCACCCAATGTGTCGCACAAGGAAATTTCACAGTGTCTGCCTTCAAATGCTTGCTTTTTCTCTTCACGGGTTATCCTTGGTTCACTACTGTTCTCTTGGCATTCAAATGAAGTCTTGAAACATAAAAATGATGTATATACCAAGGATTTTAATTCTTCTTTAAAAAACCCACTTTTCAATGTTTCAAATTTTTGACACTTTTCAAAAACTCAGTTTTGCTTCATTTTGGCTTTTTGGACTGAATGATGTACTTTCTTGTTTGTCTTGCAGGGAATGGATGGTTGGATCTTTGAAAAAGGCGACTAGGGTTGCCATTGAAAGTATTATTACAACTGAGAAAATTTTAAAATCACATTACATTTATTTATACATAAAGATGAAAAACTCTATTTTTCTTCAAATTGGAGTTTTGAAGAAAAATCATTATTAAGCATATGATGATGAGATTTTTAGCATTGCAACCTTATTTCAGACCTCCTCATGTGCCTGCTGACCATTATTAGGCATTCTGAAAACCTGATTAATGAAACCCTAGACCTAATGAGACTAAAACCCTAAAAATGTCTCTTTGCAAACTATGAGACCGAAAATGACTGCAAATGATTTTAGTGAACAGAAATAGGCCAGCAGGTAAGGGACATGAGGGACATGAGCAGAAAGCCACTACCGTCAGATGATCCATGCTCCTAATAGAATGAAACTGACTGAATGAGACACCTAATATGCAATGCAACAAGAGAAATTTGATCTCTGACTGAGGGATGAAGATACCGACACTAACAGAGCCTACAAATGGATATGCCCTATGCTACAATCCCGATTTATGGAGGTGAACATTTAGGGTTTTATAGAGAAGTAAGATTCATAAAAACTATCTGTAAAGATAATGAAGTATTAAACCATCCTATATATGCTATTGATCAATATTTAGGGTGTTTTATTTTGGATACAAATGATTATTGCAATCCACAAAACATAATTGAAGATACTATAAATGCCCCTCAAATTTGAGATAGTGATGTTTGGAAAATGTGTTTTGATGAAGCATTTTATAAAGATGGAGATGGAACAAGAATTGCAGTAATTTTAATTGAAAAGAAAAAAATTACTCAATCCTTTAAGTTAGATATTTAGGTCACTAATAATGTGGAAAAATATGAGGAATTAATTTGGGATTAAAGTTAGCTAAAAATTTGAAGGTACAAAATCTGGTAGTATTTGGTTATTTAGAATTGATAGTGAAACAAGTCAGAAATATTTGTCAAATAAAACATCCTAGACTGAGAGCTTACATAAATGAAGTATGTGACTATGTGGAAAATTATTTTCAAGCTTTCAACATTTCAACTATTCGAGAGAAGAGAATGTTCATGTAGATTACTTGGTAGTTTCTGCAAGCACTTTCAAAATTCCATATCCTTTATAACTATAGTATCAGGATGGAGTGAAGTATAGACCTGATATTGCATATAATTTAAGACATTGGTGAGTCTTTGAAGATGATGAACAATTGAATAATTTGTTGGAAACCATTTATGAATTTTTTGGCTTACATGTTGAAGAGAAAAACAATGATGAAGTAAAATAAAATGTTGTTGATTCAGATATGGATTTCAAAAATAAAATAGATGATCATGATATTATTCAGTTGCCTAACAATCATATTACAAAGGGATTAGTTCCTCTTGAAAAACTGTTTGATCAAAATTATATACCAAAATATTCATTATTAAATGCACAAGAAGACAATATACAAGATTGCAATATTGGTACCGCATAAAAGATAAGAAATGTCAAAATATCAACAACTTTACCCAGGATATCAAAGAAAAATATATCAACTTGTTCAAAGAATACAAAGATGTGTTTTCATGGTCATATGAAGATCTGAAAACTTATGACACAACTATCATTGAGCATAAAATTCCCTTGAGACCAGGAGCTAAGCTATTTCAACAAAAATTAAGAAGAATTAATCCAGTTCTATTTCCCATTATTGAGAAAGAATAAGGTGTGAAATTTTTTGAATATTATTTATGCTGAAACCCTACTGTTAAATCTAGTTATACTTCTCCTACTTAATCAAGTTATTAATTTGCAATTTTAGCATTAACATCGAAGTAAACACATTACCAGTCTTCACAGATACATATCTAAATTGAATACATGCACATAGACAAAGTGACACACAAGATTTTCTAGAAAACCGTCCCTGGAAAAACCCAATGCGAGAAAAATAGTCTTTTGTCTGTTGGAGGGTTTATATTATTAAGTAGATTCTAAGTACAAAAAATTTGAGCACCTTACTTGTTAACCCGATAGAGAAATACAAAAATCTGTAGCAATACCTCTATTACAGAGACGGAAAACTGGACCGATTCACACCCTCAAATGAGATTTACAGAACTTAGCCCCTTTCTGTCTTCAGAAACTCTAGCGCTGATTTGAAGCCCTATGTGTCAAATTTGCTAGCCTGTTGGTGCCCCTGTGCTTCTCAGGAGAGGTTTGCGTAACCCTGGATTGGGTGATGCAATCCCTGCACTACCCTAGCTAGGCTCGTGTAAGTCTTGATGGCCTCCTACTGCCTCTATGCTGCCCTTTTTGGGCCTGCATAGCACCTGAAGCCTCTACGCTGCGCTCTTGACCCCTCTGCACTGCTCTGACTACTGCTTCTATGCCTCTTGCTGACTCTTGGCTCTGGGATCATATAATCCCCTTAGCCAATACTACCCCTCGCTGCAGCTGAAACACTTATGGAAATTCTTAGCAAACCACACCATATAATTCCAACTTAGTCTCAGTGCTCTGCCTCCATGTGTGTTCTCCAACTGAACCCAATTTCCTTTATACTTTTCTTGTTGGGAAACCAACGACTGTGATCTAATCTTGAATCGATGGCTACAATTAAAAGAAATCTTGATCCATGTGACTTAAGTCATTTTCATCACATGTTTAAATTAATTACCTTTAATATTTGAATTTTCCTAAGTTGAATTAGGGTCCTTAATTAAAAATATTAATTAATTAATTTTCTCTTAAACCAAATTGAATTTCTCAAATCCCTTTCTGGGTCTTGGTGATCTCATGTACTCTAGTCCCTCCATAAATTTTGGGAGCTATAGAACATCCGAAGCTACCCCAACACTCAAAATCTCAACACTCCCTCTTAGCTAGGAATGTGCTATAGCATAACACTACTTCACCCCGTAGTTTTGCACTGATATCTGGTGTGGGTCTCTGCGCTGATTCTTGGCCTACTACCCTTCATCACTGCACTGATGCTACTCTCCCGTATTTCTGCCCATGCCGCTACAACCGACATTGCCACATCTGTACTGCAACTCCTTCTTAATATGTTGCATCGTCCTGCCAACTGCTGCATTGCAAACCAATTGCTGAGAGAAAAAATATGAAAACTCCTACCCATATTTGAGAGACAAGTCAGTTGGTTTGCATCCTCATCATTGAAGCTCCATAGGCTGCTTATTTGCATTGTCCTCCTTAAGCCACTGCGTTGTTGTAGCTCTGCTCTGCGTAAGCTAGCTTGCACTGCATTGCTGAAGTCACATCAACCCCTTTGCACTGTGCTACTATGCTGGTGTTGCATCTGTACTGCATTTCTCCCTCTTAGCCTCTAGCTCTACCTTTTCTCCATCTGTGACTCTCTGCACCCACTGCTCCACTTGTCCCACTATTGTCTTAAGGCTCCCGTAGCGCAGATGTGATCCATGAGTTGGGCTACTCAAGGATCCCACCACCACTTTGTAGTTTCTCTACAAATCCATGTTGCCCAAATTTCATGGTGTGTGAGCACTCATGACTACATCATCTTTGTAGCCATCGTCCACCACAACAAATCTTGAGGTAGAAGCTTCCTTGTCTTTCTTCTTCTGAGGACAATTGCTGGTGAAATGTCCTAGTTTTCCGCACTGGAAACACTTAATATTTGATAGATCATGCTTCTTCCTCCCTTGCTACCTTTTTGATGCCGAGGTTGCATATTCTTCCTCTTCCTTATTCACTTTACTTGATCTAGTGTTGTACCGTCTCTTGGTGAATCGATGTAGTTATTCTTGATGTAGGGTCGCCCACATCCTGTCCTAGTTGGGAAGGTCTGCTCTGTCGAAGATACTTTGGAAAAAATTTTCCCAGTCCTCTGTGACTGAATTAAGTGTAGTCCTCACCATCACATCATCCTCCACTTTCACTTCCATGGTAGTAAAATGATCCCTGATCACCTGTAATCTGAAAAGCAAGGGTTCGATCTCTTCTCCCTTGGCCATCATGAATAACCTCATCTGATTTTACAGAAGCATTCTCCTATGGAAAAATCTTCCTTCATATAGTGAGGTCGAAGCCACCCACATATCATGAGCAGTTGTCTTCTCACCTTTTTGAGGTGCTACATGATCTTTGACATCGTCCATGATGAAGCGTTTGGAATTTTTCGCTGCTTCTTCATGCTTCTCCAGGAGCTTCGCATCGGTTGGCATGGCCAGGACTTTCTCTACATGCTCCCTCAGACCGTATACCTCCATGAATACTAGGATTCTGGCCTTCTAGAATGGAAAAGTTGGACAGGCTCTCCAACCTATCCTGACGATGTAGTCCTTGAGGTGCCATCTGCTCAATAAATCTGTCGGAACTAATCCTTATCTCTATGCTAGAGACTCGGATCTAGGGTCCTTGGTGAGAAAGGCACCCTCTTTTCCCTCTGAAAACTAACTTCATCTCTTGGAAGTTTTCCAAATCACAACGAATTAGCTCTCTTCGATCCTCTGATCGATCTGCAGATTTATTTGGTTGGAAATATTTTGAGAAGTTGTTCTCCTCCCACTCTTTGTCAACAAGTGCTCAGGCTAAATTTTGCACCTTTAGAAATTTATCTCCACCAACAACTACTGAAACTCTTCAGCGCTGCTTCCAGCGCTCTGAATCAGCAACAAATTCAGGATTACGTCACCCTGGCTGGCCTCTGTGTGAGAAGACAGTCCCAACACAACCTCTACGCTACCTATGCACAGTAAGTAAATGGGCTTTTGTGGATATTGTGTGGAGACTGCGTCACTCTGGCCTCTTCTCCCTTCATCTACTACGCTGTCCTCTCTTGATCCGGATTTTATGCAGGAACGCAACAAAATACAGATATAACCATAGATACAGAGATGTAGCGAAAATAATGCTTCATTTTATTAATAAAAGAATGACTGCAATAAGATTACAAACATAATGGAAACAAGCTAGGGCGCTGGTAGCGTATCTCTGAGAAGAGATGTGGCGTACGCAGGCCTATGAACTGTGTTACATTGAGGCTTGCAGGCCTATTACAGAAATAATGGAAATAGATGAGCTAGGGTACTGACAGCGTATCCCTGAGAAGAGATGTGGCAGCTACTGGCCCCTGAACTGTGTTACAATGCAGACATGATAGAGATGTGGTGAGCTAGGGCACTGGTCGCGCTTATCTCTGAGAAGAGATGTGTCGGCTCCCAGCCCCCTCAACTGTATTACAATATAGGCATGATCAGAACCAGCGAGCTAGGGCACTGGTAGCGCTTATCCCTGAGAAGAGATGTATCGGCTCCCAGCCCCCTGAACTGTCTTACAATGAGGCTCGAGGGCCTATTTATTGTTGAGAAACACGCAATCCGAAACGTCCAAAACCCCAACCGTAGGAGATGAAGCGCCAAAACCTGTGGCCCTGGGTTGGGTAAATTGGTGGTTCAACTTCCCGGGGGCGTAACTTTGGCATCCGATCTCCGCTTGACGCGCTCAATAGCTCGTTAGAAAGATCTATCCGAGGAGTACAATTTTGGAACGGGCAACATTGGTCCATGGACCCATGTTGCCCTCCGTTTTCCCAAAAAACGTCGTTTAGGGCCTCAAAACGGCTCCGGAAGTTTAAGACCCGAAAAACTGCTAAAAATAGTAAGTTGTGCCGAAACTTACAAACTGAAATAACTGATGGTGGGGCTTCAAATGGACTCGATGGGTGGCCACCAATATCCACCTGGATTATTAATGCCCCAAAATGGCTCCGGGTGTGCAGGACCCGAAAACCTGCTATAAATAGTAAGCTGTGCTGAAGCTGAAAAACTGAAAGAATTGATGCTGCGGGTCCAAATGGAATAGGTGGGAGGCCACCGATATCCACCTGGATCATCTCTAGTCTAGCTTTCTGTGGCTGCTACTTTCTTTGCAACTTTTGGTAGAAAGGATTCTTCAGTCTTCTTGATGATGATTCAACTAGATCTACAGTCGCTCTGATACCATGTGAAAAAGTCTGAATATTGCTAATGCAGAAACCCCACTGTTAAATATGGTTATAATTCTCCTACTTAATCAAGTTATTAATATGAAATTTCAGCATTAACATCGAAGTAAACACATTACCAGTCTTCACATATACTAATCTAAACTAAATACATGCACATAGAAAAAGTGACACACAAGATTTTCTGGACAACTGTCCCTGGAAAGACCCAATGCTGGAAAACTGGTATTATGGCTGCTGAAGGGTTTATATTGTTAAGTAGATTCTAAGTACAACAAATCTAGGCACCTTACTGGTTAACCTGACAAATAAATACAAAAATCTGCAGCAATACCTCTATTCCAAAGACAAAAAACTAGACTGATTCACACTCTCAAACAAAATTTATAGAACTCAACCCCTGTCTGTCTTCAGAAACCCCAACGCTACACTAAAGCCCTATGTGTGAACTTTATAGCTTTTTGGTGCCACTGTGCTGCTCAGCAGAGGTCCGTGTAACCCTAGATTGGGTGAAACAATTCCTGCGCTACCCTAGCTGGGCCTTTGTAAGCCCTGATGGCCTCCTTCTTCCTCTGCGCTGCCCTTTCTGGGCCTGCGTAGCACCTGAAGCCTTTGCACTGCACAACTTCTGCGTAACTACTGCGTAGATGCTGCCCCTCTACATTGCTCTGACTACTGCTTCTTTGCCTCTTACTGACTCTTGGCTCTGGGATCAGATCATCCCCTTAGCCAATACTACCCCTAGCTGCATCTGAAACACTTCTGGAAATTATTAGCAAACCACACCCTAGAATTCTAGCTTAGTCTTAGTGCTCTGCCTACGTGTGTGTTCTCCAACTGACCCCAAGCCTTTCCTTTATACTTTTCTCGTTGGGAAACCAAAAACCATGATACAATCTTGAATTGACGGCTAAGATTAAAATAAATCTTGATCCGTGTGACTTAAGTCATTTCCATCACATGTTTAAATTAATTACCTTTAATATTTTAATTTTCCTAAGTTGACTTAGGGTCCTTAATTAAAAATATTAATTAATTAATTTACTCTTAAACCGGATGGAATTTCTCAAATCCATTTCTTGGTCTTGGAGATGTCATGTACTCTAGTCCCTCCACAAATTTTGGGAGCTAGAGCACATCCGAAGTTACCCCAACACTCAAAATCTCAACATAAAAAAGTCATTAGATGAAAAAATTATTGTTCCTTTAAGATATTTTGAATGGATATCTAACTTGGTGTCTGTTAGAAAAAATAATGGAGAAACAAGGTTGTGTGTTTATTTTAGAAACGTGAATAAATTGTTATTGAAAGATAATTACCCACTACCAAAAATGGATCAATTTTCTTCGACGAGTAATAAATTCTGACAAGATTTCAACATTGGATGGTTTTTTTGGATACAATCAAATTTGGTTAGTCAAGAAGAAATATAAAAGACAACTTTCACAACCCCATGGGGCACCTTCATGTATTCCAAAATGCCTTTTTGTTTGATTAATGCTGGTGCGATGTTTCAGAGAACCATGGATTTGACATTGTTTGGTAAGGCAAATAAATTCATAGTTATTTACCTTTATGATTTGACAGTATTTTCAGAGTCTGATGCAAAACATATCAAACATTTGGAGAAAGTTTTTCAAAGATGTAGAAAAACTAGGATTTCCAAAATCAAATTTTGCTATGATGGAAGGAAAATTGTTAGGGCATATCATTTCAAAGGAGGGAGTTACAATTGACCCTAAAATAGTTTGAACTATTCAGGTAATTAGTCTCCCTAGAAATAAGGAAGAAATTCAATCATTCTTAGGGAGGATAAATTTTTTAATAAGATTCATACCTAATTATGCCGAAATTTTTAAACACATTACTGATATGCTCAAGAAAGATAATGAAGTCAAATGGACTATACAAGCTAGATTCTCTTTTTCTTAGATCAAAAAATAAAATTTTGAAGCACCAGTACTTGCCAGTACGGATTATTTAAAACCCTTCAGTATCTTTTCCTTTGCTTCAGACACCACAATAGCAACAATTTTATTGCTAAAAAATGAAGATAAACATGAGCAACCAATTTATTTCTTCAAAAAATTTACGAGGGATGGAGAACTAAAATATGCATTAGGGGAATTTTGAGGTCTAAAAAGGGCCTCCTAAGTAAATTATAAAGCAATAGTGGAAATAATAAAATAAGATTTGATTACATCATCAAATTTTAGAGGGAAAAAAAGAAAAAAAAGACTACTTTTTCAACTCGTATTTTCAACTTATCTCCCAATATTTTTACTCAGATTTTGAGCAGGAGTACTAGTTGGATGAAAAATTTAATTCCTCATCCAAGGAGTACCCATGTTACATACTTTTGATGGATCCTACTATACAAAAAATGACAAATACATGAAAAACGTGATTTCATTCACATTTTTTTCATGTATTTCTCATTTTTCGTGTAGTAGGGTTGATCTGAGTATGAATGCTAGTTTTTGTGTGCTAATTTAATATTCATATTTAAAATCTATTTTTTGATCTTATGATTGATGTACATAGGTTTTCTTGTTTCTTATGTGTGTCAAACAAGTAAATTAACTGAGTTTTTATGTGTGAATTCAAGAGCATAAAGTATGAAAATAAAATGTTGAACAACAACAAAAAAATACACAACAAACCATCACAATTGATCCATCAACACCGAGTTTTGATGAAGGAGTTCACCCCTCCTGGGCTACATCTCCTTGGTCCATCTTTCATGGCTTGGGCCTCTGTATTGGCTCAAAGTGAAAAAAATGCTATTTAAATTCACCTACATCTCCTAAAACATACTCCAATGAGTCCATAATGTCAAAATATATCAGAAATTACTATTCATTCTCTCAATTTGGCCTTTAGCTGATCTAAGCATGGCCTTCCCTCCTGGTGGCCCTAGGCTTCATTTTTATTAAAAGTTACAAAAAACCTTTTAGAATTTCTGCTATGCCTCTGCAACCTATACCAATGGATTCAGAGCATGCCAATCTGCTAGGAATAACTATTCCTGAGCCAAAATTGGTTGAAAATTTCTCAAGATATGGCTCATTTAATTTTCCTAGGAAATCTCCTCCAAATATGGAGAAGACTCCAGATAAGTCTGCTAAATTTGGATGTCCGCCAGTTTCTGAGGTGCCCCTAAAACTCTGCCAAGTTAAACTGTGAGTTAAATTAATTAAACTACGGATTAATTGTGTATAAGCGCGATAAGCGGGATTTAATACAAATCTTGTTTTAACAACTTTAAACTACAGAATATGTTAATTAATCCGTGCTTAACACTTGAAATCTGCACTTAATCACCCTCTCCCCCTATGGTCGTTGCAACATGGTTGTATGGGGAGGGGGCTGGCCCCCTCCAAACCCCCGTTGGTCAAATCATATAGCAATAAATAGATGGCGGAACCCATACTTTATAAGAACCAACATTGAGGCATGGTGGTAGGCTAGTGCATTGGAATACGGGAGGTCGTGGGTTCAACCCCTAACCCTGTGCATAAATTTTGGTCCACACTACGTTGTCCATACCAAAGGTTAAAAACTTTGGTTATGATCATTGAGCCCGAATTCATATGCACCCTCCATAGTTGGAAGCTTTGGTTTAAAATAAATACATTTGGACTTTGGATATGATTTTTCCAATGGGTTCGACCATATAATATATGGTTCGAACCTTTGGCTTGTAAATAAAATGCGCCATGATATATATACACCAAAAACCTTTGAAATGTATTAACCTTCGGACTATGGTAAAATAAATATGCCATCATATTAAAAATGAAATTTGAACCTTAGAGTTCGAGAGGGTCCACCAGAGGGGGCACGTGGCAGCCCCTGGCTACACCATGTGTCAGTCTTTGGTTGGCTCCCCATCCATATAAAAAAAATCAACTTCAACCATAGGAGTAGATCCTTAAAAAAATTTCACTTTCAAACAAAATTGACGAATCTTGTTGTGACACCTATCACAGTGCCACTGTGAAAAAATTAAAGAATATTCCCTGCATGTAGACTAGGCTACCATGTCATCAACCTATCACTGTTCTACAATTTTTTTATAGAATTCTCCTACTCTGAACGATGGTCAATAGGCTATAACTTCTTCATTTAGAGTTGGTTTTCGACAAAATGAAGTGCGCCAGATTCCTGGCGACAGGCTGGTCGCGGTCGTTCAAATTCCAATCAATTCTGCGCACTTTCATTTTTGAAATTTTACACTAATCACCTAATTTCCTCCCCATTAGAAGCCTTTTCGACCCAAAAATATATTTTATTACTGATCATGTGGATGAGGGTACTGTTCCCTCACCCTTCGAGTCTCTATCCACTGAAATTTTCCTATTTTCATCAACTGGAGATTTTCACAAAAAGTTAACTTTGTCCTTGCCTCTTGTGACCTTCTCTTGTTATTATTGGCACCATCATGCTTAAATTCCCATGAATTTGTAGAGCAGCAAGCTATTCTTGAAGAAACCATCTTGTTCCTACCTTGGTCATCAATCAAAGGAAACTTAAAAACTATCTCACCTTGCACACTGTTGCCATGGCAATTGTTAACTGGTCTTGATTTGTACTTGCGTCAACTCTTGACCAATTCTCTTTTCCATTGCCATGTACCTTTTGGAAACCAAAAACAAGAATTTATGGAACCCATGCCTTCTTTTTCAATCTTCTTTGTCACTTTTTATTTTACCTTTGCAGTCTCTTGCACCGAAATATTGTTTCCAACATTGCTCAACACTGATGTTCACTGCTGCAAATATTTTACATCTTGTTCACCTCCTTTCAAAGGCAACCTATTAGAGTCCTAAAACATCTCATTACAAGCATAAGCATATTTTTGAAAGGTTTGATTCAAAAAATCTCTTTGTTTGATCATTAACAATGTCAAATTCTGACTTGCATTCACTATCCTCTTCATTTCTCCTACATGTATAAGAGACAAACTCGTCTTCTTCTTATGCGCTCTAATTATGTACTCAATACCATCTCTAAACAAGTGATACTTATTCTCATGGTGATGAAATAATGATTTCCTATCATAAAGATAAGGACTTCCAAATACAATACCTGATATCTCTAAACAAGGGAAATTTCAGTTGGCATTCCTTGATCCAAAAGTCCCAGTTACTAAAAGTGCATATGACTATAAGAATTATTTGTTTTCTTTTGATACAAGAAGATACATCCAATAGATTAGATTGATATTTATAAATAGGTAGGTGAGATGATTTATTCCACATCGAAAAGTTCAACTATGGAAACATATAAATTACAAGCTTCCTTAAATAATATTCATTCACATCTCAAGTTAGAAATATTTTCTTCCTTAGCCAAGGATACTAGAATAAAAGGGCTCAAAGATATGATAATTAAGTTAGGATTAGATCCTAACGATTTAAATGCTTCTAAAGGAATAATCAAGAATAGAAATGTAGATATCCAAGCTTTGAGAAAAACACTGAATCTACCTACAACTGAGAATCCAAAAACTAAGAAAGTATGGTAGCTGGAAAAGGAAGCTCTCTTGAAAGAGAAAGAAAAACAAACAAGTGCAGGAACTTCCACAGTATAAACAGAGTCAACCAGTGAATAAGCCACATAAATATTGTCAAAGGCCATGGGGGATTTATTCCTAAGAATTTTGGAAATTTAAAATTTGAAAACAACACCCTCAAATACAGTGTTGAATATGCAAATCAGTTTTAGCAACTCTATTTTTGTAACTATATTAGTTTTATATATCCAAATCATTTTGGATAAAAATTTATTTTGTAAAGGATTGTATTAGATTGTATATTTTTGAATTATAGTCTATAAATATTTTGTAATTAGATTTAGGAAGGGTTGAACCTTTGTGAGATCCAAGATACACCATTGTACTTCTCTGAAAGTTTTTGAAGATAATCAAACAACTCTGACTTTAGTTTTCAAAACTTGTGTTCATGTGGGTTTTTATGGTGTATTTATATTTGTTTTTCATCATATATTCAAGGTAACATATGATTTAGGTTAAGGCTAAGTTAAGTATTAACTTCCATGACATCCCACTGTAAATTTATCATCATTATAAATACTAGCTAATTGAACATTCTATTTAAATTATTTCTTCCACGTCATTTAATTGTTTCCTTCTGTCATCTCTTTGGATGTAGACTTATTATACACGTGTCTACTATATCTGGTTGATTAAGTATTCATTATTAATTTTTAATTATCACATATCTTCTCCTTTCCACTTTCAAACTCAATTGAAAGATTTTATATTGTTAGGAATGAAAATAAACCCTTTGAAATTATCAAGAGCTTTGGATTATACAAATGTTGATGGTTTAATTCATTGGTCATCCAATTATATTAAAAACCTTACTTAGATGCTTTGAAACAGTTCCTGAGCCTATGTTAGGTCCCTATAATACTAGTGTATCCACTTATTGTAATTGTTAGTGTAGCCCCCTTATCGTTATTGATGTGCCCATGTAGTCCCCATATTATTATTATTGTGCCCCATATAATCCCACTATTGTTATTGTTGTGCCTTTACATTATTATTTTTATGTCAACTCTAATTATATTATGACCCCTTAGACTCCTATATATAGAAAAGAGTTTTTTTTCATTTGAATCATCCAATAATTATTCATTTGTGTAATATAAAGGAGGTTTCCCCTCAAATAGAATAATTTTTAAGTTTTTGATCTATCTTTTCTTCTATTTTGTTAGTTGGTTTCTTTACATTTGGTATCAGAGCTTTGGATTCTAGGGTTTTGCTTCTTCAAACAAGTCATCTTGGAATTTTCACTATAATTTTTTTTCGATGAAGCTTTAGAAGCTGAAATTGAAACCAGGTGGATTCGAAATATGGGTGAACCTTGTGTATGAATTTTAGATCTTGGTTCGCTATATTTTCAGAGATATGATCTGAGGACGTTAGGGTTTCTGCAGGCTCCAGAATTTCATCTCAAATAGGTGACCGAGGGAGAATTTTCATAACCTTCGTTTCAGGCATCGGATTTGAATTATCTAAAATTGGTCAAAAGTGAACGTACTGTAGTTTTTCTTGTATCAATTTCAACTTAGCTCTACTGAACTAATCCATAATGAGGTCATTGTGGGAGATTTGACATAGCTTTAGTTTGAAGAATCCAAATTATGTCTGACTTGTGGTATTGGAAAGAAGACTCAGAGGGATACCACATGAAGGAATTTTAAATATTGGAGATATGAAATCATAGAGATACAACAGTTTCAATATCGAGCTGCTAAAAATCAAGAAAAATGTGTGTATTTTTTTTTTTTAATTTTGCAATTTAAAATGACTTAAATGGAATATTGAAACACACACACACACACACACACACACACACACACATATTAGTATTTGGCTCTAAGATGCCTACAAAACAAAATAATTATGCATCCATTAAGTCATAAGAAATATCTAATATGACACATGCGGAGGAAGAAAAGCAACATGATATATCTGAATTACAAGAACAAGTGCAACAAATTTTTCTCTCGCAAAGAGTAACCAAAAATGAAATGGAAGCTAAGATGAATGGTTTGAATAATGATATGGAATCTAAGATAGATGGTATAGAATAAAAAATTAAAGGCAACATGGTGGATTTGAAGAATGGTATATAAGAAAAAATGGAAGGCAACATGGATGATTTGAAGAATGGCTTAAAAGAAGACATGGAAGGTTTGAAGGAACGTTTGACAAAGCTGCCACAATAAATTATTCCTAATGAAGAAAAGGTATTAGACGAAACTAATGATGAGAAAAAAAGACACGTTAATCATGATTTCATAGACTCTAACGTAGGATTAAAGACCCACCATATTACAAAGATCGATATGAGGAAGTTTGATGGCAAGGATAAGGTAACATGGATAGTACACATGGAACAATATTTTGATCTCCATAGTGTGAAACACACACAAAAGGTACACATTGTAACTTTATATTTAGAACCCAATCAGTTTGTATGGTATCTATGGATTTGTTCTTGTAAAACACTTGTCACTTGGTCAATTTTTATAGAGGAAATGATAGAACATTATGAGGATACAAAGAGAAACACCTTCTTTAGCCAATTGATAAATCTCAAACAAAAGGGTTCAATGGTGCAACACATTGAGGACTTCCAAAATTGAATATCAGGGTAAATGATATTCCAGAGGAGCATAAGATTGATGTCTTCATAGGGACCTTGAAGGATAAAATCCAACATGAGGTTCAACTTTGGGGACATTATTAATTTGAGAAGGAATTCAAGGTGGAAAGAATAGTTGAAAGAAAAATTATGGAAACAAGAAATTCCACCACTCACAACTATTAATATGGAAGTGTTGTTGCTCCTAGCCTTCCACAACCTACAAGGTTGAAACCACAACAATTCGAGGAAACAGAGAAAAAAGGCTTTATTAAAGTTGTGATAGAAAAAACATTAAAGGTCATAAGTGTGTTGAGAAGAAATTATTTTACATAGATTGTGAAGAGGAGGAAGAAAAGGAACAAGAAATGTCAAAATAAGAGGATATACACCAGGAACCAACCCCAAAGAAAGAAGAAATGAATATGACCATTTCTTGGAATGCATTGGCAGGAATTACCACTCCTAAAAGTATCAATATAGAAATACATATCAAGAAGAAAAAGGTAATAGTGAATTTATTAATTCAGGTAGTATCCATAATTTTAATCATTGTAATATAGCCAAGGAATTGAATTGCTTCCTATATCCAGCACCAGAGTGTCAAGTGATGGTTGCAAATGGAAGAACTATAAATTTCTTTGGAAAGTTTCTTAATATTAAGCTATTCATGGGAGAATATGTATTGAGTAGTACAACGATTTCCATTCCAATGGGTGGTGTTGATGTTGTACTAAGAGTCTAATGGTTACAATCTTTGGGTACGATAGCTTTTATAATTCAAGAACTTTTCTTGAATTTTTTTTGGGAAGGAAAGGAATTTGAATTAAGGGGTATCATAGGGAAACCAAGAAATATAATCAACTCTAATGGAATTAAAAATCTTCTAAAGAAATAAAAACATGGCATAATTTCAAAATTATGCTCAATAGAGGTTCAAACATCGAAATAATCTATTTCTCCAGATCTCCAAAATGTCTTGGACAATAATTCCAAGGTATTTGAGACTCCAAAAGATCTCCCACCTATTCATGATAATGATCATGCTATTCATTTGATTCCAGGAATTTCTCCTCCAAACATTAGGCCTTATAGATATCCCTATGCCCAAAAGAATGAAATTGAACGTATGGTTGCAGAAATGGAAGAGGCGAGTATAATTCAACCTAGTCAAAGTTCTTTCTCTTCTCCAATAGTATTGGTTCACAAGAAGGATGGATCATGGCGCATGTTTCTAGATTATAGGGAGCTCAAAAAGCCCACTATTAAAGATAAATTTCCCATTCTTGTCATTGATGAATTATTGGATTAATTACATCAATAAATTTTCTTCACCAAGTTGGATCTTCATTCAGGATATCATTAAATAATAATGAATACTAAAGACATTTTGAAAACAAAATTTAGAACTCATTAGGGTCATTATGAATTTTTGGTCATTCCTTTTGGCCTTGCCAGTGCACTTTCTACATTTCAAGGTTTGATGAAGTCCATGTTCAAACCCTTCCTTTGAAAATTTGTGTTAGTATTTTTTGATGATATACTAATTTACAACAAGTATTGGAAGGATCATGTTCAACATGTTGTCAAGGTGCTCAAACTATTGGAAGAGAAACAATTATATTCAAAAACCTCCAAATGTTTATTTGGAGTACATGAGGTGGAATATCTGGGTCATATTGTATCTCATGAGGGTGTTAAGGTAGACCCTAACAAGACTAAATCCATTAAGAAATGGAAAATCCCCACAACCATAAAGAATATGCAAGGATTTCTCGAGTTGATAGGGTATTATCGCAAGTTTGTTAATAATTATGGGAGAATAAAAAAACCTATAACAACATTACTGAAGAAAGATGCATTTTATTGGACTCCAGAAGAAACTAAGGCCTTTTATCATATTAAAGAGGCAATATTCCAAGCACCGATCTTAGATATGCCATACTTCACAAAAACCTTTATTGTGGAATGTTATGCCTCAAGAAATGGAATTGGTGTTGTTTAAATGAAAGAAGGAAGACCCATTGCTTTTGAAATTCATCCAATAAAAGGAAAGTATTTACACAAACCTATTATTGAGAAGGAAATTTTGGAAATACTACATGCATTTAAGCAATGGAGACTGTACCTAATGGGAATAAACTTCAAGGTAAAAACAAATAATGAAAGTCTTAAATAATTTTTTGAACAAATATTGTCTCAGAAGAGAAACAAGAATGGGCCACAAAGATGTTGGGTTATGACTTTGAAATCATCTACAAAAAGGGAAGAAAAATGTTGTTGTAAATGCACTCTCAAGAAAGGATGATGATGTGGAAGCATTGCTTTGTGCCATTTCTATTATCCAACCAAATTGTGTAACCAAAACAAGGGATGAATGTAAGAATGGCGAAGAAGTATGGGCACCCATTCAAAAGTTGCAACAATATCCCAATACATATGATACATTTAGCTGGAAAAATGATTAATTATGGTAAAAATATATCTTATACCTTTGTAAGAATTCCCAACTCAAACAAAATATTCTTCTGGAATTGCACAATTCTCCCTTAGGAGGGCACTCAATATTTTTAAAAACTTACCACAGGGTTAATAATGATTTTTTTTTGGATGGAATTAAATTTAATATTCAAAATTTTGTGGCAGAATGTTTGGTTTGTAAACAAAATAAATTTGAGACAATTAATACCCTGGGTTTGTTACAACCCTTATCCATTCCAAGTTAATTTTGGGAGGAGGTTTCAATGTATTTTATCACAGGTTTACCCCAATGCGAAGGAAAGAGTGTCATTATGGTGGTATTTGATAGAGTTATCAAGTATGCACACTTTTGTGCATTATCACATCCATTTAAATCCAGTACAAATGCTACTACATTTATGGAAACAATTCAAAAGCTACATGGAAACCCAAAGATTGTTGTGAGCGACAAAGATCCCATTTTCACTGGAAATTTTTAGACGAAATTATTTTCTTGTCTTGGTACTCAATTATCTCATAGCTCATCTTATCATCCTCAATATGATGGGAAAATTGAGATAGTGAAAAAATGTTTGGAAGGATATCTTTGTTGCTTTGTATTTGATAAATAACCACAATGGGTCAACTGGTTACCTCTGGCTAAATGGTGTATAACACTTCCTACTACAACAAAAATGACCCCATTATGGAACTTTATGGATATCATCCACCGTCCATCACATCATCTTTAAGAGAAAATTATAATGTTCAAGAAGTGGAGGATCACATAGAGAATCAACAACAATTTCTTCAACTCTTAAAGGATAACCTCACTTTGGTGTAGAATCAAATGAAACAACAGGAAAATCAACATCAAAATAAAAGAAGTTTTGATGTAGGTGACTGGTTATTTTTACGGCTATAACCATACAAAAAAATGTACCTCAAGAAAGCTAAGAAGGATAATAAATTATCACCAAAGTATTATGGTACTTACAAGGTGTTACAAAATATTAGTACTATGGCATACAAATTGGAGCTTCTTGCATCTTCCCTACTGCACCCAATTTTCCATGTTTCATGCTTAAAGAAGGTTATAGGTGACAAGATCCTAGTACAAACAATATTTCCAAAACTTGATGAGGAAGGGAAAATCATATTGGAACTTGAAGCAGTCATAGAAACAAGAACTTGAAAACTACAATATCGATCAATTTTAGAGTATCTCATTAAGTGAAAGAACTTACCTGCTAGAGATTCCACATGGGATGATGAGAATTTTATACAGAAGCATCTAGAACTACTCAAGCGTTGAGGACAACACTTTTTTGAAGGAGAGGGGCATGTTATGTCCCTATAATACTAGTGTATCCACTTATTTTTATTTTTAGTGTAGCCTCATTATTTTTATTGTTGTGCCCATGTAGTCCCCATATTGTTATTATTGTGCCCCATAGAAGCTAACTATTGTTATTGTTGTTCCCTCAAATTTTATTGTTATGTAGGCTCTGATTAAATTGTGACCCATTAGACTCCTATATATAGAAAGGAGGTTTTATAATTTGACAAATCCAATAATTTTTCATTTATTTAATGTAAAGGAGGTTTTCCCCTCGAAGAGGATATTTTTTAAATCGTTGATCTATATTTTCTTCTATTTTGTGAGATGGTTACATTAAAACCTAGAAATGTCTACAAAGAGACAACAATTTTCATGAAGAGGCCACTTGCGTTGTTGCAAGAGGAATCTTGGATGGTAGAAATGCGGGGACAAGTGATCAGATAAATATAGTTGGTAAGGAACATCAATTTTCCATGGAGGATTGGATGAGGGTTGCTGATAATAGTTATGATGTTGAGACACTCCCTTCTTATTACAATATTAATAATGTAAATGATGAGAAATACATTATCACTGAGTTGTATGGATGAAAAACATCTCTAGATAAAGTCTTGGAGATTATGAAATATAAAGGATTAACTTATCAACAAAAGAATAAAGAGGAAAAGGAGAATCAAGTTACCCCTAGAGTTTCGAGCCCTAATTTGAATACTGACTTGGGTGGATGGATTAATAATGCAAGAATCTTAGTTGTTGTCACTAAGATTCTGAATATTCCCTCTAGGAAGTCTAAGTTATTAAAGGCTATTGATGCTCCTCGTATTAATGAATCTCGGGAAATGGGTCTTGAACTTTTCTATCAAGATGATCTAATATATTTGTAAAGTATGGATCTAGATAATAAATATCATCAACCATTCTTCATTACTTTACTTGTTGACAATTTTTTGATTACATAATTGCATGTTGGAATCTGGTGCTTCAACTTGTGTTATGACCAAGAGGGTCATGGAACAACTCAATTTAAGGATCTATAGACCATGCCACAACATATGTGCAATGTATTCCAAGACAATTGAAGTTCGTGGTTTAATTAAGGATTTGCAAGTACATTTGTAAATTTACCTTGATATAGTGATTGTGGTGGACATTGTTGTAGTTGATATGTCAGGTGCTTCGGGTATGTTGTTATCGATAAAATGGGCCTATGATCTAGGAGGGATTATTCAGATGAATTGGTCACATGTTGTGATTCCTTCTCCTAGGGGTATTGGATTTCTTAGAATTAACAGTGACCCTTAAAGGATGTTTCATGTTGAAGATCCCAAGATCCCCCATAATGAAGTTATAGTGGAACAACCTAATGTTGGGAACTATGCTATGTTGTCTAACTCCATAGTTCTTGTGGATGAAAAAGTTGATGATTCGAAAATTCAAGTATGGCATACGCATTTCGATGGTGAAACTTACAAACATGGTAAAGGAGTTGGAATTGTGTTGAAATATCCCCCAGGTCATGTTTTTCAATTTTGCCTATAGATTGGAGTTTGAAGCTACTAACAGTGTGGCTGAATTAGAAATAGGTCTAAAAGTTAATCTTGTTAGTGTTAAGGGATATTTATATCTTATCATTCAACAGGTAAAATGTAATTTTTCATTTAAGAATGATAGGCTTAAGAAATATATAAATGTGGTTTGAGACGCTATAGAATTTTTTGATGCTTTTAATCTTAAGACTGTCCCTAGAGAAGAGAATAACCATGTTGATGAGCTTGTGGTTGCTACGTCTACTTTTCAAATATATGATAGATTAATAAATGATAAATTAAATAAGAAGGTCATATTTCGGCCTTTGGTCCATGATAATGTTGAGAATTGGAAAGTGTTTCAAGATGATTGTCAGGTGGTTCTCTTTTTGAATAATTTATAGGAATTTGAAGATTTTAATATTAGATATAAAAGGGAAAGATGTGATTCTACTGAAAATGATGATGTAACTAATCCTACCTTGAAAGGCCTAGTAGCCTTGGAGTGACACTTTGATAGGCATGATTCCACAAAGAGGAATGAAGAAAATAAAATCGATCCCGGGGAATTCATCGAAGTAAATATTGGTACCTCCAAAGATCTAAATATTATTAATATTGGAAAAGGTGCCATCGAGGAAGAAATAAAGAAATTGATTGATTTACTTCGTGAATATAAAAATGTCTTAGCATTTTATTATGATGAATTGAAAGGCTATGGGGAATATATTATGGAACATTCTATACCTTTTATAGATGAAAATGCTAAACCATTTCGTAAAAAAATTAGGCAAATTAATCCTAAGTTGGCCCCCTTAGTCCATAAAGAGCTTCAAAATATGCTTTCAGTTGGGATTATTATTCAAAATCATCATTCATCATGGTGTTCTAAGTTGGTGATTGTTAGGAAGAAAAATGGAACAATCATACTTTCTGTTGACTTTAGAAACCTTAATATTGCTTGTAAGAAGGAAATTACCCTTTTCCCAACAGGGAAACTATGTAATTACCCTTTTCCCAACATGGAAACTATGTTTCAAATAGTAACTGGTTTTGTTATGATGTCATTATTAGATGGCTTCTCTGGTTACAACCAAGCCTGGGTAAAGAAAGAAGATCATCATAAGAATAATTTCACCACACCATTGGGAATGTTTGAGTATATTAAGATGCCCTTTGGGTTGACCAACTCTAGAGCAACATTTCAAACAGATATGGATTATTCCTTTAAGGGTTTAATTGGTAAAATTATTGAGATATATAAAGATGATTTTACATTGTTTTCTAAGGATGGTATTAGTCACATGGATCATCTCAGGGAAATATTTAACAGGTGACGAGAATATGGAATATCCTTGAATCATGCTGTCAATTTTTGGAGTAACTGAAGGAAATTTTATTGGTCACATCATTTCTAAATATGGGATCAAGATTGATCCTAAAAGAGTTAAGGCCATTCAAAAGATTCATTTGCCTCATAATATTAAGTCCCTTGAGTCCTTCCTTGGAAATATTAACTTTATAGGAATTTTATTCTAAAATATGCGGAGATTGTCAAGCCTATTCAAAGTATTTTAAAAATGGATGCGAAATTTGTACGGAAAGACAACGAGAAGAAGTATTTTTAGAATGTTAAGGCTTCTATTGCAGAGGCTCTTATCTTAGTTATCCTAGATTATTTGAAGGAGTTCATGATTTTCTCTTTTGCTTCAGAGGATACTATCATGGGTGTTTTACTTCAAAAGAACAAATAAGGTCATGACTCAACCGATTACTTTTATGAGTAGGGCGCTTCAAAATTTAAAATTAAATTATATTACTATGGAAAAGAAATCTTATTCCTTAGTCAAGTATCTTATTAATTTCAGGACATATGTGGGATAGTTTAAAGTATCCCACATACTATGGAGTTAAAGATATATTAAATCAAATTGATTGCTTAAGTACCCATGGGAGGTGGGTACGAAGATTCAAGAATATGATTTGGGGATTAGACTGATCCAGGTGGATATTGGTGGCCACCCACCTATTCCACTTGGACCCGCACTGTTATTTCTTTCAAGTTTCCTTAATTGTAGAAAAATTTACTATTTTTGGTATTTTTTCAGGTCCTAAACTTCTATATTGATTTTGAGGGACTAAAATATTATTTTAGGGAAAAAAAAGAGACCTAAAAAGTCGCAAAATTGTTTGGCCATATTTTTCAGCCTCCTCTTCGAGATATTTGGAATGAGATATTATGATAGCCAAACGGAGATCGTATGCCAAAGTTATGACCTCGGGAAGTTGAGTTCCAACTTACCCCAACGAGGCCCACAAGCTTTTGGCGCTTCATCTCCTAGGGGTAGGTTTTTAGATGTTTAAGATTTATCATTGTTTCCTAATGATAAAAAGGTCATTGATCCTCATTGTAACACAATTGAGAGGCATGTAGCCACCACATATCTTCTTAGGGATAAGCTACCATCGCCTGAGCTAGTTTATTTCCATTATGTATGTAAGAATATTTTAGTTATTCGATATTAATGACATGAAGAGTATTTTATGCCACATCTCTGTATTTATGATTATATCTATATTCTATTGCATTCATGTTTAAGTTCAAATCAATGGTATCAGAGCGGTCTGATTTTTATCTGTTTTTCTTTGCATGTTCCCAACAAGGTCAGGGTATAAGGAGTTAGGGCTCGAACTGGTTGAACCTTTGCAATGCTAGCCTCACAAAACCCAACAACCTCTCATGGCAGATGAAAATAAAGAGGAGGGAGTAGGAGATAAATTCAAAATATTTCTTGAAGAATACCTCAAGCGACATCAACTCATAAAATACACAAAACACACATAAAAAACTAGAGACATAGAAATGGCGGAAAAGTCTTGAGAGCCTTACGACATTCCTCACATATTCTTCCTTATTAAAAGAATGTAATAATAAAATTAAATAGATGAGGAGGTTTTCTCAAGATAGTGTGTCTACTTTGGACAAATTGGTTGAGAAAATATCTCAACCACACACACTAATCTAAAATCTAGGCCTAAACTAACTACTAATCAAGAGGAACTAACATAATCTAGAAAAATAGGCATAAAATCCTAATTTTCAATATTTAATTAATTTAATTTATTTTGTATTTATAATTTTTTATGAGAGTGGCTAACATTTTCCCCCTCTATGATAAATCCAAATTAAGAATGAGGAACCAGCTTCCAAGTTCTCATGCTGAAATTGTTGCTCCTCAAAAACACTGCCTGAAAAACTGCCAAAGCTGTATGTCGAAAAAATTGCAATTTGAAGAGACCATGAGTCAGCTTCATGTCTGATTAATCTCTAAATTTCACTTGTCAACTTCATCATGTGCCAAGCTGCAAAATTATCCATCTGTGCTTTGTTTTCAATCAACATCCTTTGTCCACTGACAAATTTTTTTATGACACTCACTGGCGAATTTGCTTGTCCACTGACAAAATGTTGAAGACACCCACTGGTGATGTTGGTGACGATGAAACTGCCCACTAGCTACTTGATGATCACCCACTAGTTGATGATGATTTCCCACTGGCTGATGATGTCAAAAAACAACTTACTTTTTCTTTTTCCTATGTTGTTGAAAAATGGTTATTGTTGTTACCCACTGGCTTCTTGGAAGTTTGAATGCCCACTAATTGTTGAAGATGCCCACTGGTTGCTGAAGATGTCCATTGGCTACTGAAGATTCCCATTGGTTGTTGAAGATGCACATTGGCTGCTGAATATGCCCATTGACTTCTTTTGCCGATGTTGTCGAAAATTTTAGTCTGAAAACCACCTTCAATGTAAATATCACCCCCTCCCCCCCTTTGTTAGCTCAAAGGAGAGACAATCATCCGGAAATTAATTCTGAACTCCCCCCCTCGAGTGTAGGAGTGTTGCACTGGTGTACTCCCCCATTCAACTGTATGAGAGTACCATCTTCTGTTGACTGTTGGCTGCACTAGGTGTGATTGAATTTGGTTGTAAAACTTATACAATCATTTGACTATTAACGACCATTCCCAAGGATCAATCCATTCATAATTGATTTTAATCTGGCTGGTTGGTTTTGGTTGCAACATTTCTCTGATGAATGATTTGGCTTGCCACAATGGTAACAAGGATGGTGATCAAAACAATGATCTTCCATATGACACATTCTTTGAAAATGTGAGCATTTTGGTTTGAATACAACTTTGGTTTGCATGCTTGTCGGTTTGTCTACAACTGTCGCAAAATTTGTTGATGTGATTTGTTCAAGAAAGCTTGCATTGGCGAACTTAATGGGCTTTTAATAATTTGGGATATGCAAGTTATCATCATATTTGGCATATCCTAATCCTCTTCAATTTCTGTTACTTTGAATTTCTTCCCATGGCTTGATGATTGGTTTGGAAGAAAGTTGAACTTGAACAACTTCGACACTTGAAGCTATTTAGATGAATGGCTTAGAATATTCTTTATCTGTATGATTCAAAGACTCAGAAGCATCACTCTTCTCTTGCAACTCATTTCTTTGTAGTTGCAACTCTAGTTGAAGGAACTCAATCGTTTCATTTGTCTGTAGTAGATGCTGTGAAATATCAACAAGAGTTGCTTTGCTGATTTGTGCATGTCTTCAGCACTTGATAGGATCAAATTGTGAAGAATTTGTAATAGCTAGATGTGTTTCTCCATGTGAACTCGCTTGCTTGAATTCAGGATTGCTTGTATTGAAATTTCTCACTTGATTTGAACTTGTTGGATTAAAGTCGCTCACTTGATTTGAAGGACACACTTGCTTTGGAATTTGATTGATCTCTTGCTTGGTGAAACTTGTTTTTCTTTTTTCACACTCACTGGAACTCAAGATTTCTTGCTGTATATTTCAACTTGTTTGATTATTGTTTTAATATTACACTTACTTGTGTAAGAGTTGAACCTGCTTGCTTTCTTTTATTGTTGCTGCAATGAACTTCATGCTGGCTTGCTTGATGTTGTGAACTTTGTACTAACTTGATGGAACTTGCTTGAATGAATACTGACGCTCACTTGCAGGAGAGGTCAACTTGTTTTTTTTGTTTTCTTTAGAGTTAAAACTCACACACTTGATGTACTCACTTGATTGTGCTTTAAAGGAAGGATGTCGAACACTGTCAAAAATGCACCCAAGAGACAAATGACAAGTTCAATCTTGATGACTTAGTTTAAGAATTACTTGAATTAATGTAATCACCTTACCAATTCAAATTAGGGTGTCGGTTTCAACCAAGAATGCACCCTTACAATTTAACTTAGTTACAAAAATTTTAACCAGAAAGTGATACAAAACATGTTGTAGATGCCATCTTGTATTGGAATGCTTGATGTGGAACACCTTCAACTTGATTTCTTTGATTAAAAGATGTGATGTGAAGATCTCTTTGTCGATTTGATGATGTGTCACATAAATTCATTGTGATTGTTTGTGTTTGTGTACTCTAGCTTGATTACATGAGCTTTATTAATTAAGTGTGATGACATGCATACTTAAGCTTGCTTATGTGCATGTAGTTGAGTAATTTTGTGTACCATATTAGAAGAAGAGTGATTGAATAAACTAGACACAAATTATGCACACACATTCACTACACACGGTGTACCTAATATCCCCTTATTCAATTTTAGGTGGATATAGGACACAAGTACAACAAAAAATATGATTTTATTAAGTATGGAGTACATAATAAATTTTCACCTTCAAGTAATTAAAATGACAAGCTGACAACCCTTTGATGAAACTCTTCTTCGAAAACTGAATTGAATGTAGACTTACTCAACCTACTAGAAGTAAAAACTTCACTTCAAAAATACACTTTATCATGAATTACAATCTTCACCTTGCCCCCCCTACAATAAAGACAATCCTTATCATTCCACAAAAGTACTTCAAAATTCAACTTATCACTCTAATAATTACAAAAGTTAATTTCACCTTATGACTTCATAAAATAACTTCAAAAACTTTCAACATTCCACTAAAAAATGACTTACAAACTCTTAAGAAATTTCTGCTTTCAAGGATTTATGACCACATTCCATTTATTTTCACCTTATGCACTAATGTTCTTTCTTATTCCACTCATTATATCACTCCAATATGCCTCAAATATGGTTAAATCACTTTAATATACTCTTCCAAATACTTCTTTCCTTATCCTTTTTTTTTTAAACCATGCCACTATAAAAATAATTTCATAGGTAGGAAATATACTCCATTAAAAAATGGACAGAAGAGGGTTATGAAAAGTTGTACTTTGGATATTTTTTGATACTTCCTACTAGATGTTTTTAATGATTTGATTTGCATGAGGGAGCATGAATAATTAAAGGAGAACAGGCATTAAAATATGAATTGAAACAATAATTGAAGTAAAAAAAAACCTTTCCAATGCTCTAGGCTCAGCTAGGACAGAAGTCGAGCTCCTTTAGAGACACTTACACACTCTCTTCACGTTGTACAAATTCATTCCAGCACAGCTCCTGGAAAATGCTGGCTCCATTCAGATTTTGTATGTAGGACTCGATGCCATGTCATTTCCATCTATACTCCAAGAGATCACACATCCATGACTCCACTACGACTTGTAGTGACCTTGCCTGATTCTCCTCACTAAGCTTCCACCAGATCGACTTAGCGTTCAACAACAAAGGATCAAATGCAGGATATGAAAAAAAAAAAAAACCAGCTCAATTTGAAATCCGCTCCTCTGAGGTTGAATCCACTGATTGCAATTATATCAATAGATCACTCCATGACTGTTCACAAAACCTAGTCACAAGCTCATCACACAACAACTAGCTCCTCCTTCGTGGATTTTAGTAAATCTCCATAAAACACATCAAATTCACATCTTATATTGATGTTTCTCAGTTTGGAGGTCTTTATCATTGATATGCATTAGAATTTTTGCTTGAGGTTTTCCTTCATGTCTCTGATTTATTTAAGAAAATTGGAGATATACTTCTCTTGCCAATGTCCATCTTGACAACAAAAATGGCCGAAACACAATCAAAATTAAGCTTCTTGACTTTATAATCTGGATCAGAAATTGTCCAACCATTCTTACCATCGAACACACCTCTGCATAGTTCCAAGAACACTAAACATTTCCAAATTGACCAATAAGGCATAAAATAAATGGAGAATCCATAGAATACCATTCTGTGAAACAACTATCAAGAATTCAAAAAAATGAGACAATTGACATGGCCTTTCACAACGCAGTTCTAGGATTATGTGAAACTCCAATCTTCTACGCATTTTACACAACCTTCCACAAATCCATTCTCATCATTCACTCATCCAATATGCCATGCTAAATCTAGATTTAGTCTCCTCCAAGTACACATCAAACAACTCGTTCTTCAATCAAACTGTTTGCAGGTAGAGATTATGCTGGAGAGCATTAGCTCCAATTCCAAGTGTGTTGATACAATGCATGAGTATCCAAAAACAGCTAGTGCAATCACGTCATTTTCAATGATGAATGATTCAACACAAATCCTCAATACATTTCACTATTTATCCAACACAGAGACCACAACTCACCACACTACGTTGCCCACTCTTCTTCACACTCCCATAAATCTCACCGCATCTCTGATACCACATGTAAGAAATAAAATCTACTCATAAAATACATAAAACACACATAGAAAACCAGAGACATAGAAATGGTGGAAAAGGCTTGAGAGCCTTACGACATTCCTCACATATTCTTCCTTATTAAAAGAATGTAATAATACAATTAAATAGATGAGGAAGTTGTCTCAAGATAGTGCGTCTGTCTTGGAAAACTTTTTTGAGAAAATATATCAACCACACACACACTAATCTAGGAGCTAGGCCTAAACTAACTCCTAATAAAGAGGAACTAACATAATCTAGAAAAATAGGCATAAAATCCTAATTTTCAATATTTAATTAATTTAATTTATTTTGGATTTATAATTGTTTATGAGAGAGGCTAATAGATATTTTCCAGTTCATGATTTTTCCAAGAGGGAAAATATCACTTTTGCGCTCCTCAAAGTCACCCCCCATGTTAAGGATTGGTGGGAAACCTACTACGAATAGTAGGAAAAGGGATAACCCTCATTTTTTTCAGCCACACCCACCTGGATTTCTTTCCAAGATGCCATCAAGGATCTATATTATCCCATGGGGAGCTGTGAGGAAAATTACATACAATGGACTATGATGTGGCAACAAAGAGATCACAATGTGCACGAGTTGACAAATTTGTTCCATCCCCTGCCCACAAAGTTGGGTATCAAAGATTCATAGAAACATTTGGTGCTCAAGTACCATGGTTTTTTTCATAGATATATTCAAGAGGAAATGGAGTTCCTCAACATCTCCTCGCCTAGTGAAACATGACGATATGTTGTTAAGATCGAGCATATATTAAACAAAAGAAGCGAGAATTTGGATTTGCAAATTCAAAGTAATGGAAAGGCACCCCCAAACCACAGAACAAAGGAAAAATCCAAGGTGGAGTGACCCAGGACAACCTATTGAAGCTGCAAGCAAAGAAAAACACTAGGAATACAAATAAGGACACAGGAAAGTGGTGTGAGTTCCGTAAGAGCCCCACTCATGGCACATGTGAGTGTCAGGCCAAGAAATCACTAGTGGCCAAGTTGAAGGCTTCCAAATCAGATGCATGTTATGACTTTGAGTCAGAACCTAATAAGGGTAATGAAAAAGGGAAGAAGATGATTGGCACAAAGCCCAATGCCACTGTTTCCACCACCAAGTTCAAGAAGGATGAGCCCAAAGATCCAGAGGAGCAGGAGCGCCTCTTCCATTAACAGAGGTGGGTGAAGGGTTCTCTATTGCAGTTCATTGTCGATAAGGAGAGCCAAAATAACCTCATTTCATCATAGGTCATGAAGAATTTGGGCCTACTGACCACAATGCACCTGTAGTCTTGCACCATCGGGTGGCCTCACTAAGGATGAGATCTTCGTGCCAACCAATAGTGTCATATTCCCTATAGCATCAAGACCTTCACAAATGAGGTACTCTGCAATGTTTCTACTCTAGAAATTTGTGATGTATTATTAGGCCAACAATACTTGTGGAAGTGACAAGCTGTGTATGAGTCTAGGCCTCACACTGTTATTATTACTTTGGGAAATAAGTTTTACAAGATACCAGAGGTAGCACCACATATTGCCATCTCTTTGGTCACTGCGAAGAAATGCAGTGAAATCATTTCCCAGACCGATAATTTTTTTTTCTTATGATTCTCCCTCAGGGAAAGAAGAATATTGTGGACCCGACCTCCAGATAGGGCTCCCCCTCACAGTAGAAACATATGGACAAGATTGTGGAGGAGTATAGGGCTATCTACACCTCACCCATAGGGTACCTCTACACTGTCAGGTCAAGCACTCCATCAATATGACCTCGAGCATGCTGCTACCCAATGGAACGATCTGTCGACACTTTATTATAGAGAACGATGAAATAAATAGGTTGATTCAGGAGATGTTGTAGAAAGGGCATATCAAGCCAAGTTCATCGCCCTGTGGGAGCCCGATCATGTTAGTACAAAAAAGGGATGGAACCTGGAGACTCTCTTATGACTATTGGTCGCTGAATAAGATCACTATCCAGAATAAGTATCTAATCTCATAAATCGATGACCTTTTGGATAAGCGTGTAGCCCCTTATTTTTATGGTTATTGTAGCCCCCTTATTGTTATTGTTGTTCCCATTTAGTCCTCAGATTTTTATTATTGTGCCCCATAGAAGCCCACTATTGTTATTGTTGTTCCCTTACATTATTATTGTTATGTAGGCTTTGATTATATTATGATCCCTTAGACTCATATATATAGAAAGGAGGTTTTGTCATTTGAATCATCTAGGAATTGTTCATTTATATTGTAATGTAAAGGAGGTTTACCCCTTGAAGAGGATAATTTTTAAGTATTTTATCTATATTCTCTTCTATTTTGTGATCTAGTTGCATAACATTTGGTATCAGAGCTTAGGATTCTAGTGTTTTTCTTCTTCAGACAAGACATCTTAGAATTTTCACTATAATTTTTTTTCTACAAAGCTTCAAAATATGAAATTGAAAACATGTGGATTAAAAATATTGGTGAACCTCGTGTATGAATTTCAGAGCTTGGTTCGCTATATGTTATGAGATATGATCCAAGGAAGTTAGGGTTTTTGTAGGCTCGATAATTTCGTCTTAAAAAGGCGGCCTAGGGAAAATCGTCATAAATTTCGTTTCAGGAATAAGATTTGAATTCTATAGAAAGTGGCCAAAATAGAACAAACTATAGTTTTTCCTGTACCAATTTTAGTTCAAAATGTTGAAACAATGACATGTGTAAGCGACTACAACTTTTCTCTACTGAACTAGTCCATAATCAAGTGATCGTGGGATATTTGGAATAACTCTATATTGAAGAATCAAATATTGGTATAACCTGTGGAATTGGAAAGAATATTTAGAGGGATAAAAAATGACTGAAGTTCATACCTTGGAGATTTGAAATTTCATAGTTACAATCGTTGCAATATTGAGATCCTAAAAGAAAGAAAAAGGTGTGTATGTTTTTAGAAATTACATAACTTTAGTTTGAAAAATATGTTTGAAGTGATTTCAAGGGAATATTGAAGCACAAATATTAGTATTTGGTTCTAAATTTCCTCCCAAACAAAATAATTCCACACCAATTAAGCCCTTAGAAAACTCTACTATGGCAAATGAAGAGGAATAATTGCAACATGATATAACAAAATTACGGGACCAAGTGTAACAAATTTCGCTCTCACAAAGAGAAACCAAAGATGAACTAAAAGAGGACATGGATGGTTTAAAATCATAAATAAAATTTGACATGGATGGTTTAAAAGGTGACATGAATGGATTAAAAGAAGACAACAAAATTATGACAAGAAGGAAGCCTACCACTAACAACTATAAAGATGGAAGTGTTGCTACTCCTAGCCTTCCAAAACCTACAAGGTTGACACCATAATAGTTGGAAGGAAAAAAGAAAAATGGATTTGTTACGGTTCTGATAGAAAATACACTAAAGGTCATAAGTGTGCTGAGAAGAAATTATTTTACATATATTGCGAAGAGGAAGAAAAGGAACAAGAAACTTCAAAAGAAGAGGATATACACTAGGAACCAACGCTAGATAAAGAAGAAATGAATCCAAACATATATTGTACTGCGTTGGAAGAAATTACCACTCCTCAAACTCTCAATATAGAAGGACACATAAAGAAGAAAAAGTTCATAATGTTGATTGATCCGGGTAGTACCCATAATTTTATTCATTGTAAGATAGCTAAAGAATCGAATTGCTTCCTATATCCAACACCATAGTGTCAAGTGAAGGTTGCAAATGGAGGAAATATAAATTTCTCTGGAAAGTGCCATAATATCAAGCTAAACATGGGGTAATATGTATCGAATAGTCCAATGCTTTCCATTCCAATGGGTGGTGGTGATGTTGTACTAGGAGTCAAATGTTTACAATCTTTTGGTACGAGAGCTTTTAATTTGAAAGAAATTTTCTTGAATGTTTTTTGGTAAGGAAAGGAAGTTGAATTAATGGGTATCACAGGGAAACTAGGAAATATAATAAACTCTAATGGCATAAAAAATCTTCTCAAGAAAGAACAACGAGGCATAATTGCACAATTATGCTCACTATAGGTTAAAAAATTGAAATAATATATTTCTCCATATATTCAAAAAGTATTGGACAATCATTCCAAGGTATTTGATAATACTAAAGGCCTCCCACCTATTTTTGATCATGATCATGATATTAATTTTATTCGAGGAAGCATTTCGCAAAACATCAGGCCTTACAAATATCCCTATGGCCAAAAGAATGAAATTGAACTATGGTTGCAAAAATTATAGAGGCCAATATAATTCAACCTAGTCAAAGTTATTTCTCTGCTCCAGTACTATTGTTGCACAAGAAGGATGGATCATGGTTCATGTGTCCAGATTATAGGGAGCTCAACAAACTCACTATTAAAGATAAATTTCCCATTCCTATCATTAGTTAATTACATGGAGAAATTTACTTCACCAAGTTGGACATTCATTCAGGATATCATCAAATTAGAATGAATATTGAAGACATTCTGAAAACAAAATTTAGAATTCATGAGGGTTATTATGAATTTTTGGTCATGCCTTTTGGCCTTACCAATACACCTTCTACATTTCAAGGTTTGATGAATTCCATTTACAAACCCTTTCTTAGAGAATTTGTGTTAGTATTTTTTGATGATATACTAATATACAATAAGTATTGGAAGGATCATGTTCAACATGTTGATAGGGTGCTCAAACTATTGGAGGAGAAAGAATTATATGCAAAAACCTCCAAATTTTTCTTTGGAGTACAGGAGGTGTAATATTTGAGTCATATTGTATCTCATGAGGGTGTTAATGTAGACCCTAAAAAAATTAAAGCCAATAAGGAATGGAAAATCCCCACAACCATAAAAAATATGAAAGGATTTCTCGGGTTGATAGGGTATTATCACAAGTTTGTTAAGAATTATGGGAGAATAGCAGCATCTATAACAACATTACTGAAGAAATATGCATTTTATTGGACTCCATAAGAAACTAAGGCCTTTGAACATCTTAAAGAGGCAATGTTTTGAGCACCGGTATTAGCTGTGCCATTCACAAAAACCTTTATTGTCGAATGTGATGCCTCAGGAAATGGAACTGGTGCTATTTTAATGCAAGCAGGAAGACCCAATGATTTTGAAAACCATCCAATAAAATTTAAGTATTTAAACAAACCTATTTATGAGAAAGAAATGTTGGAAATAATACACACACTAAAGCAATGGCGAACTTACCTAATGGGAAGACACTTTAAGGTAAAAACATATCATGAAAGTCTTAAATACTTTTTGGAACAAACATTATCTTCACAAGAGCAACAAAAATGGGTCATAAAAATGTTGGGTTATGAATTTGAAATCATCTACAGAAAAGGGAAGGAATATGTTTTTGCAGATGCACTCTCAAGAAAGGATGAGGATGTGGAAGCATTTCTTTTAGTCATTTATATTATCCAGCTAGATTGGATAGCCAAATCAAGTGATGAATGGAATAATGATGAAGTAGTGTGGACACTCATTCAAAATTTGTAGCAAGATCCCAGTACCTATGATACATTTAGTTGGAAAAATGATTCATTATGGTACAAATATCACTTATATATTTTTAAGAATTCCCAACTCAAACAACCGATTCTTTTGGAATTGCACACCTCTCCCTTAGGAGGGTGCTTAGGATTTTAAAAACTTACCACAGGGTCAAAAATGGATTTTTTTGGGATGAAATTAAATCTGATATTTAAAATTTTGTGGCAGAATGTTTGGTTTTACAATAAAATAAAGTTGAGATAATTAAGACCTCGGGTCTGTTACAACCTTTATCTATTCCAAGTCAACATTGGGAGGAGGTTTCAATGGATTTTATCACAAGTTTACCTAATTACGAAGGAAGGAGTCTCATAATGGTGGTATTTGATAGAATTTCCAAGTATGCACACTTTTGTGCATTATCTCATCCATTTAAAGCTATTACAATTGCTACTCCATTTATGGAAACAATTCAAAAGCTACATGGAAACCCAAATATTATTGTAAGTGACAAAGATCCCATTTTCACTGGAAATTTTTGGACGAAATTATTTTCTTGTCTGGGTACTCAATTATATCATAGCTCATTTTATCATCCTCAATCTGATGGGAAATATGAGATAGTGAATTTTTTTTTGTAAGTTTATCTTCATTGCTTTATATTTGATAAATAAATACAATGGGTCAAGTGGTTACCTCTGGCTGAATGGTGGTATAACGCTTCCTTCCATATTATAGCAAAAATGACCCCATTTATGAAAATTTATGGATATCATCCACCGCCCATCACATCATCTTTAAGAGAAAATTATATGGTTCAAGAAATGGAATATCACATCGAGAATCAACAACAAGTTATCCAACTCTTAAAGGATAACCTCACTTTGGCACAGAATTTAATGAAACAACAGGAATATTAGCATCACAACGAAATAATTTTTGATGTATGTGACTGGGTATTTTTACGGCTATAACTACACAAACAAATGTCCCTCAAGCTAGCTAAGAAGGATAATAAATGATCACCAAAATACTATGGTACTTACATGGTGTTGAAAAATATTGGTACTATGACATACAAATTGGAGCTTCCTGCATCTACCCAAGTGCACCCAATTTTCCATATTTCATGCTTAAATAAGGTTATAGGTGATAAGCTCCTAGTTCAAACAGTATTTCCAGAACTTGACGAGGAAGGAAAAATCATAATTGAACTTGAAGCAGTCACAGAAACAAGAACTCGAAAACTATGAAATCGATCAATTTCAGAGTATCTCATCAAGTGGAAGAACTCACCTGCTGAATATTACACATGGGAGGATGAGATTTTTATAAAGAAGAATCCAGATTACTCAAGCGTTGATGACAACAATTTTTTGAAGGAGAGGGGCATGTTTGGTCCCTATAATACTAGTGTAGCGCCCCATAGAAGCCCACTATTTTTATTGTTGTACCTTACATTATTATTGCTAGGCAGACTCTGATTATATTATGACCCCTTAGACTCCTATATATAGAAATGAGGTTTTTTCATTTGAATCATCCAAGAAGTTTTCATGTATGTAATGTAATGGAGGTTTCACCCTCAAAGAGGATGATTTTTATGTTGTTGATCTATTTTTTCTTCTATTTTGTGGGCTAGTTGCATAACACGAACCCTATGATGTGTGGAATACTACCTTCAAATACAAGGAGGGCCTTTTTGAATGGTTGATCATGCCTTTCGAGCTGACGAATGCCCCTGTAACCTTCATGAGGCAGATGTGCGATATATTATGACCCCTCACCAACTCATTTTTGGTGGTGTATTTGGATGACCTCCTAATCTTCAGCCAGAATTGGGAAGAGCACCTCCAGCATATTCAGCATGTCCTAAAAACCTTGCAGCAACACAAGTTGTGTGCCAATTTGGAGAAATTAACTTTTGGTATGATCTAGGTTCAATGTCTGGGGTACATGATTGATTAGCGGGATATGCATGTGAACCTAACCAGGATACAAGTCATTCAGGATTGGCTAGCCCCAACCAATCTAACAGAGCTCCACAATTTTCTGGGTCTTGCCAAATTCTACCGTACATTCGTGTTTGGATTCTCTCATATCAATATGCCTTTGAGTCAAGTCACCAAGGGAGGAGTAATAGAAAATTTATTTTGGTCTGAATCCCAACAAAAGGCATTTTCTGAGTTGGAGCATCACCTCTGCTTTGCACCAGTGCTCACATTATTAGACTTGCAACAACAATTTTAGATTGAGATAAATGCCTCCTATTGAAGAATGTAACTAGGTTTGGTCTTCATTATTGCACTTGAGTCAAATTTAATATATTCGTAAAGAAAAAATATTATTATTATTATTATTATTAAATTGACTTGTTAATTCATGGGTTTCATTCTTGGGTCAATTATAGGTCAAGCCTCCATTGTAGGCTTTAGGTTGTTTTCAAAGTCATTTATTGGTCAAAGAATCCTCCATCAAGTCATCCTTAAAAAAGTCATCAACTCGAGCTCTTCATTAAGCCTTCATCAAGTCAACCTCTTCAAGTGGGCCTCAAATAAATGATATTCAAGTCAGCTTTCTTCGATGTACTCATGTCGGCCTAAAAAAGAGACACACCTCTTCACAAAGTCATGTCGGATAATTAATTATGGAAGAACAAATATATATACAAGGCTAATGTTTTTGCATTACACTACCACAAAATCTCGGACCAATTGCAAAGAGAAGTTGAGATCAATTTCAGAGATACAATTTCAGATCAAGTTCGAATAATTTCAAGAGATATTTTTGGTGCAATTACAGTGATCAAGGTTTGGTATCATCATAGTAAGGAGGTCTCTCTATTTAGGTTTCATCAACATTCAGTAAAACCAAAGTCTCGGTGTGATGTTTGTTTCAATTCCACCATAGAAAGAATATCAGATAGGAGATGATCTTGGTGCTACCATAGTTTTTTGTTATCATAGATTCAATACTACCACAATATTTACAGTTCAGTGTCCCTACAGTGAGTGAGTCTTTATGCTACCACAGAGAGAAGGTCACGGTGAAAATACAACAATGAGATATTGGTTTCAGACAGTGATGAGGTCTCTTGGATATTAAAATGAGGATATCTTAGTGCCACAAAAATAATTACAGTGATGATGTCTCAAGTGTAAACACAGTGACATGGATCTTGGTGTGCTTTCATAGTTAAAGGAATAAAAACAAGGATGACTTGATGGAGGAATTCTCTAGTATAAGGTTTTGGTCATCTCATCTTGAATCTACTGAAGGAAGAATTTGATCTGGTTTTCCCCAAAGAGTGGGGTTTTTCCTTGGAAACGTGACTACATCTTGTGTCCTCTTCTATTTTTTTCTTGTAATTAGTCTTGATGATATGAATATACAAAGTGAAAGAACACAAAATAATAATAAAAACATCACAATATAATGTCATAATAAGAGAAATTGTTTAACTGCCACCTCCTTGGATTTTTCAACATGGTATCAAAGCTAAGGTCATGATCAAAGGCAATTTGGAGACCACCTATACATATTTGAATTATTATTAGTGAAAGGTTGTTGAACAAAATTTTAGTTAGATGGAATATTTTAGGCTAATGGAATGAATGTTATTGTGAACTAGTTCAGTCCTAAAATCACCTTAAAGAAGCATGAGGATTTCACACTAAACTCAAAAAGAGAAGCTATATCTTCTCTGAAATGAATTCATATATTATAGGTGTACTTAGGATCAATATGGGAAGTGTGAATTAAGGTTCGGTACTACTTCAATTTCGTAGCTACCACAATATCACAGTCTCTGTCCAATCACAGTGTCAATGTAACCACAATGATAAGAGTTCTATTCCATCACATGAAGAAAGTCTCGGTGCCAATTCAATAAGGTTTCGATGCCTCCATAGTTACAAATAACTCAGACTCTATACCATTCCAGTGATATGATATCATGATGAAAAATAACAGAGATAAATTTGGTGCTATCAATAGTAAACTAACTTTAGTACTACAGGCTCATTGTTGTTACAGTTAGGTGCCATTACCAAAGTACATTGTAGTTTTTAGAAGTTTTATATTTCAGTTTTAGAAGTTTTATATGCTATTGAAGTTCCGTGCTATTTCATAATAAATCTTGGTGCAATATAAATCATACAAATTAAGTGCATCCCTAGAAAACAACATCAAGGAGTTTTGGTGATAGACTACAAGGAAACAAACTCGAATCAACTTCAGTGATGAATTTGTGTAGCAAGTCCAATGTGAAGTTCTATGTCATAGTGATAAAGGAGAAATTGGACTCGGTAATGTGTGGTCAGAGCACTATAAGAACTAAATCATTTCTATGGTCATGTATAAGGTTAAAACAATAAACAAGTATATTATTTCTTCCACTTGTTGAAGAAATGAAACCTAGTACAACTGTTTATGGAGATCTATCAAGGATCTGAGATGAGAGTTCAAGTACAAGAAATCATCTTAAAGGAAATCAAGTATGCATTACAGATATAAAATATCATGGCTTACAATCCAAGGAATTCCTACAAGGTTTGTCAAGAAAAATCTCCAGGTATGTCTTAGACCATACATATTATAAAATTCTCTTCATCTTATTTTGAAATTTGTGTTACTAACATTGATATGTCTAGCTCTCTTAAATCATGAAGATTATTGTTTCAGGTGATTCATCATTTGATAAATCTACCCTCATCATATTTTTGATTGTTTGTATAAAATAACCTTGGAAATTTTCTTTAGTGAAACCTCACCTAAGGGTATGCTAAATAATGTGTGAAACCCTAAACCTACTTAGGGTTATTAGTTAATAAATTGTTATTATGTTGATGATTTCATGTTTGAAGTTTTGGTAAGATCATGAAAAACCTAACTTGTTAGGGTTGAAATGGTGTTGTATGAAATCCAAAACCTTTGAATTTTTTGTATAATAGGGTTTGATTTATTATGAACCAAAGCCCTAGATCCTTAGGGTTTGGCTAGGTATATAAGAAAAACCATTGTTATGTATTTAAATTCCTAGGAATGAAACCCTAGGTATAGGTGTTTATAATTTGGTTAAAAACTTAGCTTGGTATAGGTTGGTATATGTCTAATATGTTAATATTGCTTGGCATATGTTATGATTTTGTTTGATAATGGATCCCTAGATATATGTGTTGACCTAATTACTAATGGTCATAAGTTCTAGGATTTGGAAACAAGTCCTAGTCAAAGTTTGAAGTTCTAGGATAATGTTGTAGATAGATAAAATATAGGGTTTACATCAAACCATAGTAGAAAATATTCATGTTGATTAAGTTGTGATTGACTGTTAAAGCACATGGATGAAATCTAGGGTTTACATGAAATATTAGTGGGAAGTTTAACATATGAATTCTAAAAGTTATTAGATATATCTTTTATTTTGACTTATTTCTAGGGTTCGCTATATGAAAGAACTTGTCATCTGACATCTTGATTGGGATACTAATTTTATTTATGGATTGTAACAAAACCTGGAATAGAAGTTGAAGTATTGAAGTATAGTCTCTTGTTGATCATATCTAATGCTTCCACTACTATAAGATTTTGTTATGAATAACTTCATGCTTCTATAGATCTGGTTGTACTTGTTATCTAAGTTGTGCAAGTACATCATGGTGAATATGCCTGTAAGAGAATTTTATATGATAAGAATGACGAGAAGGATGGAAGCTATGAAATATTCTCCAATACCGAAAGAAGAAGCTAATCTCCCTAGGTTGTAATATTCCAAAATGGGAAAAGCAGCAATATAGCTCATAAAATGAAAGAAACAACAATTATTTAACACATGAAACCATGAGACTAATATAGAGCCATATTATTGATCATATATACAACAAATAAGTACCAAAAAATGAGGCATCAATCATAGAATGTGATCACACAAGCCTCCAATACATAAACACTCTCAAAATTGAGATGTTGTTGCACACAAAATGTCGGAGAACTGCTGCAGCGTAGTCATATTAGACATAACTACAGCTGGAGATGATACAATGATATAAAAATACTGATATATGCCCCAATATAATCTAAAAATACAGATCTGGACACTAGATCAGCTTTCCAAGACAACCCAAGAGGGTTTCCGGAAAATGCACACAATGTGCCAATGTAAGCTACAACCCTAGGGCTGAAGATATGCTGCAACAACTGAAATGAGAAGATACTGTTGAAGCTGATGTAGAGAACTACATATATTCCTCAATATATCTTCCGGATGAAATAATGGCTCCCCCACTGAAGAAATCACCTCTCAAAACAACCACTGCAACTACCCCCACAACTCCTCCCTAAAATAACGCAGATCTGGACTAAAAATGTGCTATAGGGGATAAATGATCCTTGGCATGGTGCCAAATGTGTCAATAAAGCCCAAGGGGCTTCTTTATAGGCCTCCCAATGGATGGAAACCTTCCTCCACTGAAAAAATAGCTCTAAAAACACTGTTACCGATGAAATAGGTAACCTGACCTCAAAACGGGAACTCTAGCCCAAAAGTCTCAAAAAACATGAAAAAAAACCCCAAAAACAAAAAGTGTGTCTTCCAGAACGCACTTTGTTTTTTTTTAAGGTCAAATTTCAACATTTTATAAAATTACGCTAAAAACAAAATTGTTTGTTGAAAAAAGGATTGAAAAAACACCCTTAAAACAAAACTAGTTGATGCTGGAATAACAAAAAAAAATATTGTGTCATAATTTTGACATTTGTAACAATGGAATTAAAGACAAAATATTAGGACATTTTTTAAAATCATAAATTTCTAACATTTTTGATAGATGATGTTAAATATAAACAAATACATGTCTGAAGGGCTTATCATTTCGAACAATTTTCATCCATGTTGTTAAACATAAAATATATTGACTCTAAACAACCCCAAAATTGTAATTATTGTCAACCATAACATTAAAGATAAAATTTGGTAGCGCATAAAAACCTTAATGACAAGTTTTAAATCTAAAGTTTTTCAATCTTAAGTGTTCAACATACTTGAACAATGAAATTATGGAGAAATTATAAGACTTAACAATTTAAAAAAATGAACAAGTAAATGAAAAAATTATCATTGAACAGAAATAAGTAAGAGTAATTTTAATTTTAAAGGATAAAAACTTATCTTTTTTCAAATCTTAGCATAAAATAAATTTAAATATAATTTCAACCAAAACCTAAAAATCAAGCATCAAAACAAAGTGTTCCATTTCAATGACGCATATAATTATTAAAACTTTTAAAAGTATCTTATACCAAATGGTAATAATACATAATATCATGGTAATATCACTGCATAATCTAAAAATTCAACATTAGTTTCTATTTTCTATTTTACTTATAATTAAAATATCAACATTGGTACATTGAATATAACATAAATTATTTTTGTAATTCATTGTTGCATTGTCGGTATTCTAAAGAGATGAATTCTTCATAATTAAAACATATAATCCAACAAACATAGAAATGTCTCATAACTTCATGAAAAATGAGATGGAAGTCAAAATTTTTATTTCAAGTTACCTTGCAAACATCAATTACATAAAAGTGTCTTAGATAGTTATTCAAAATCAACCATAGGTTCTGGCACACCATCATAATCTACATCTTCAGATGAAGATGATCCATATTCTTCTCTTTCATCAACTAGTGCTCCATCTAAGTCAACATGAATGCCCACCATTTCAGAGTTCAAAAGTCTTGTAGATCTACATCTACATTCTGCAGAGTCCCATCTCAACAGTAATTGTTCTGGTATCAATTTCTTCAAAATATTTATGGTCTGCAACCGAAGATTTCCTCTCTTTGTCAAATTGAAGTCATACACAAGTATGTCAACATCCTCCAATTTTAAGACATCTGTATGGCGATGATTTATAATTTTTCCCTTTCTTTTTCTCTTTCTGTCAATTCTTTTTTCAACTACCATCTCTGGCTTGTACACACCATTGAAAGGGTGGGTACTTGTGGCATACCAATGTACATCAACAACTGTAATCTCTTCATTTTCATTAATGACCTTTATAACCTTGGCAATCCAGAATGGATAGCCAAGTGGATCTTCATCTGCTAACACTGCTATCACGCAACCCTCCTTAAGATCCTGCACAGAACCCCTGTAAAGGTCTTCCATGGCTTCATGTTGTGCACGTGATCTTCTAGAACCAATATAGATTTCTCTTTCCTCTACCTGTGGGGAATTAATAATAGCTTGAGGCTGTTGTTGTTCAACATTGTGTGTTTCCTGATGTTCATGTTCATTTGGCATATTTTGTGGCAAAAAAAAAAGAGTCTTCAAAAGCGTATCCCCATTTATTGATCTTGAAATCATATCACTTTGATTACTGAAAAAAGACTCCCACCAAACTGAATCAGCAACATCGAATTACTCATATGTATCTCTAATACATCTTTTAATTTCCTCTAGACATTCAGAATAATTTATGTCTCTCTTCTGCCTTCGTGCATTATGGAGTTCAGAAACTGACTGTAATAACAATATCTTTTTTGAAAACATTGGACGCTTTGGAATGAACTTCAAAAATGCTAAACCTAATGATGGTCCCCATTCTTCAATAGTTGAATACTTCTTTCCCCATATAAGTGTTATCCCATCAATTTTTTTGATACGAAATTGATGCTGGAAGCTAAAGTTGTTAAGTTGTTCAATGCATTTCTCCTCACCATGCGATCCAAAAATAAAAATTCGCATGTCAATAGTTTCTTCCAACACATGAAAAACAGGCTCTGGAATGTACGATTTCTTAATACATTCAATTAATGATGGCAGGCTCCCAACACCTTTCCTCCTCAATGTTATTGAAAAACGACTGAACATTTGATCAATATTATCATGAGTATGCCCAACAAGAAGGAAACCAACCTTTATCTTTTTAAAAATCCCCAATTCAATGAGCATGTTTAGATACCCAAAAAGAACTTGATTTTTGTTCTCATGACTTGTGTTGTCTAATTTTAAATACAAAACTTCAGGAAGAATCCTAGACCAATGAGTAACCACATCATGGATTATAGTTATGGTTAGATTTTCATCATTGTGAATATTTGGAGTTGTGAAGAAAACTCTTGGAAACATATTTTCATTAAATACCACACAACCAACCAAGTGAAACTGAATGAAATTTTCCTCCTATAATTTTTTTGGCGTGTGGACAAAATGTGGAAGAAATGTTTTCTTTTGGTCCATACCATCAATTATCAATCCCAGATATTTATTTGGATGATCATAACACTTCTTTCGATGTTTATACGACTTTTTCCTTTCACTTGTTTGCTGATTGTGATGGTCTTGAAGTTCTTTGACAACAAAATCTGTACATAAAATAAAAGAAACATATGAATATATATATTTTCATAGTTGATAAGTATCAAATTTTAAAAAACAATGTTTTGAACACATACCTCTTTCCGCCCCTTGACATTTATATCTTTTTTATTTAAGAGAAGCACATGTGCTGCAAATCCCCATCCTTGTCTTCTTAGGAATACGAACATTGTTTAATTCAGTTTTCCATATCCTTGTAAAATAATAATATGTAATAAAATTACCAATTCCTTCAACATCTTCTGCATAATCTTTGTATAACATGAATATTTCTCGTCTCGAGAAATTATCTGGAATATATATTGTGTCTTTATTTGGCATACACTCTCCATGACTTGAAAAGAAGTATTTCATCCATGTCTTAGTAGTATTTGCAAACGGCCCCACCTCCCGTTTATAACGTGCTTCTGAATAATATGTGGGATCCCTTTTCAATCTATCCTGGATTCTTGAAAAACGACAATTACCAATTGAATATAACATTTTGAACGCCTTTCTGCAAAGCAATACATTCCCAATATGATAATCATAACCTGCTAGTGTAGATTGCATGCAACCCACTAAATATGAATTTTGCATGCTTTTATTCATTGACATATATGTTTTCCTTTTCTCCAAAGAAAAGTTGAAATCCATATTTTTCAAGCAATCCCGTCGACAACATTCACTTGAAATCAAATGAATAACAGAACTTCTTGTCGTGAGATATTTTGTCCTCGCCCTTGTATAACTGGAATGCTTTGGATTGATATTAAAATTTCTACTCCTACTCCTAGTTACAATATTTGCTTGCAACGGCTTCATCATTCCATCATCCTTTGTAAAAGTAGTTTCATCACCATTAGGAGGAATATTATCCCCACTATCATCATCCTCAACATAGTTAAGAAATTTATCAACATCATTGTGTGGAAAATTTTCTTTACCATCATCAGTTGAAGAAAACATTTCACAAGAATCATCGACACTTTTGTAACCCTGACTCGAAATAAATTCTTCACCATCTTGACCCATGATTTCAAATTCTTCCCTGGGAGGATTCAATTCTTCATCACCATGAGTGTCTTTGAAATGGTCACTTGGAGAAAATGCAATATTCAGATCTGTGCCTCTAAAATTATCATTTGCAAGAAACTCTTCATCCTCCCCTTCCTCAGTGGTGCTCTCATAATCCTTGGGATTAGGCATAAGTGGAAGATTTGAATTTGTATTCACTAGAATTTCTTCATCCTGCCCCTCCCCTTCCTCATTGAAGCTCTCATAATCCTTAGGATTAGGAATAAGTGAATGCCTTGAATCTATATTTATTGGAAATTCTTCATCCCCCCCTTCATCAGTGGTTAAATTATAATCATTATGATTAGGATGAAGTGAAAATTTTAGCTTTGGAAATTCATCCCCGTCTTCATCAGTGGTGCTGGCATAATCCTTAGGATTAGGACAAAGTGGATATTTTGATGTTGCAAATTCTTCATTCCCCTCTTCCTCAGTGGTGCTGACATAATCCTTAGTATTAAGACGAAATGCATATTTTGACTCTGCAAATTCTTCATTCCCCTCTTCATTTGTGGTGCTGACATAATCCTTAGGATTAAGACGAAGTGGAAATTCTGACTCTGGAATTTTTTCGTCCCCCTCTTCATCAGTGGTGCTTGCATAATCCTTAGGATTAGGATGGAGTGGATATTTTGACGCTGTAAATTTTTCATTTCCCTCTTCATCAGTGGTGCTGGCATAATCCTTAGGATTGGGACAAAGTGGATGTTTTGACTCTGAAACATTATCATTCCCCTCTTCATCAGTGGTGCTCGCATAATCCTTACGATTAGGACGAATTTGATATTTTGACTCTGGAAATTTTACATCCCCCTTTTCATCAGTGGTGCTGGCATACAACTCAAGATTAGGATAGAGTGAATATTTTGACTCTACAGATTCTTCATTCCCCTCTTCATTTGTTGTTCTCACATAATCCTTAGGATTAAGCTGAAGTGGATATTCTTCATCTCCCTCTTCATCAATGGTGTCCTCATAATCCTTGGGATTAGGACGAAGTGAAACTTTTGACTCTGGAAATTCTTCATCATGCCCTTCATCATTGTTGCTTTCATAATCCTTAGGATTAAGAGTAAGTAGTATAACTGGAACTTGATTTACATAAATTTCATTTTGCTGCACCTCATCAATTTTGTTCTCGTCATCTTTAGGATAAAGACCAAGTCGATTTTTTAACTCTCTATTCATGGTGAACGAACTCCCGTTATATTCATCACTCTGAATAGAGTTGTTGTGTGACGAAGATGTTGATGTTGTAGAAAGAAAAACTTCGCTATCAGAAGAAACCATGGCTTTCAACAAGAATATGTTGAATGATACAAATTCCTCTCCCATTTACAATATATAGCTTAAAGACCAAAAATTTCCCTCCAAAAAATTCGCGAAAAAATTTCCCTCCAAAATTCCCCCCCAAAAAATTTCGCAAAAAACTTTCCCTCCACAATTTTCATTTCAAATATTTGGTACAAATATTAGTCAAAAAATGTATTTAAAATTTTATTTAATAAACTGTTTATGTTGAAATATTTTACCGATATTTATATTCAAAATATCCACAAAATATTTCTATCATGGATGCCTTCCAAACTAAAATAATGTTTTTATTTCAATGATTTAACATTGACTAGATGTAGGTATTAACTATAATATTACCATAATATCTACATGCAAATATTAACTATAATGACTACATGTAAATATTTTAAATTTTAAATTTTAAACTTATGTTATATTCATCTAAAACATATTTCAAAATTTATTAATAAACTGTCAGTCTTCAAATATTTCACCATACTTTCTACTCAAAATATCCACAAAATATTCCTTTCATGCATGCCTTCGAAACTAAAATAATTTTCTTATTTGAATGGTTTAAGATTGACTACATGTAAATATTTACAAAAATAACAACATGTAAATATTAACTATTTAAACTATAATATTAACTATAATTAACTACATGTAAATATTTTAGATTTTAAAATTTAATTTCATGATTTTAAACATTGAGTACATGTAAATATTAACTATGATAACTAAATGCAAATATTAACTATTTTATCTATAATATTAATTATAATTAACTACATGTAAGTATTTCATATTTTAATTTTTAATCTGAGATTATATTTGAATTATTCAACATTTAGTACATGTAAATATTAAATAAAATATTAACTATGATCACTACATGCAAATATTAAGTATTTTAAATATAGTATGAACTATAATAAACTAAATTTAAATATTTTAAATTGGAATTTTTAATCCCACATTCGTTAAACAGTAAACCAATCAGACAATATTCGCTATATAATAAAAATGATTGTTTTGATTCATCAAATCACATCAAGTTTTCTGGTATTTGTTAGAGCAAATTTCTGGAGGTGTTGCGTTGGCATTGGTAACTTTGTGGAGGCATTGCATTGGCATTGGAGGCGTTGTGTTGCTATTGGTAATTTTGTGGAGGTGTTGCATTGGCATTGGTAACTTCGTGAAGGCATTGCATTGGCATTGGAGGCGTTGTGTTGCTATTCGTAATTTTGTGGAGGCGTTGTGTTGGCATTGGTGACAACAATTTTTTGCATTTCAAAGGTTAGTTTTCCTTCTATTCTGTCAATTTAAAGACGATTTTGGGGAAAATCTGTTTTTCTATAGTTTTTTGTGTCCAAAAACTACTTTTTTAAGGTTTTTAGGTTCAAAAACCATAATTTTTTTATATTTTTTTAGTGAAGAAAATGCAAAAAGAACTAAATTTTTTAGGGTTTTAAGGACAAAAATTTAGAATTTTTTTTCTTTTTTAAGACTTATAGGTTCATCTAGACAGAAAAATCCATAAAACGACCATGCACATAAAAAAATAGTAATATTATAACATTTTTTATTTGTTTTTTTTTTATCATAAATATATTAGTGGTTTCATTTTTTAAAATGTTTTTTTTTTGTTTTTATTTGAGAAATTTTTTATTTTATATTCTTCTTTCTTTTCTTTTTTTTAAATCTTAGTTTTATTCTTTTTAATTTTAAATCTTCAATTTTTTTTTTCTTTATTGTTTTGTTATATATCATATTTTTTTTTATTTTTTTAATTGTATTGTTATATAGTTTTTTTTTTTAATTCATTGTATTGTTATGTTAAAACAAATGTTTTTTTTTTTTAATAATTATATACTATTTTAAAACAAAACTAATTGTTATTTAATAAATTGTTTTTTTTTTTAATATATTTGTTATATTTTAATATTTTTAACAATTAATTTTTTTTATTAAATAATGTTTTAATAATGATTTATTAATTATGTTATATAAAATTAAAAAATTAAAAACAAAATTAAAAAAATAATAATAATAATTTAAAATTTAAAATTAAATATATATATATATATTTAAAAAAAAAAAATTATAAAAAAAAATTAAAATAAATATGTATGGGCTCGGGGGCCCTGGGGCCAGCTGGTCAGCCCCCGTGGCGCTACCTGCCGGCCTCCGGCACCCTGTGGGCGCGGCCTTGGGCAAGTCTGTGCCCGCAGGGCCGGAATCGGCCCCTCCGCCCAGCGGGGGCCCTGGGGCTGGCTGGGCAACGCCCGCCGGCCTCCGACGCCCCGCGAGCAACCACCATTTTAATTTTTTTTTTTTTTTTTTTTTAATAAAACAATTTTATTTTTATTTTTTTTAATTTATTTTAATAAAACATTTTATTTTTTTTATTTTGTTTTTTAAATTAGTTTTTTTTTTAATTTTGTTTTTTAAACTTTTTTATTTTTAATTTGTTTTAATAAAACAATAAAAAATTAATTAAAACATGGTTATATAATAAATTAATTAAAACAATATTAAAAAAAAAACAAAAAACAAAAAAAAACTATATAACAATACAATTAAAATATATATATAACATTTGTTTTTAACATTTAAATATTTAATTTTTTTTTTTTTTAAATTTAAGTATAAATACAACATTATAAACAATTTAATTTTTTCTTTTATTTTGTTTAATTGCTTTTATTTAGTTTTGTTTATTTTTATTTAATTACTATATAATGTGAAATAGAAATTTGTAATTTTCAAATATATTAAAAGATTATATAATTTTATAAACTTTTATATTAATTCTTTATAATTTTAAGTTTATAATTTTTTATTTAATTACTGTGTAAAGTAAAATAAATTTTTATTTTATTTTATTTTGTTTATTTTTATTCAATTGCTATGTAATGTAAAATTAAATTTTAAAATTTTAAAATATATTAAAAGATTATAAGTTTTTTTAATAAAATCATTGTCTTAAAAAAAATAAAATTTAATTTTAACATTTGTTATAAATAGTTAGTAATTTTTTTGTTTTTTTTTTAATATTAAACAAAAACTGAAGTTTGAAAATAATAGTTTATTTTTTTAAAATTGTTTTATACAATTTAAACACATTTTTAAATTTTTTATAAAATGTATTCAAAACATATTATATAGATATATATACATATGACTTATAATATTTTGTTTTTAAATGAAAATTTTTATAGTTAATTTTACTGCTTTAATTTTAAGCTATTTAGTTTTAGAAATAAATTTTGTTTATTAAATTTATTTTATCCACATTATTTTTCCATTAACTAATATATATATATATTATCAGAAAAATGGCATCAAAAAAGATTTATGTGAATGTTTTTGCACCTAGGGTAGAAGCTCCCAAATCTACAGCTGCAACTTGACGCACTATGGATACAACTCCCAAATCTAAAGTTGCAACTGGACACACTATGGACACTGTTGGACGCAATAAGGACATTGTTGCACACAATAATAAAAGTCAAGCAAGTGGGGCACCAGGTTCATTAAAGCTTATTTCTGATTGGAAGAACTTCGAGGAAATAGATAAAACTGATTTCTCATGGTATCTTGAAGATAGTGAAATGGAGGCTGATATACACATCTATCTGATTTGTGGTATGATTGACTTAAATGAGCCATATGATGTGATGGGCAGAGTACGAGACATATGTATGGTCCCGAATACAAATACTATTTATGTTCTTGCAAGGAAGGCTCAGAAACGTGAGAAGGTTAGATATCGTCTATCAATCGTCAAGTATGACACAGATGAAATATCTTCAAAATTTTCTGAAGAAATATCAAGCAACATTGCAAATAACATTGTAAGTATGCTTATTTTTATTTCCTCTATGCATTATTTTAAGGATGATTCAATTTTTTATAAATTATTGATCATTGACAGGTTTTATTTTGTTTCATAGGATTTTGTTCCGAGTCTTTCAAACATGTTTGAAGGTATTTATATGTTGGTGCCAAATGTTATGGATGTGATCAACACTTTCCACAAAGACAAAGCAGAGGAAAGGAGATTGAAGCAAAGAGCAATAGCTCGTGACACTGCAACAGTACAAAGAGGGGATCAACCAAGAGTCACTAAGGTGGGTCAATCTAGTAAACTTAAACATGTTTCTTTTGAAGGTGTCGAAAATGAAACATAAAATTATGATAGAATTAGTGAGGAGGAGATTAGAACTGTTGTGCAAAAGGAGAAAACAGACCAGACACCAAAAATAAAAATTGCCAAAGATGTCTCTCTTTTACCTCATGAAGGAGAGCTTATTTATAAAAAAACTGATATGTTATCCAATAAGACTAGGAAATAAAATATTGGTGAACCTGTAAAGGTCGTGAGTAGCAGTGAAGAAAAAATTGAAAGCTCTCACGGAAGCAGAGAAATCATAAAACCAGGTTCTGAGTTAGAGGATGGCATTATTAAAACAAAACAAAATGCTATTCGACAAGAGTTGAGGAAGAATAATTAATTCTTGGTGGCCAAACATTTGAGCTTAATGTTAACCAATTTTATGGCCCAGATGAAGGACAATCTCAATATCAAATTAGAAAGGCCCATCACCTACATGTACATAATCTGAAAACATTGTTCAGGTTCAATCCATATGCGCATGTGGTGGATTATGTGGTTCTTGTCGATCCATGTCAGGTTCCCAAAAAACAAGCATTTGACAAGACAAAATGTTTTGATTATAAATATTATGTAATTGGAGGGAACCGTTCAATAGAGGCTAAGAGACAATTGATTGCAGAATATCCCAATAACTATCTTTTTCAAACAGTGAAATGCATCATTTACGCTGGCTTAACAGAAATGGAATCAAAGTTATTGGCATGGGATAATAATGCAGATAATGAGTATAGAATGAAAATGACTTTCATCCAAAGGGTCAGATTTATTCATAATGAATTCATAGAAAAATGTGGTGGGGATAAGACACAAGTTAGTGTAGCATTTCGAAAGGAATGTTTAATGGAAACATGATATCAAATTGATGAAAAAAAGAAAAAGATGGAAAATTGAATACAAATCTCTTCAAAGGCACAGATAACATTTTTCAGTTGGCATTTAGAACTGGGGGGGTATGGGATTTGATTGATATTTTTGATCGGTGGGAGAATATTTCCATAAAAAATCAGAAGGTTTGAAAGAGTAAACCCATAATATGTACCAATAGTAAGGGGGGTCCTGAAATGAAGCAGCTTCTAGAGGATATGACTATTACACCTTGGAGAACAATGCAAGGTGTGAAGGATGATAAATTAGTCAAATCAGTATTAGCCTGTGTGAAGTCGGGTGAATTATCAATGGAAGAAATGTGTGCAGAATTTCAAAAGTAAGTTTCTTGAATTATTTCTTATTTTTCTTTCATTATAATTTTCTTTGAAATAAAACATAATGATGTTGGTAGAATTTGTTATACATGTCAGTATATTAACGCTTTTAACTTGATTTATTCAGTCAGAAATTTTTTATGAAAATACAAGAACACATGGTTAAAATGTTGAATGAAGACAGTTGGGATGATGTTGTACGCAACTACCCAGAAGCAAGTTCTACATCAACACTAAAAGAGTTTTATATTGCATTTAATAAGATATGTTGATTTATAAATTCATTTTATTCATATTTAAACTATTTTTATTTTATTACTTATATATATATATATATATATATATATATATATATATATGTCATTAAAGATGTCGAAGAAGGATGGAAATGGAGTACTAGATACTTTCAAAAGCTTTATTGAAAAAATTAAGATGGAGAACATGAGAAGGAAGCGTCTTATGAATGTTGAACTTGATCCTACTCTTAATCATTACATTTGGAATGGGCTCGACAGTGTCCAATATCAAATAATACAAGGTAACTGTGAAGATATTGCATCACTAATACCTAAAAGGGAATATGGCTTAGTTATTGCAGATATTCCTCATGGTTTCAATTTCCCAGACATTGAATATGATAGAGAACCATATACTTATCAAGATTTTAGTAAAGTGGTTACGGGTTTTCAAGAAGTGACAACATCTCCACTTTGGCGATTTGTGACATTTCATTCAGACACACAATTTCCAATGTTATTAACAAGCTTCAAAGGTAAAGCAAACTCAAGGATGCAACTTACATGGTAAGATTTTGAAATTGTATGTTTGATTCCTCCTAAATTTTTTTATTCATGTAAAATTTAATTGAACTTTTACTATGTTATGTTACAGGCAAAAGTCAAATATTGTTTCTTCCGAAGATCAGCCTATTATAAATGATTGTGAGTTCATCCATGTTGAATGTTGGACAAAAGACGATAGCTATAAGCATATTATTATGAATTGAGTAGATGGGAAGAGTCATAGTCAAGTGTTGGCTTATGATGCAGTTGTAAGAAAACTAACATATGAGGATAAAGATGCAAAAGGAGATATAGTTAACATTTATCAAAAACCACAAGCATTGATTAACTATCTTATAGATCTATGTTCAAATGAAGGAGAATGGGTTTTGGATTTATTCTCAGGTTCAAGTAAGTTTTATTATACAAATTTAAATTTAAATATTGTCCTTTTTACTTTTTATGTCTCCATACTAATTTTTTTACTTATTTTTTTGTGCTTGATGATTAGGTACAACACTGGAATGTTGCCTACTAAAAGGAAGAAATTGCATTGCCATTGAGAAAGACCCAGTTCAATGCAAATTTATTCAACAAAGAATTAATGCTCTTAAATTCCTTCTAGATGCGAAGCAAGAAGTTGGTTCGAGGAAAGGAGATTTTAATGAATCACGTGTAGCAAAAAAAGCAAAGGAACCTCAACCACCATTATATGGAATGATTGGAAAGGGACACTTTGGAAGATTTGCTGACATGAAAGATCCATTAGAAGGTGACAATGATCAAAATGAAGAAGAAAATGATGCGGAAGAAGCCATCAATGCTGTTCTAGATGATGTTGAAGATGTATTAGTTGATATTGTTGATGATGTTTAAGTTATGCTTGCAAACAAAGCTTATTTTTGAGAACTATTAATCAGTTTTACTTGTAATGTTTAGACTTTGATATTTTATGAGAACAACCCTTTTTTTTGCAAAAAACATGTGATTGCTATTATTTTTTTACATAAAATTCAATAAAAATGTTATTTTCTTAAGTTTTTTTATTAAAATTCTCCCAAAAAAGTAGTTTATTTAACATGTTTTTTCCAACAAAAAGTCTGTAAAAGTGTATTTTTTGCATTGTATTTATATTGAAAATTTGTATTTTTTTGTCATATGGTTCAAAATATTGGTTTTTTAGCGACAATTTTTTGATGTGCATTGAAAAATTATTTAACAATACATAAACATGTAGAAAATATAAACTTTAGAATATTGACCCTTTTTCCGTCTTTTATCTATGTGAAAAAGTGAAGATATCATTACAAGTTTTTATTTTTAAAACACAAGTACATAAATGCACTTAAAAATAAACATCTCACAGAAGAAGAAGACATTAGAAAATCTATAGTGTCAAAATCAATCCTATAAAAATACATTGGTGATGATACACCACCACTATTCAAAATCGACATAAAAAACATCACATAAAAAATAAAATAATAATAATAAAAAACAAAATGAAAAAAACTTAAAGTGCTAAAAACATGCTCAATTTTTTTTTCTTGATTCTGCATCGCCACTTTTTCAAAATCAGGTGTTTTTCTTGATACTTCAAAAAGTAGGTAACAATGAGGTTACCTATTTCATCGGTAACATTGTTTGAAGACACCTGATCTAATTCTCCACTGCTGCACCCTGCAACACAACACAAGATCCTGCAGAAACTGCATTGATGAAGAAAGCTGTAGCTTGGCCTGAAAAAATGAATGTGGAAATGAAATGCAATGATCTTCCAAGAGGCCTCTCAAGGAAAAAGGTGGGTTTCTCACTCGGGAACACTCGATGCTAAACAACACAACAATCTCAACTAAACAGCTAAAGAATGCAAGAAGTCTAAACAGACCACATACAAAATAATAATCCAAAACATAACCCCATATGGATGCCATCCTCTTCCTTATATAGATTATGAGATTCCTTGCCTTTGGCCCCACTCAATTAGGTCATTTCCTCCATGCAATCCATCTCCCTCCAAAACTGCGTTATTCCTCATTTAATGTCCACTCCATAACAATGCTGTTGACTTGGTCAAACTTGACCTGTTCAACATGATACAACCCCTGTTCATACTCAAAGGTGCTTTATTTAGTTGCTTATAAGGTCTCATTTCACACTAGAAGTGTTTTTATTGCTGCTAAGGAGATTTATGGGCCTCCCCACCCATTTATTCACCTACCTAGTGACAAAATGATCTATAATATTCCATTTAGATAAAAGCTAGATTTTAGAAATATTACAGTCCTCCCCTCCAAAATGTTGCTTGTCCTCAAGAAACTGTAAAGGTGGGGAAAAATTCCTCCCCTCCTCCTCTTGTGGCCTCCTCATCAATAGTCCCCACCACTGCTCAAAATAATCTGCAATAAATCTGTCCACCAATTGTTCCTCCCGAGTATGCAAAACCAAATATAATGGCTCACATCATGAGAAAGTGGAAGGTGTAAGTGGAAACCTTCTTGCTGTCCAATGGCCTCCTCAAGGTATGAGTGATGAAAAACATAGGGGATCTCATTCACAATGAGAGACTCCCATACCCATGCTATCATCCAAATGAAATGAGCCATTCTAGGTAGCTCATTAAAGAAATTCTCAACCCCCGATTCATGCAATGTAATTGGGTTGTTGGGAGAGATTAGATTTTTCCACCCATATTGTTTCTCTCTCCATTTATGATATGTATGGGGCTGCTGCTGATCTTGGGCTAAAATATTATGGTTCCCATGAATGTCTCAAGTTACCCCACCAATAATAACATCCATGAAGTGCCTCTCCCAAGAACTCAAGTTCTCCAAATGGCTCCTCCCACATGAAGACAAGAGATGTAGTGTAGCAATCATGGTCTACCCAATGTTTCTCCTGAAACATGCAACATATGAAGTATGGAGAATCATACTCCCAATGGGCACCTCCAACTCTTGTGCCATCCTCCCAACAAAGCTTCCCATAATAACAAGAACATCATCAATATATGGAAGCAAAAGCAAATAAAAACAAGTTTCCATATGACAACTGGGAGGTGGATCATAGTCCCACTTGTGAAACTAGCTCAGTGCATCCCCTTCCTACCTCAAAACAAAGTATAACAAGTGTCTCTTCAGCCACTTGTTTGCTGCCACAATCATCCTACAAGATGAGGTCATAGAAGTAAAGTATGGTGCCAATGGTGCACACCAAGAATCATGTGGCCTCTCCCACAAACCACCAATAGAATGGCCAACATAAACACTGCAAATGGCCTCAAGTACATCCCAATACAATATACAAGAAGGAATGATTCTCCTTGGTACAATATGCTGCTAAAAAAAAGTAAAAGAGTACAAATCATAATGCATAAATGTACATCCTCTACTATGTACCTTGGTCATTAAGCTAAAATGGCTCAAGTGAAAGTTCTCCCTCACTCTAAATGAGTAGGGAAGTGGTTGTGAAAACCTCTCCATCATCATCCAGGCTATGCTTCTCTCCATATGCTGATATACATCTTGTTGGATGCCCTCCCAAGTGAACTCCTCCATCAAGGAATGATATGCATCAAGGTGCATGGAAAGAAAGTCCACAAGTGTTGCATGTAACAGCTTCTCCTTGAGCTTAGAAGCTCTAGTCAAGAAGACTCTGCCATAATAATATATGACCCCATAATCCACCATGTATCTATCATTTCCCTCTGGGTCATCAAGAATCATGCAAACACCAATATCCTTGGAGTACTCTACCAAAAGTTGAGATCTCCAATATGGATCAATCCTCCTAAGAGACAGTGCTGAAGATCTGAAATGTGAAGCTCCCCACATGTTGCTGTATTTTCCTTTAACATCCCTCTGAAAAAGTCATCCTCCAAAGTGCTACCATTCCCATCATGCAGCTGCTCATGCTCAAGTAGAAATGGTGATCTTTGGAAGTTGGCCTCCCATGAGAAGCTACCATCCAAAAAGAATCTCCTAATCTTGGCCAATGTAAGCATGAGTGGCCTCCATATGCTCCTTATGTGGAGGATTCCTTCCTCAAGGGAAGTACCCTCTGTTTCTCCAAATCCATGGAGCGGTGTCCTTACACCATGGTGGTGCCATTCTCCATCACTGCAACAAATTCTGTCAGCACAGAATATGTAGTGAGAGTGGGTAATGCTGAAAATGGGAGAATGTATCCCTCCTCCTTGAGTCTATCCCAAACTCTCTGCGCTGTACTAGACCCCTCCAAAGTATCCACCCCTCCGGGATCTAAGAGTGGTAAACCAAATGGTAAGATTTCTCTCACCAACTCTAGATCTGGTGGCCTCCCAGGTGGAATGCCCCCATGTAGTGAGACATCAAGATCTAAAGTAGACTGTATATATGAGTGGACTGATTTGTCCCTCCTTTCACTACACAATATAGTCCCCTTATTTTTTGCAGAAACCTCCTGAAATAGATAAGGGTGAATTCTCATCATCCCTTGATGTTGATCCTTCTTTCCTTCTTCTCCCCCCATCTCACAATCCACAAAACTTATACATGCTACTCCGGAATTGTGCTTTGGTATGCACAAGTTAGATCATTTGGAACTCCTTGCAAAGACACAAGGGATCCTCTAATGGAAGCAATGGCTCCCTTTCCACCTCCATGTGGTGATGGACCTCCTCCTGATGGTACAATGTTATTAGCTCTTCTTTTCTCATCCTCTTCATCAATATTTGAAAATGCATCATCAACAATAAGAGACCTTAGATCTTGGTCTTCCCTTGAAGGAGGAATCTCCATGTCTTCATCCATAGAGTAGGGCTCTTCAAGAAGTGGGAATATTTCCCCTGGCAAGGTATTATGCATGTTTTTATCCCCTTCAATAGAAATATGGAGTGGAGTTGGTAAAATAGATCTCTCCAACTCATGCAAAGGTTTTGAGTTTTTGGGTTCAAAAAAAGATGTTTCACAGTGTTTAATATCAAATATTTTCACTAACTTCCTAGTGAACCCTACATAAGTATTTACATTTTCATGATGAAATGAAGCAGAACTATAAAACCACCAATCATGGGCCATACCTTTAATGTTCAACTCTGCTACTCTAATGGCCTCCTTTTCTAAGAATTGGTGTAGCTGAAAATAGGAATCTAGCTCCTTCACCCAAGCCTTGGCTGTGCACTTTTATGATCCATCGAAGTTAGGCAGAAAGATTCTACCTCTATTGCTTCTGTTATGGTTGCTGGATATTCTGTCTTCCTTGAGTTGGAAAAACCCTTGTAAGTCCAAGTGCTCCTTGAATCTCCAAGATTGAGACGCATACTCCTGAAGATAGTCACTCAAGTTCTCATCCTTTGGTGCATCTTCTTCATCCATTTCCCTTGCAGTGAATGTGGGAAATAAACTGTGTTGTGGATCTACATGTGTGGCTAAATTATCACACCCATCATGTGAATATTTAGGGCTTTCTTCACTTTCAAACCCTCTTGGTGATCCAGGGTAAATTCTTGATACCATTAACCAAGACCTTTTACTTTGGTTGATAATTAGAATTGCATTTAATTAAGATGTTAATGAACTGAAATGAACAATTGTAGCTGTAAATAAGAGGAACATAAATGAACAAGATCAATAATCATTACAACACGTTGTTTGATGACAGAGTTCGGCCAGGAGGGACTACATCTCTGGGCGTCGGTGTCAAGATGGTGTAGGCCACTGCATTATGTGTTGTAAGAAGAAGATGTACATGGGTGTGCTTTCCTATGACATACAAGGAAAAATTCCCTCACGCAGGAGTGGCTTGACTTCTTTAAGAAATGTTCCACTGTGGAACTCTCATACATAAAGAAAGACTCCTATTAGTATGACCATAGTTGACATGTAATAAATAAGAGTATCCCACTAATCCTGGAAAACAAGGGATCTCAACAATACACATAAGAAAACGAGCATCCCGCAAAGTGGCATAAAATGGATCTCATACATGATGCAAATCCATAGCTAAAAATACATCAATAACAACACAAGGCAAGATCCCACGACTCATGTATCAACTGGGATCTGCAAGACATAATGCATCTCAAAGAGAAATAAATGAAGAAGTATATGGAATCCACACCATATACCTCATGCTTCCATTCGCTGAAGGTTGAGTTGCTCTGCGGCTGAATCTCAAAACACCATCAATCTTGTGGCGTCGAAAAATGTGAAAATGACTACTCACTTGTGGAAATATGACACCTACATAACCCACTTCCAAAAGTGGCTGAAAAATCAAAAAATCAGATGAAGAAACTAAGCACGCCATCAGACTTGTGGAACGACATAATATTTGTCCCATTTGGACAAAGTCAAAATTTCGCCCTCCTGAAAGTTGGGCTTAATCAAGGTTTCGTCTACCTCTTTTCTGGCTCATGGTTCCACTGCACCTACAATAAAAAAAATAATAAAACTCGAACTGCGTGCACACTGTTCACTCCTCCATGGCCTGGGTGCACTTTCAAATGACAGGTTTATATTGAAAATTGTGGGCTAAGTTTCCAAAATTGAATCGTTGGCGTGTTGGCAAAAAGGGAAATTGGTTGAGGAGGGGTCAGGGTTCAATTCCTGCCCCTCCATACTTGGCCTATTTTGTTTTTAAAAACCAACTGAAATAATTTAAAATTTTAAACCATGGTATGTCGGGCCCGCATCAAGCGGCCCGCCCACCACACCTTCCGCCTTTGGTTGGATACATTACCACATATGGTGGTATGATATGTTTTCATAACAAAACATATATATGAAAACATGTTTGTTATATGTAACGTGGAGGGTATGGCATGGGGTCTGGCAGGATTCATGGCCTGCCACCCCCTTTTTTTAAATAATTTTTGTTTTTATAAAACAAAATTTGCTTTTTTGAAAAATCCGATTTTTGACCATAGGAGTCATTTTAAGGAGGCCACAAATTCACCCGGAATTTGGCCTGAGCTTGCCAGAATCCGATGGCTGGAAAAGTGCAAATGTGTGCCTTCCTTAAGGCTACCCAGTCACCAAGTCAAAACAAAACTTTGCCCTCTCCTAACTCCTTCATACGGAATTGAGTGTTGTCTGCGCCATTGGAATCAGAATGACGAGATCTACATTTTGAACCTGGTTCGAGAGACTTTTGAACACTTTGATTTTTGAGCCCTCTGTGTTGAGCCACTTGTACTTGTGCCTGTTTAATCCACCTGGATCATTCCTCCCCACTGATGAGCTTTTGTTCCTCCAAAAGCATCAAGCTTTAACTATTATCAACTATCTGTAACTGTCATTAAAAGCACATCCCCACATGACTCCTTCACCTAGCGTACTTCGAAATCAAGATGCAAAGCCATCATCTAAAACTGTTGCAATGTGATGTCTGAAAAGGAACATCCCTTGAATACCCCTTCACCTCTCATACTTCGGAATCAAGATGAAAAGCCAACACCTGCAACTGCGGAAATGAAAATGTCTGAAAAGGCACATCCCTTGAAGAATCCTTCACCTCACGTACTTCGGAATCAAGATGCAAAGCCAACACCTGCAGCTTGTTGCAACACAAGTCTGAGAAGGCACATCCCTGGAAGACTCCTTCATTTTTGTCCTTCGGAATCAAAATGCCAACACCTGCCTAAAGCTGCAACAAACATTACATTCTCAATGTGACCAATAATGACCCAAATATTTCCATACTTGCCATGAGTTTATAACATGTACTCGGTGGTCAAGCTTACAGCAAAGTGGAAAGCATACCTCAACAAAATTACAAGACCATACCTCATCGTTGCATTTCGAAGTGATGGAAAAACACCTCATCACTTTTACATGAAAGAAATGCATCAGACGACTCATAGAACATGACCAAAACATAATCATCGCATCTCGAAGTGATGGCAACACATCATCAATTTTACATGAAAGAGATCCAACACACGACTTATAAAACAAGGCCAAAAAAAATATCATGGTCGCTTAAATGAGTGATGGAAACACATCATCACTTTCATAATAAAAATGCGACAAATGACTTACAAACATGGCCATGACAAGCTTAACATCTCTAGAAAAAAAACAATATAGAAGAACTACTTCTCATTTATTAAAATGAGTGGATCATTTCCCTGTGGCGAACTTTCTTGTCAATCAGCTCTTTCGACTGGTGTGTGCATGGATGCTTTGGCTTTATGGCGCTGCTCTGGATGAAGTTTCTAGCATGTGGCTCTTTGGTGGCCACTTCGGTCGCAATGGGTACACAATTTATTTTTCCTCCAAACCTGCTTAACCGATTTCTTTTCCTGTTGGGGAGAAGGCTTTTCATGCCTCATCCTCCTTTGTGCTACCATCCTCTTCTAGCACTCAAAAATCAAATGGTTATTTAAACCACAAAATAAACAAGTTTTATGATGCCATATTTTACAACCGTGGTTATCAAAATTATTATAATTAAAACGCACTCTGGAATAATGAGACTTAGTATACCTTCTGGGGTGGTCTCTGGTGCGATCATGATGATGGGAGCTCGCATCAGTTCCTTCATTGCAACGTGCACTTCTATGGAATGATGGTGAAGTGTCCCCATCATTCCTCTTCCTTGGAGAGTTCATAATTATCTTTTTTCCCTTGATGTCCTTCGAACATCCTTCGTCAGTGTACCCCAAACCTGCATAATGAGGTCGTTGCACAACCTCCAATGGTTCGGTTATGCCTTGGCCACGAATGCCAATTCCTCCTCCTCTATACCCCATTTTGGTGAGGAGTCTCATGCCGGTACCTGTGATGGGTATCTCCACACTTCCAACCGAAATAAAATCATGTGAAGAAACTGAAGATAAATCAACATTGTTTACCTTAGTTGTCGGTTGCGAAACAGATGAAGAAAGTTGTTGTAAGCCCTCGTTGCGCTTCACTTTCGTCAATGCCTCTGACACGGCTTGTAGCTGAAGCTACAACTGTTGCGTCTCCTCCTTCTCTTTCTGTAGGAATGCTTTTAGGGCATCATGATCTCTCTGAAGATTTTTGTTGTTGAGTTTCAAATCTTCCCATGCCTCTGTCGTGGCTTGCAACTGAAGCTGCAACTGCTGCTTCTCCTCCTTCTCTTCATGTAGGAACGCTTTCAAGGCATCATGATTTGCTTGCATAATTTCATTGTTGCGCTTCCAATCTTCCCACACTTCTGTTGTGGCTTGCAACTGAAGCTGCAACTGTTGTTTGTCCTCCTTCTCTTTGTGTAGGAGGGTCTTCAATTATTCGTTCTCTGCTGCTCATTTTTTGTAAGCCTTGTACAATATATCCGCTTTATTGGACACCCTGAGCATGGTTTCATACATGTCCTTAACATTCTCCATGGCTCAACTTAGCAAACGTTCAATTTTCATGGCTGCAATCCAATCAGCAAGAATACCTACTCTGATACCACTTGATCTAAGGTAAATTCTTGATACCCTTAACCAATACCTTTTACTTCAGCTGATAATTAGAATTGCATTTAATTAAGACGTTAATGAACTGAAATGAAAAATTGTAGCTGTAAATAAGAGGAACATAAATGAACAAGATCAATAATCATAAGAACACGTTGTTTGATGACAGAGTTCGTCCATGAGGGACTACATCTCTGGGCCTTGGTGTCAAGATGGTGTAGGCTGCTGCATTATGTGTTGTAAGAAGAAGATGTACATGGATGTGCTTTCCTATGACATACAAGGAAAAATGCCCTCACGCAAGAGTGGTTTGAATTCTTTAAGAGATGTTCCATTGTGGAACTCTCATACATAAAGAAAGACTCCTATCAGTATGACCATAGTTGACATGTAATAAATAAGAGTATCCCAGAAATCCTGGAAAACAAGGGATCTCAACAATACACATGAAAATGAGCATCTCGCCAAAGTGGCATAAAAGGGATCTCATACATGATGCAAATCCATAACTGAAAGTACATCAATAACAACACAAGTCAAGATCCCATGACTCATGTATCAACCAGAATCTGCAAGACATAATGCTTCTCAAAGAGAAATAAATGAATAAGTACATGGAATCCACATTATATACCTCATGCTGCCATTTTCTGAAGGCTAAGCTACTCTAAGGCTGAATTTGAAAACACCATCAATCTTGTGGCGTCGAAAAATGTGAAAACGACTGCTCACTTGTGGAAATATGACACATGCATAACCCACTTCCAAAAGTGGCTAAAAAATTGAAAAATCAGATGAAGAAACTGAGCATGCCATCAGACTCATGGCATTGATTATTGCAGAAATGACATAAAATTTGTCCCATTTGGACAAATTCAAAATTTCGCCCTCTTGAAAGTTGGGCTCAATCAAGGTTTTGCCTGCCTCTTTTCTGGCTCATGGTTCCAATGCACCTACAATAAAAAAATAATAAACCTCTAACTGCATGTGCGATGTCCGCTCCTCCATGGCCTAGGCACACTTTCAAATGACAGGTTTATATTGAAAATTGTGGGTTGAGTTTCCAAAGTTGAATCATTGGCATGTTGGCAAAAAGGGAAATTGGTTGAGGAGGGGTAGGGGTTCAAATCCCGCCCCTCCATAATTGGCATGTTTTGTTTTTAAAAACCAACTGAAATAATTTAAATTTTTAAACCATGGCAGGTCGGGCCCACATCGAGCGGCCCGCCCACCACACCTTCTGCTTTTGGTTGGATACGTTACCACATATGGTGGTATGATATGTTTTCATAAAAAAACATATATATGAAAACATGTTTGTTATATCTAACGTGGAGGGTATGGCATGGGGTCCGGCAGGATTCATGGCCCGCCGACCCATTTAAATATATTTTTTTTAATATGACATGCGGTTGGTGGTGTGGCGGGAGTGGTTGCCTGCCACCCCCTTTTTTTAAATAATTTTTTTTTTTTATAAAACAAACTGTACATTTTTGAAAAATCTGATTTTTGACTGTAGTAGTCATTTTAAGGAGGCCACAAATTCGCCTGGAATTTGGCCTGAGCTTTCCAGAATCTGGTGGTCGGAAAAGTGCAAATGTGCGCCTTCCTTAAGGCTGCCCAGTCACCAAGTCAAACCAAAACTTTGACCTCTCCTAACTCCTTCATACGGACTCAGAATTGAGTGTCGTCTGCACCGTTGGAATCAAAATGACGAGATCTACATTCTGAACCTGGTTCAAGATACTTTCGAACACTTTTATTTTTGAGCCCTTTGTGCTGAGCCACTTGTACTTGTACCTATTTAATCCACCTAGATCACTCGGAAATTTTCTACACCTCTCTTTTCATCTCCTTGATTTCTTTCTTGATATTTTTCATAGTTTGAAAAAGAAGTTGGGAGAGCCCCTCTTCCTTCATTTCTCCAAATAATGGATTCATGCCTTTTTTTCTTTTGTAAAACTTCTCCTTTCTGTGAGAAGCTTCTCCTCCTAATGGCATAATGTCTTGAATGCACAGGCTGGGCCAAGATAATGCTCTGATACCACTGTAATATTCCAAAATGGGAAAAGTAACAATATAGCTCATAAAATGAAAGAAACAACAATTATTTAACATGAAACCATGAGACCAATATAGAGCTATATTATTAATCATATATGCAACAAATAAGTACAAAACAATGAGGCACCAATCATATAATGTGATCACACAAGCCTCCAATACATAAACACTCCCAAAAGTGAGATGTTGTTGCAACACAAAATGCCGAAGAACTACTACATCGAAGTCATATTAGACTTAAATATAGTTGGAGATGATACAATGATATAAAAATAATGATATAGGCCACAATAGAATCTAAACATATAGATCTGGGCACTAGATCAACTTTCCAAGACAACCCAAGGGGGTTTTCGGAAAATGCACACAATGTGCCAATGTAAGCTACAACCCTAGGGATGAAGATATGCTGCAACAACTGAAATGAGAAGATATGGCTGAAGCTTATGTAGATAACTACATATATTCTCCAATAGATATTCCAGATGAAAGAATGGCTCCTCCACTGAAGAAATCACCCCTCAAAACAACCACTGCAACTACCCCTGCAACTCCTCCCTAAAATAATACAGATATGGACTGAAACTATGTTGTAGGGGATAAATGCTCCTTGTCCTAGTGCCAAATGTGTCAATAAATCCCAAGGAGCTTCTTTACAGGCCTCCCAATAGATGGAACCCTTCCTCCACTGAAAAAATAACTCTGAAGACACCCAATCTAATTCTCTACTGCTGCACCTTGCAACACAACACAATATCCTGCAGAAACTGCGCCAATGAATAAAGTTGTAGATTGGAATGAAAACATGAATGTGGAAATGATATGCAGTTCTCTTCCAAGAGACCTCTCAAGGAAAGAGGTGGTATTCCCACTCGGGAACACCCGATGCTAAACAACACAACAATCTCAACTAAATAGTTGAAGAATGCAAGAAGTCTAAATAGACCACATACAAAATAATAATCCAAAACATAACCCCTTATGGTTGCCATCCTCTTCCTTATATAGATTATGAGCTTCCTTGCCTTTGGCCCCACTCAATTAGGTCATTTCCTCCACGTAATCCATCTCCCTCCAAAACTGCGTTATTCCTCATTTAATGTCCACTCCTCCATAACAACATTGTTGACTTGGTCAAACTTGACCTGTTCAACATGATCCAACCTCTGTTCATACTCAAAGGTGCTTTATTTAGCTGCTTAGAAGGTCTCCTTTCACACTAGAAGTGTTTTTATTACTGCTAAGGAGATTTATGGGCCTTCCCACCCATTTATTCACCTACCTAGTGACAAAATGATCTATAATATTCCATGTAGCTAAAAGCTAAATTTTAGGAATGTTACATAGGTTAAGAGGGAGCCTAGATAGAGGATAAAATACTTGGTTAAGAGGGAGGGCATAAAATATTTTTGATTGGAGAATATGTTGTTCTATGTAAAGTGGGAAAAGAAAAGTATATGATTAAGGAACATTTTGTCAAGGATACTATTGGTAGTCCTACTGATACATGTTGAAAAGCAACATTGAGACCCCGTAGCTTTGTTTTGATGATGTATATTTGAAAGTGTATTATTGATTGGGGTTGTGCTTGTATAGGTGCATATCTATAAGTATTTATAGCATGATGGTTACCGATCAGTTTGATCAAAAGAGAGTTGTTGTTGAGGCTTTGTGAGTGAATCATTTTCTGGGAGGACATTAGTGGGGAAACTTTTAAGGATGGAAAATTATCTTGAAGTTTAAAAACATTGGTGAATCTCACTAGTCTCTAATATGCAAACTATAAATTTTTTGTTGATGTATTTGTAAAATTATTCAAATTTATAATGATTTAATATACTTTCTATATAATTTTGGCGATTTTAAAGGTAAAATAATTTTGTATTGTAAAATTTAGGCAAATCAGTTTTTAAAAAAAATTGAAATTTGCGAATGTTTTTTTTGGAAAAATGATGGAAAATTAGCCCACCTGCGAATATTAGCCCCTAAAATTTTCCATGGACATTAGGCCCACACTTTGTTTTGATCTCTAGTAGGGAGGGTGGCATTAGGTGGATGCACACCAGGATCCCTGGGTTGATGGTTATTAAGTAATTTCAATGGTGCCTAGAGAGGCTGAAAGCTTGAGTACATCTTATTCCTAGTCAGATAGATTTCCTTGGCCAAGAATCTAGTCCATGGCATCGCAATGCCTAAACTGTTGAGAGACCAATGGATAGATTTCCCTAGTCAGGAATCTAATCCATGGAATTGCAGTGCCTAAATTTCTTCATAGATAAAGTGATGTCTTCCATTTACCTCTTTGATTATATGTAAATATTAATACATCCCTAGTTAAGAGGGAGTGTTGAAGAATGTAACTAGGTTCGCTCTTCATTATTGTACTTGAGTCAAATGTAATATATTTGTAAAGAAAAAAGAATTTTTATTATTATTAAGTTGAATTGTTAAATGTTAGGTCCCTATAGTACTAGTGTATCCCCTTATTGTTGTTGGTGTAGCCCCCTTATTGTTATTTTTGTACCCCTGTAACCCCCATATTTTTATTATTGTTCCCCATAAAAGCCACTATTGTTATCTTTGTGCCCTTACATTATTATTTTTAGGTCGGCTAGGATTATACTGTGACCCCATGGACTCCTATGTATAGAAAGGAGATTTTGTCATTTGTATCATCCAAGAATTTTTCATTTATATAGTTTAAAGGAGGTTTCCCCCTCGAAGTGGCTGATTTATAAGGAGTTGATCTCTCTTTTCTTCTATTTTTGGAGCTAGTTTCATAACATTTGGTATCAAAGCTTTGGATTCAATGGTTTCGCTACTTCAAAGAGGTCATCATGGAATTTTCGCTATAAATGTTTTTCTATGAAGGTTCAGACGCTAAAAAAAAACCCATTTGCGAAGAAATCTTGAGGAACTTTGTGTAAAAGATTTAGATATTGGTTCGCAATATTTTCGGAGATATGAACTATGGAAGTTAGGGTTTTTGCAGGCTCCCAAATTTCATCTCAAAGAGGTGATCTTGGGAAAATCGTCATAACTCTCTCTCTTAGCATCAGATTGGAATTATGTAAAAATTGGCCGAAATTAAATGGAATTTAGTTTCATATGTATCAATTTCAGAGCCAAATTGGGAAACAGTGACATGTGGCACTCCGTACAAGTTCACTCTACTGAACCAATGCATAATTCAGTCATTGCAGGAGATTGGGCATAACTTTTCCTTGAAGAATCCAAATCAGGTCTGACCTATGGCATTGTAAAGAGGATCAAAAGGGATAACATGGTTTATAAATTTAGATCTTGAATATTCGAAATAACAGAGATAAATCAAGTTCAATATAGACCTTCTAAAAAGCACGAAAAAGGTGTGTATTTTTAAACAAGTTTGAATAACATCTGTTTGAAAAATCAATTTGAAGTGATTCCAAGGGCATATAAAAGCAGAGATATTAGTATTGAGTTATATAATCCTCCCAAAAATAATTCCACACCCATTAATCCCTTATAAATCTCTACTATGATGCATGAAGAGGAAGAATTGCAGTATGATATATCAAAATTACAGTACCAAGTGTAACAAATTTTGATCTTACAAAGAGAAATTAAAGATGAGATAGCTAGTTTAAAAGAAAAAAATGAGGCTAAGTTGGATGGTTTGAAGGATCAAATGAAAGCTACTATGGATGATAAAGTAGTGGAAGATCACATCGAGCATCAAGAACAATTTCTCCAACTCTCAAAGGATAACCTAACTTTGGTGCAAAATCGAATGAAACGAGAGGAGGATCAACATCATAACAAAATAATTTTTGAAGCAGTGATAGAAACAAGAAATAAAAAACTATGAAATCGATCAATTTCAGAGTATCTCAGCAAGTGGAAGAACTTACTCGTTGAAGATTCCACATGTGAGGATGATAATTTTATACAGAAGCATCTAGAAATAATCAAGCGCTGAGGGAAACACTTGTTTGAAGAAGAGGGGCATGTTAGTTCCCTATAATACTAGTGTATCCCCTTATCGTTGTTAGTGTAGCCCCCTTATTATTATTGTTGTACCCTGATAGCCCCCATACTATTATTGTTATGCCCCATAAAAGCCACTATTGTTGTGCCCTTACATTATTATTGTTAGGTCGGATAGGATTGTATTGTGACCCCATGGAATCCTATATAGAAATGAGTTTTTTTCATTTGTATAATCCAAGAATTGTTCATTTGTGTAATGTAAAGGAGGTTCCCCCTCGAAGCGGCTGATTTCTAAGACATTGATCTCTCTTTTCTCCTATTTTTGGAGCTGGTTTCATAACATTAAAGCATGGGTTTCATGCTTGGGTCAATTATAGGTCAAGCCTCTATTGTAGGATTTAGGTTTTTTTCAAATTAATTTATTGGTAAAAGACTCCTCCATCAAGTCATCCTACGCAAAGTCATCAACTCGGCCTCTTCATCAAGTATTCATCAAGTCAGCCTCAAATAAATTATCTTCAAGTCGATTTTCTTCAATGTACTCATTTCGGCATAAAATAGAGACACACCTCTTCCCAAATTCATGTCGTCTCATTAATGATGGAGGAAAAAATATATATATAAGGCTAAGGTTTTCACATTACACTACCATATAATCTCATACCAATTTCAGAGATAAGTTCATATCAATTTCAAAGAAACAAGTTTAGATCAAGTTTGGATAATTTCAGGAGATATTTTCAGTGCAATTACAATGATCAAGGTTTGGTATCATCATAGTAAGGAGGTATCTTTGTTTCAGTGTCATCAAGTTCAGTAAAAATGCATTCTGAGTGCTATCTTTGTTTTAGTTATAGCACAGAAAGAAGATAAGATAAGATATTATCTCAGTGTTGCCAAAGTTCATTGCTATCACAGATTTGATACTACAACAATATTTACAGTTTGGTTTCCCTATAGTGAGGGAGTCTTGATGCGACCATAGAGAGAAGGTCACGGTGCAACTACGAAAATGAGATATTTGTGTCATGACAATGATGTTTTCTCTTGGATATTATAGTGAGGAGATTTCAGTGCCATGACAGTAAGTATAGTGATGAGGTCTCAAGTGTAAACAAAGTGAAATGTATCCTGGTATGCTATCACAGTGAAAGGAAGAACAAAAAAGGATGAATTTATGGAGGAAGTCTCTAGTATAGGGTCTTGGTCATCTCATCTTGAATCTACTGAAGGAAGAGTTTGACAAAGTTTTCCCCAAATAGGGGGGTTTTTCCCTGGCAGCGTGCTTACATCCTATGCCCTCTTCTATTTGTTGCTTGGAATTAGTCTTGATGATAAGAAAAGATAAATCGAAAGAACACATAATAATAACAAAAAAATCATAAGATAATGTCATAAAAAGAGAAATTGTTTTAACTTCCACCTCCTTGGATTTATCAACACCTTTGAATATGAATTTGGTACAATTCTTACTTATAAAGGGCATCCAATGGCATATCATAGTGGGACACTTTTAGACACAGTCATAAAGTATCCCACCTATGAGAAATAGATGTATTCCATTGTGCAGGCCTGCCGACAATGGAAGCATTACATTCTGGGGAAGGAAATAGTAATCCAAATAGAACATAGATCCTTGCAGTTCATACAAACACAAGGGAAGTTGTAGAACGACTGCCATCATAAATAGTCCACACGCTTGTAACAATTCTATTTGAACATTAACTACAAGAAGGGAAAAACCAACAATGTTGCAGACTGCCTCAGTCAACCGCTGATCATGGTGATATAGATTTATGTAGGAACAAAATAATATACAGAAATAAACACAAACATAGATATGTAGTGGAAATAAAACTTCATTTCATTAATATCAATTAACAGAAATATGCTTATAGACATAATGGAAATAAACTAGCTAGGGCGCTAGTAGCTTATCTTTGAGAAGAGATGTGGCAACTATATGATTATGAAATATGTTAAAATGAGGCTCGAAGGCATAATTATTGTTTAGAAACAATGGAAAACCCTAAACATCCAAAAAAATAACCCTAGGATATGAAGTGCCAAAACTGTGGGCCCCGTTTGGGTAAATTGATACATCAATCTTCCCGTGGACGTAACTTTGGCATACGATCTCTGTTTGATGCGCTCAATAACTCGTTCGAAATATATATTCAAGGACTAAAATTTTTAAGTGAGAAACATTGGTGTATGATCCATGTTGTTCCCGATTTTCCAAAAAAACTTCGTTTAGGGCCTCAAAATGGATCTAGAAGTTCAGGACTAGAAAAATGGCTAAAAATAGTAAACTATAGTGAAACTGAAAAAATGAAAGAACCAATGGTGGGGGTCCAAATGGAATAGGTGGGTGGCAACCAAGATCCACCTGGATCATTCCTCCCCCATTAGGAAGCAATGGTCCCCATTGTTTTGAGTTCCTCCATGGGATGAGGCAACTTTTACTGAACTTGGTAATGGACTTGTCGAAGATGTCATGGACACACGGGTGGACATGCTGGATGCATTCAATAAATTTGGTTTCTTTATTGGCCTAATAAAATACATGTGTGGAGTCTATTTGTGTGGTCGCATGAGGTATGAAAATATCAAGAGGCGATGCGCCTGGGGTTAGATCAATGGAGTGCTTAACCTGACAGTGTAGAGGAACCTCTGTGGGTGAGGAAAAAATGTCCTCGTATTCCTCCATGACTTTGTCCATCTATTGCTGCCGTGTAGGGGAGCCTTGTTTCGATGTTGTGGCCACAATATTCTTCTTTCCTTGTGGTCAAATGGTAATGAAAATACATTTCCTAGTTTGGGAAACAAGCTTACTACATTTTTTTTCAGTAGTCAAAGAGATGGCAATAGGCGGTACTACCTCCAGTATCCTGTACAATTTATTTCCCAAAGTAATAGAAACAACATGAGGCCTAGACTCATACACAACATATTTCTTCCACAATTATGGTTGGCCCAATAATACATTAGAAACATCAAGAGGAGCAATGTCACACAATACCTCATCTGTGAATGGCTTGATGTTGTACGAAAGGCGGCACTATTGGTGGATGCTGTTGAGTCCCGAATTTGCCTCTTTTCCATACACTTTTCCATATCTCTTTCACTCACCTAAACCTCCAAAATTGTCAATATCATGTGCAAAAGGGGTATCTAACATGGTTTTTAATTATGTTTGTGTGTTTTCTATTTGATTTAGATTTTGTTCATACAGCTGCGGAAACTTGTCACTTTCCGCAGCCGCTGCAACTTTCCGCAGCTATTTTGTGGAAATCAATGTTACAGGTGTCAACGAAGGAAACGAGCCACATGGGCAGGCTAGGAATGACAAGGACATGGTTCGTGTCCTATTGGTTCAAGTAAATTCGTCAACGAAAGCCGCGGTCAAAGCCATCCACGTGGAAGTCAACTATGGAGTTCTATGTCGGCTGGACTCTGTTTCGTGGCATATAAACATCCATACGGCCGTTTTTAAGCTTGCGGAGGTTAATTGACATCTGTGCAAAGTTCTGGAGTTGAATTCAAGCACCCACCTTCCATAGATCCGTTTTCCAACATGGCCATACTCCTATATCCGTGGCCTTAGTGGTCTACGTGTTGGCTGCTATCATAAACTTCAGGAGACAGTTACATTTTGTTGCTTTATAAAGAGCGTTTGCATACGCACGTAGAGTTAGTGAATGTGAGTTGATAGTTGTTAGTTGATATAGCTGTTGAGTTGATGTGCGTACTCTGTTATGTGGTGATTACGCCGCCTTGAGCCGTAATACCACCAGTCTGTAATGACTTGCTTTTTAATGTGAAAAACTCTGTTTTCATAACTTAATTTGTGTTGAGGATCGTTACCAAAGTTGCGTAGAGGGCCCCTGCTCAGCCGAGGTTCTGTGTATTAATGTATATATTTTTCATTTCATTTCTTTAAGCAGTCATTGTATCATAACCCATTACATGTTCATATTTCATAGTTGTTTCATTTCTGTTCATACATTTCCGTAATTTCCATTGCATTCCTGTCTTTTATGTTTTTATGATTGTTAAAACACTGATCAGTTTTCTTGTGCAGGTTTTAGGTAGACAGCCCGGGGCATTTTCATAGTATTTTTGCTAATGATATGAAACTGACATTATTCTGCTGCTAGTTTTCTTTCCACAGTCTTTGTTTAACTTCAGTCTTGTCTTGTGCACTTCAGTTTTGCTTATCTGATCCAGTAGTTAAAATTAGACATATTAAGCTACTCATAGTGTCTTCAGCTACCTTCGAAAGCCACAGCTGGACTGATGGTGAGGGGCTGCATGATGAAATGTGTAGTTTAGTATTAGTTTCCTTTCTGCAAAATTAGATATATTAAGCTGCTCATAGCGTCTTCAGTTACCTCCGAAAGCCACAGCTGGACTGATGGTGAGGGGCTGCATGATTAAATGTGTAGTTTAGTATTAGTTCCTTTTCTGCAAATTTAGATATATTAAATCATGTATGACATCTTCAGTTGCCTCCGAAAGCCACAGCTGGACTGATGGCGAGGGATTGAATTATGTGTGTATGGTTTAGTATTAGTTTACTTTCTGCAAATTAAATAATCAATTACACAAGTTGTTTATGATTACTTCCGCAAGTCATAGCTGGTCTAATGATGAAGGGTCAGAAAATGAATTGATGTAATCTGATTTAGATTTATTTTATTGCAATTTTGAATTTCCATAAGCGTAGTTTCTTTTGTGTTCAGTTGGCAGCAAGAATAGTTTAGTTTTCATATTCACTAGTTTCTTGTTTTGATTCATTAGATTAACAGCATTTTCCATTTCAGCAGTTTACTTTCTTTTGTCATTGTAATTTCAATTTGCTTTTAAAGTTTCGAGATTGGTAAATCATTATAGGGGATATCACTTCCTTGAACAAATATAACCAAGCTTGCTTTTCACTTTAGAATTTCCATTTCACCTTAGAAAGACCATAAACGACAAAAAGTTAAGAAAGAGGTTATCTTGCACATATGGTGCGCCGCACTTCATCAGCTTACGATTCCCGGATTGACAATTAAATGCAGCAATTTAGGACACACTAAATTGACCAAACAGATGCTAAGATCTCGTCCTTCGTGAAGCCACCCAATGGTATATGACTGTAGGTGTGTAATGGTCAGTAGGTCGAGTCACTTCACGACCTCTATTGAAATGAGGTTATTTTGTCTTCCGATATCGACATGGAATTGCAGTGGAGAACTCTTCACCCACATCTGTGAATGGAAGAGGTTATCTCCCTCCTTTGGATCCTCGGGATCCTCCCCTTAGAGCTTGGTGTTGGCAACAATGGAACTGGGATCCACATCAATGATCTACTTCCCTTTTTCATTTCCCTTTTCTGGTTCTGACTCAGGATCAGAACATGCATCTGATTTGGGTGCCTTTAGTTCGGCCACCAACGACTATTTGGCCCGACACTTGTTTGTGCTATGAGTGGGGTTGTTATGAAATTCACATCACTTCCCCATGTCCTTATTTGGATTTGTCATGTTGTTCTAAGTCACCTTTCTTTGGCTTTTCTCATTATTCTACGATTCGGGGGTGCCTTTCCCTAGCTTCGGATTCGCGGATCCAAAGTCTCGCTTCTTCAGCTTAAATTTCTGCTCTATATTGGCAACATAGAAATATGCTGTGCCAAGAAAGGTAATGTTGAGGAACTCCATTTCCTATTGAATGTATCTGTGAAAACAACTGTGGTACTTGAGCACCAAATTTCTCTCTAAATCTTTAATACCCAACTTTGTGCGTAGGGTATGGAACATATTCTTTAGTTCATGCACATCTTGATCCCTTTGTTGCCACAGTGTGGTCCATTCGACATGCTTGTTCTCTTAGCTCCCCACAAGGTAATATTGTTCCTTGATGCTGTATCGGAACAAATTCCAAGTGGGTGTGACCGAGAAAAAAGAGGGTTCCCTCTCGTCCTTTTGCTCACAATAGGTTTCCCACCAGTCTTTGACATGGGGGGTGACTTTGAGGAGTGCAAAAATAATATTTTCTCAGTCATAGAAATCATGGATCGAGAAATACCCTTCCAGAAAATTAAACCATATATCTATGGCGTCTACATATATTTAGCCTTCAAATACAAGAATGTCAAATTTGACCTATACCTTGAAAGGAGTGGTGCCTCCAGAGTGGCTACAGGATGTAGATGCGTTGACAGTGGGCAGTCGTTGAAGGATCTGGTCAAATTTATCTATCATCACGTTCCTCTATTTCTCAAGGGCCTCCTCGAGAAATATTTTGGTAGGATCTCCTGCTCCCTCGTCTTTCTTTTCTTCCACTATGGGAGTTCGTCGTGGTTTGCGGGCCTGATCTTGCAAGGGTTCAACCAGGTCGAGTCCTAACTCCTTATACCTCGACCTCATTGGGGACATGCAAAGAAAAGCAGGGAAATAGAAGACCACTCTGATACCAATGATCCAGATTTATGCAAGAATGCTATAATATACAAAAATAAACACAAACATAGAGATGCAGTAGAATTAAAAATTCATTTCGTTAATATCAAATAACAGAAATATGCTTACAGACATAATGGAAATAAACTAGCTAGGGTGCTAGTAGCTTACCTCTGAGAAGAGATGTGGTGGCTATATGCCTATGAAATATGTTACAATGAGGCTTTAAGGCCTATTTATTATTGAGAAATAATGGAAAACCCTAAATATCCAAAAACCTAACTCTAGGAGATGAAGTGCCAAAACTGTGGGCCTTGTTTGGGTAAATTGGTACATCGATCTTCCCATGTATGTAACTTTGGAATACGTTCTTCGTTTGATGCAATAAATACCTCTTTAGAAATATCTCTCCAAGGAATACAAATTTTTAGTGAGAAACATCAGTCTATAACCCATGTTGCTCTCGGGTTTCCAAAAAAACATTATTTAGGGCCTCAAAATGGATCTGGAAGTTCAGGACCAAAAAAAATGCTAAAAATACTAAACTGTACTGAAACTGAAAAAATGAAAGAACCAATGGTGGGGGTCCAAATGGAATAGGTGGGCGGCCACCAAGATCCACCTGTATCACATGGCGCTGAATACTGTGCTCGACTCTTGCGGGCATGAGACTTCAGGGTGGTCGACTCTTTACAAGAGTGATCCAGAATTCAACAATACATACCAGATGCTCTTGGAAGGCAAGAAAGTTCCAATTTATCACATCGAGGATGAAATATTATTCCACCAAGGAAACCTCTGTGTTCCTTCAAGTGAGCATGCCAAGATGATTTGGGAAGCAAACTACAATTGCGTCGCTGGAAATTTTGGGGTAGAGAAAATAGTGGGATTACAACAAAAGTATTTTTATTGGTTGAACCTTCGACAGGATGTTGGGAAGTACATCAGATCCTGCACTACCTATAGCATTTCCAAACCGACCTTCAAGAAGCAAGGCGAATATACTCCTTTTCCTACTCCTAGTCAACCTTGGAAATCCATCCCCATGGATTACATGTCGAGCCTTCCTTCTACTAAGCATGGCAACGACTTTGTTTTCGTGGTCATCGGAAAATTCTCTAAGATGGTCATTCTAGCGGCTTGCAATAAGAGTATCACAACAGAAGCCACTACTGAGCTCTTATTTGAATGAGTTTGGGTACACTTTGGGTTCCCAGACTCCATTATCTTAGATCAGGACAATAGGTTCCTAAGTACATTTTTTTCAAGTCTCTAGTCAATGCTGGATACCAAGATGACTAAGTCCACGACTTTCCACCACCAAAATGATGGCAAAAAAGAGGTCGTCAACAGGATCATCGTACACATTTTATGCATGTACAACTTGAAGCATCCACGCATGTGGGATCAAAGCATCCCCTATGTCCAGCACAACTACAAAAGAGATATCCATAGATCAACTAGACACAACCCCATTCAGGTGGGGTTGGGATTCCAACCACTATGTCCCATTGATGTGGCCATACCATTTGCAGATACTCAAGAATATTCATCTCATGTCCATTTTAAAGCTGACATGGCTAAAAAATTCATTAAGTGTAATCAACACATCCACCATAAGGTCCATGACATATTGGACAGACCTAATGCTAAGTATAAACACTGTCATGATCAACATTGGGTGCCACAGAAGTTCCAGGTGGGCGAAAAGGTTTGGTTACATTTGCAGAAGGAGCGTCTTGTTGGGGCCCACCGCAAGATTCACCTGCTATGATATGGGCCTTACACCATCACTAAGGCTATGGGAGACAATGCTTTTGAGCTTAGCATTCCCCCATTCCTTGGCATGCACCTTGTTAGCATTTCACGAGATCTCTAAGGCTGAAGAAGAAATCCCAACAGAGGTAACCAAAAACCAATATTTTGGCTTGGTATCTAGCCCTACCAAACCAAAGAGGGCTCTATCCACAATGTCATAGCCAAGAGGGCTAGATGAATTAAGGTTTTAGGATAGGTATGAGTACATGGGTTTGTTTGTTTGAATTTGGGTTGTTGGATGGGTGAATTATGTCAAAGAGGCTAGGTGAGGGAAGATAGGATTAAGGTTGTAGAGATTAAATGGGGAAAGGTATATAGAAAACCTAACACTTTAGGATTTCTTGAGTGGGATGGATTAGAAAGGTGAGGAGCTAGAAAGAGAAAGGCTAAGAAATAATTCTTTATAAACTGGAGAAGATGGAAAAACTATGAAGGTTTTCCTAAAATAGAGCATGAGAGATGTATTCTATTTATCAACTTAAAAACCAGCATATCATAGAAATGAAATGGATCATGAAACAAAACATTCATACATAATGAGACATAAGAAGGACAATGCTAAATTTACATACCACATGTATCCCAAAGAAATAGCTACAACCTTTTCATTAATTTCCCGCCAAATAGATTACACTAGAGTCTCTGATCAATGCATCAACATCTAACCAATTCCCACTTGTGAAATGGCTGAAGAATTACATGATATAGGCCTCAAACAAACTCCTGCCAGCCTCAAGGGTCGAATCCATGAGAGGAGGAGAAGTTCTGCCAAAAAATGAGCTGAATACCTAGAGTGTAGGCTGGTCAAACTGACTCATCCCTCACTTTTTGAAAACTGATTCATTACACCACATCATGATTTTTCATTTAATGTATTTACCTTAGATAATAGTAAAAAAATGAAAATTAAATATACACCATCAATTACATAAGTAATATCTTGATTTCCCAATATGAAAATTATTTTTGTAGAAAAAATAGAGAAAAATTAGAAAAATTTAGGTGCACCCTCAAAATGCTAGGTGCGCCCTCCAAGTGCCAGGTGCGCCCTCCAACTTGCAGCTGTGTTTTGGATGGGCTCCCGGTGTCCAAATTGAGCTTAGGATAAATCGTTGGAAATCTGATCCTGTCTATTTTCCAGATATATGTATGGTTTGTAGAATGGACTTGATTTGACCCCTAAAAACTTCATTATCTCAAGACTAATCAATGCGCAATGCCAAGGTGAAAAATGAGGCAAAACTGTGGTTTTTAGGGTGTTTTTTCACTTTTTCACCTCCCAGTTGTCCAAAAAAAGCTTAGAAAAATTGTTTTCTTGAATGTATTCATCATTATGAGTCTAATGGTGGTCTTATTTTGGCCAAAATATGACTCAAAAAAAAGTGCAATGCCTAGGGCATTGCGCACCTAGCTTTGCAGCTATCACAAAACTGTCTTGAAATACACAAAATTTTCAAAAATGTCCCAAAACCTGTAAAAAATTGCTAAATGATAACTGATGATGAAGGTTATGCATGGAGTGAGGATTCAGCAAGGATATCAAGCCTCTCTTCCTCTTTTTGCATGGTTAGGGTTTCAAATTTTTCTTTGGACTTCTTAAGTTTTGACCTTGCAATCTTGTTTCTTTTGGCATAATGATTTTCCATCCTTCTCTGAATATCATTGTCTTTCTTTGCCTTGTCCAGGAGCTTCTCAAGATGATGGTTGGCCCTGTTAATATAATGCTCCCAGTCCTCATTTATCATGATGTCACGCTTCTCATTCAAGGTTAACTGACTTGCAAGTTCAACTTCTCTTTTCTTCTCTAGTTCTAGAGCTCTTTTCAGCCCTTTATTCCTAGGCCTTTGTCTTGGTACTTGTTATTCTATTTCATTTTTCACACCATATGTTTCTAATGTCTCTTCAAGAAATAATTTAGATTTTTATGCCTCTCTTTGAGCTTTGATGAATTTCACCTCATCAATGAAATGTTTGGTATTTCGCTGTTGGTTCTCCTGCTCAAGAAAGGTAATGAAAAATTTAGATCTCTCAATATTAGTTTGTAGCTTGTTGGAATAGGGTCTCCTAAAGCTGTGAATTTTGTCCATTTTTTTATATTTTTGGTATTATTTAGTCTAACGCAGGGGTTTTGGGGTGGGTCAAAGCCCCGAATGCATTGTAATGGGTCAAGGGTAGACCAAGAGTCCACAAACCACGATTTGCGGACCATTGGATGCGTAGGCTAAATCAATATAAATAGATGAACATTTTTTAGTCTTAGAGTAGGAAAGAATTGGGATTGATGCTAAGCACAACTTGTTAGATCTGTTGTCAGGTTGTTCGGGTAAGGACTCCTGCTAGCTGTGTGCAAGGAGATCCTCATTCCTAGTGTGCAGACCCTGCTGGTTGTGTGCACAGGCGATATTTTGGGATTTTAAGTGGATTTTGATATTAATATATATGCAAATTACTATTGGACATCTGATTTTATCTGAATATGATTTGTTATGATCGATGCGAACCCAGGTTATATGCTTAAGTTGCGAAAGTATCTGTTTAAGTACTATGAACTGTGAACATATCTATGTTTCTGGTATATGTATCTATGATCTATTAATTACTGCAATTATAGTGTTCTGTGCTGATACTTGGTATTATGCACGTGGATGTAGAGGTGTTTATTCAATCTATGCATGATAATAGCTCTGGAAGCCTACGAATAGATCTGTTTAAGTACGAACTCGATAGGCTGGGAACACATGCCTGCTTGACTTACCTACTCTCTCTCTCTGAGGGTGCGGAAACTTGGTTCCAGCTCCTTCCCATACTGCTTCGAGTGAGACTTTGGCCTGCGCAAGTAGGTCACTGCTGAAAGGGATGGTAGAATAGGGGTTTGTTGGAAAACCTTAACCTCCGAATCTAGGTCAGGACCCCTCGAGCCAACATAGCTCCTTAATCTTGGCTTCTGTCTCCATGATGACTGTGCTTATAGTGATCTCAAAATCATCTTGCTGACTCAAATCAACAAGGTCAAACTCCATGTCTGTCTCATGAAGATTCTCCTCCTCATGCCTGATCTCTTCTTGAATATATGCTTTTGTCACCTTTTGTTTTCCTTTGTCTACTTTCTTTTCCGATGAATAAGGAAAGGCCCCTCCCACAATTTGTGGGGAAAACACATTCCTATGAACTCTCTGGTATGTTTTTGCCAATATACCCAAATCAACCCTCTTAGGCTTGTTAATATCAACGCTTCTTGGTGAACCAATGTGCACATGAAATGGTGATGGTGGTGGTGAAATTGGTGTAGTTTGAGCTGATGATGAAGCAGGTACTGTGGGATGAGATGGAGGAATGTAAGTGGAGGGATGAGATGGTGGAGGCACAACTTGAGCATGTTGAACTGGTGGAGTAGTGAAGATGTCATTTGCTATGAAAGTACTCCATGAGATGTTCAATTGATCAAGGTGATGGATGAAAATGATCTTGATGAGGGAGTGGTGAAAAAAAAATTTCATCTGGTGGTCATAATCTCTCTTTTGAACTAGGTAAGAAATTTTGTCAATGCTCCTGAAGAGAAAATAAGGTATGTTGAGTAGTTTTACCCTTGTGAAGTGCATTAATAACTAGACATGATAGTTGTAGAGTGTAGAGAACCTTCCTTCACAAGTAATGTACTTCATGATGATTTTCATCATGGGGGCATACCTATCTAGGAGGTAAGAGAAAGGAAAGACCCTCTTTACTTCATTTTTGTACCTTGGCTTAATGTAGGGCTCATAGTAATGATCCTCCAAGTCTTTTTGTTTGTACCATTTTTCACCAACATTCATAATTCTAGTGGCAGATGCTATCATGGCCACAGGAACTATGAATGTGACACCAACAAGGGTTACTTGGTTGCCATGAAGATTAGAAATGAACAGCTTGGTCAAAACAAGGTGATATTGGACCCTTCATATTTTTTCACAGTAGTCAAAGCATCATACATGATTGAAACATGTCACAGTCATGGGAGAGGCCATGAGTTCTTTGGTGTTTGGAGGTTCAATTCTGAGGATCCTCCCTCCTTTGTGTGGCCTCCTCTCTTCCCTTTCTTCTTCCTCACTGATTTCTCTGTTTTCTTCTTCCATAGTGTCTTGGCCAAAAACCCTAGGGAGATGATGGGAGTGAAATCTAGATTTAGGGAGTGGGTAATGGGATGAGAAAATTTAAGGAGATAGGGGAAGGGGTTTATGAAATGAGGGAGGTGATAGGGAGTAGAAATGATAAGGGAATTGTGAATGGGACTTTAATTACAGGCTTAGGGATTTTGGGAGCCTAGGGAATTGAAGCAATTAGGTCTTATGGTTTTGGGAAAAAGGGCTTTGGGAAATGGAGAGAGTGATATAGGGGTAGGGATAGGGTCAATTGCAATGTGGGAAAGGAATGTGAGGCGGTAGGTAATGGAAATTGGGGAATTGACAGTGATACTAGAGTTTTAAGCTCAAGAAAACATCAAATCTTGCATACAATATCAGACACCACACAAATTGATTTGAGGAGAAGAGGAATGGTGTAACAATGGATTACTTGATTGCTGGAGAGTGTGGGCAATGATTTGTTGAAGTTTGAGAGAAATGCAATATATTTGGAGGCTCTCTGAGCGTTTTTGGGCAGGTGCGCCCTCCCTTTGCCAGGTGCATAGTGCCTGAAGGCAATGCGCAATGTGAGCTACAGGTGTGCCATCCTAATGTCTAGGTGAGTAGCACAACACAAAAAACTCAAATTTTCACCCTTCAAATTGGAATTTCGTGCTACAGAGGTGGTGACTCAATGTTGCGAGGGAGAAATGAAGATTAATTTGATGTCTTGAGGGCCTTTATACTTGGTGAAATGATGATTTGGGCCTTGCCACCCACTTTCTTCATCTATCACTCACTTAATATTTTCAAACACTCTCCTTTCACTTGACTCTTTCTTTTTGAAAAATTGATCATTTGATATGCTGTGAGAACTCTAGGATTTGATTTCTTGGTGCTTTGGCATGATTGGAATACTGTGTTAGAAGCTTGGGAACCTTATACTTATTACATATAAATGACATAAAATTACAACATAAAAAATTAAAAATTACATCTTTTTGGAATAAGAATTACAATTCAGGATAAAAATCACAACTTTGAAAGGATAATTACATCTTTGAAAATCATCTCTTTAGATGGTAAAGAGATTTTTATTTTGTTCACTCTTTCACTTGTTGACCTTATGCAATGGAATGAAGCTTTTATTGAACCTTGGAAACCCTAGCGACCTAATGGAACCTTGAAAAACCCTAAAAGACATAATGAGACCTTGAAGGACTGAATTTCAAGATGACATGACTGATATTGATTTTATGGATGATGTACAGTCAGAAAGGTATGAAGATATGCCAACAAGTAATCAAATTTGTGGAAGAGTGATGATTTTTGGACTTGGGGCTACCATCAGTGACTAATTTTTTGCATGACCTAGTGGAATGATACAAAATTTCTGAGTGGGACTCATAAAATGATATGAAAAGAAGATTTTGATCACTGATGGCAGGATGCAAATATTGACATTAACACACCCAATGTTCAATGTTGGCCCACCTTCAACCATACTTTCCACCATTACTAGACACATAAGAGATTGAAAAATAACTCACACCAACAGAGTTAAACCCAGACTACATGGAACATGCCACAACTGATAAGATCATGGACACACAGATCAAGAAAACTCACCAACAAAAGATCTAATTGTATCGGGTTGTCAAAGTTGGCCAACTCCTAAACCAAGGCAAGTGGGTCACCAGGGACCAAGTTCAGTAGAAGTGTCCCCATCTCATGGAGGCACTAAATGCAATGGGGACCATTGCTTCCTTAGGTGGGAGGATTGATCTAGGTGGATATTGGTGGTCACCCGCCTATTCCACTTGTACCCCCATCATTGTTTCTTTTCAGTTTCCTTAATTGTAGCACAAATTACTATTTTTAGCAGTTTTTGGGGTCCTAAAATTCCATAGCTATTTTTAGGGACTAAAAGATGTTTGTAGGGAAAACAGAGAGATCGAAAGTTTCCCAATTTGGATTACCAATTTTTTTGGCCTCCTCTTTGAGATCTTAGAAATGAGGTATTATGTTAGCCAAACGGAGATCATGGCCAAAGTTACGACCTTGAGAAGTTGACGTTCCAACTTACCCCAACAGTGCCCACACGATTTCGGCGCTTCTTCTCATAGGGTTAGGTTTTTGGATGTTTAGGGTTTCTCATTGTTTTTCAATGATAAAAATTCCACCAAGCCTCATTGTAACACAATTGAGAAGCACGTAGCTGCTACATCTATTCTCAGAGATAAGCTACCATCACCTGAGCTAGTTTATTTCCATTATGTATGTAATCATATTTTAGTTCTTTGATATTAGCTAAATCTCTTCTCAGAGATAAGCTACCATCGCCCAAGCTAGTTTATTTCCATTCTGTATGTAGGAATATTTTATTTCTTTTATATTAATGAAATGAAGTGCTATTTGTGTTGCATATTTATATTTATGGTTATATCTGTATTCTATTGCATTCCTGTTTAAGTTTAGATCATATACCCACTAAGTTCGTTAAGGCCAAGGTTTGGCCAATATTTTGACTGAAGGTAATGACAAGGCTTTGGGATTAATTTATCAAAATTATTTGTCTAACATTTCAACTTCACTTGAGATTCAAATATTAGGAGAACTAGAATGGTACATGGGAATTATTATTATTTGCTAAATCTTACATGCCCTAACCATTTAGTTACTCATAAAATAAGAGCCCTTAGGCTGAAAGCAGCTAAGTATTGCATCTTGAAATATGGTCTTGGATGGATAAATCCTGAAGGGATAATACTTATGTGTGTTGATGAAGTTGAAGTGAAGAAGATTATTTATGAGTTTCATGTAGGATTTTGTGGTGGTAATTTCATTGCAAATACTATCACCCACAAAATGTTGCGAGTTAGTTATTATTGGTATTTTATATTTTTGGATGTGAACATGTCTAATAGAAGTTTACAAGCTTGCCAACTATTCACTGGGAAGAAAAATCTAGTTTCGATGCCGCTACAATATGTGGTTGTCGAGGCTCCTTTTCAGCATTGGGGATTGGATTTCATTATAAAATTCAGAAAAAATATATCTAGTAATGGCTACTTATGGATCTTGAAAGCTACTAATTATTTTAATAAATGGGTTGAAGCCATTCCTATTAATAATTCCTCTAAAAAGGTTAGTATGGACTTCAATGAAGATACAATTATTACTCAATTTGGTGTCCCTGCTAAAATTACCATTGATAATGCCAAGACTTTTAATTCTACAAAGTTTTCATCTTTCTATTTTAAGTATGGCATTATTTTATCTCTCTCATCAAACTACTACCCTCAAGGTAATGGTCTTGTAAAATCTAGTAATAAGAATCTTATAACCATTATTTTTTTTTCCCAAAGAAACAGGTAGCAAATTTTATAGCAAAATCTGGAAATAGGCCAGGTCCCTTACATTCAAAAGAGGAGATGTATCAGATATTTTTAGATGGATATTTAGGGAGACACGAATACTACCTTCCCTATTTCTATTGCCTAATATTACATTACATATATTATGTATTCTCTAAAACACTTTGGAGAGCTTAACTATTCGACATAACATAAATTTTCAAAAGTAGGATACCCACGACCATATTTCTCCTTCGTGTCCTAAACAACTTCCACTGACTGATTCAGATTCACATTTCCCTCAGTAACATGCTCCTGACCGATATTATCAGAATCCATAGTTCCCACTGCCATAGGTCTAGGTGCCTCACACAGGTTCAACACCTCCTTAAACACTCCCACCATTTCTATTTCAACCTTGACTTCTATATTATCCACCGAATACCTTGGGTTTATCATGCCTACATTCAATGTTTCCATAGCCTTCTGCATAAGTTCCATATCCTTTGCAAACCCGTTCAGATGAGCCAACAACATTGTTATCTGATCTTGGATCTCCTTAATTACCAAATTAGTTGAATTATCAATCAATTGCATTACGTTCACGCTACGCCTGAAGTTACCAATTTTTTTTCCACAGCCTGAGGTTGCATAAGCCATATTATTCGTAATTCTTACCTACCCCAAGATAATTTTGCTCCTAATTTTCATTACCCAACTCTTATTTATAACCAAGAGTTTTGAGATATGATGAGACTCCCATTGCTTCACAATTAAATGAGCTCTTGACCTACAAACCCATCACTGGCACACTCCTCTAGTCGAAGCACCGTCACACTACAAGAGAGTTGAAATTCCAAGGTATTGGAGATAAGCTCACTTAAATAATCATTTAATACACGTCTTGTTAAATTATAATTGTCCTGTTTCATGGTTCTTAAACACTGGCAGACCCACCTGTTATTTAATACTTCATGTTCCTTGATAGCTACTAACATTCTCGTTACCATCCTTGAGGTGGTAATTAAGGGATTACACCTATAATCCACTCTTAATCTGATGGACCGCCTATACTCCACTGCAATTTTAATTAATCCAATCATTAAGGGACATGACAAGTTGATACCTCGATGTAGGTATGTAATACCCTTGGGGTAAAGCCACACCCAAATTTTCTTGATGGTCTTCCATTTGATTATTTCCTCTTTTAACATGATAAAATTTGAAATTATCAAGATTATTTAATAAAAAAATAATCCTTTTTATCAATGGAGAAGGGTTGACATCGAAATTTTTCTCGTTTCTAGATATCATTATGCAATTTTGTATCACCACCATAGAGTCACCAAAAATAATCAAAAATTTTATTCCTTTGGAAATGCTTAGCTTCAGACCTTTCCAAAGAGATAGAGCTTCACCTTAGTTATTATAGGTTTTTCCAAGTCCCCATGGGTACTTTATTTTATATTTTTCTTTGAGGTTAACCATTATTAAGAAAGATAGTAGGAGACAATAAGTGGCCTTTAGATATCAGGATGAAATATGCATTATGGGAAGATAGGATTACAAAGAAGAAAACCACTGGAAAGAATCCCTTTGAACTTGTTTATGGCTTGGATGTAACTTTACTTGTGTACCTTAGGCTCCTATTTTATCAACTCCTTTAGAATTTTACCAATGATAAAGATGTTCTGTAAAATAGAATTGATCAGATAGTGGAGTTGGATGAAACTTGTAGAAAATTTTTTGATCATATTTGTAAAAATCAATCTAATATTAAAAATAATTTTGAAAAATCCTCCCGAGTTAGAACTTTGCAGGTTGAAGACATGGTACTATTATGGGATTGAAAGAATGAGAAGTTGATAAATCATTGAAAGTTTGAAAACTTATGGCTTGGGCCTTACATCATCAGAGGAACTACTGGACAAAATAATTTTGCTTTAGCACATTGGATGGTGAACCACTTGACTTACCTTTAAATGGTCGAATGATAAAGACAATTCTATAAAGGTGACATCTCATGCTAAAGGGCATCCTCTGTATTGTATCTCTAACCCTATTCCATGTTATTTCAGTTACTAGTGTAGGTTTCATTACAAGATTTTTATGTAGTGTCATTAAATTAGTTTTATTTTCAGTATTGGTAGAGTAGTTTCTGTTTGCAGAGATTTTATTGCAATACTTGAGATTATTTCATGATCTATGATTTATGTTTGAATAAATATCTATGTGATTTACTTTGTTTGATGTGGATGCGGATTTTGGATTCTCACATTCCTTCATGAAGCAACGTGTCCACATGTAGAGAAAGATGTTGACAATTGATGTGTCAACCACCCCATGAGCAGAGTATATCTCAGAGCAATACATAATTTTTTAGGCTTCATCATCATATTACAGTTTTTGGTGTTCATATTGTAATCCAAATTTTGTAGCCCTATGGGATTTGATGTAAAGATTATTCTAGTATGTTTATAAAGCCATATAAACAATCTGGGTAAGCCTACGATTTTTTACCAAATATTTTCACTCTAGGGAGTTTGTTTTTTTTTTTTCAATTATCTGTGGTTTTAAACATTTATAATTGGTAGAATTTTTCTCCCAAACTATGTCGCAAAGTTAGAGTGGGCCTCATACTAGATCATCTGTAAAGTGTCACAAAATTTGGTTAAGTCTAGAAGTCATGTTTTTATTGTCAAAATTTCCCTTATGTATGGGATGTCTATATAATATTTGATGTAAAAAAGTGTTGTCTATAGAGGTTTTATGGGGTATGTGTATTTAATTTTCACCTCAACTCCTGAAATTTCTATCCAGACTCACTTTGAGGGTGAAAAAATATGTTTAATCACCTCCAGAGTCTTTTTAATTGTTTTTTGGTAAATAATTGCAAAATAATTATTTGCCAGAAATTACTCAAAAAATAAAAATGAGAGAAAATATTTTTTTCTCCAAGTGAAAAAATAATAAAAAAGGGAATGTACACTTTCCAAAAATGGGATCAAGTTGAAAGTATCATTTCCAAGGCATAAAGATCCAAAAAAAAATCATTGGGCCAAAAGGAAAACAATTTCTGAAGGGAAATCAATTTTTTTGGTCTAGGGGGTTATTTTGAATGAGAGAATTTCAAGAAAGATATTTTTGAATATGTATGAGTGGTAAAAATCCACTTCATGGCCAAATATTGGTCCATCCATCTCATCACTCAAGGAGGTTGAAATTCTTGGAGATCTGTGCAACAATAATCAAGGGTTCACAATTTTTTGGGCAAGATCAAGCCATGGATCAAGTCCAACTGGTCGTTTTTCCACTTGGAGGCTCTCATCTCATTTTTCTATATAACGAGGCTCTAATATCCTTATTGTATCATCACGTAATCTTGAGATCTTGGTAAGTGAATCTCTACTATCATTGTAATATTTTTTTGAGCAATATAATAAAAGTCTTTCGGGAAAATTTATGGTGTTGTTCTTCAGTGATATGGTATAATCTCTTTGATCTCTTGTGTTTAATTCAGTCATTGTCATATATACAAAATACCCTTGGATATCTTGTATTATGTCAAGAAAAATTATTTGAGTCAGAAAAGTGTCATAAAGACCTTCCAAGGCCTATTCAACCTAAAAAAGACAAGACGACCTACAAAGTAGTGAAAGTTGGCCTCCAAGAGATATCTAGTTGACCTATTGAAAGCCTACATGAAGCCTATATATGATGGGTACTCGACCTCATTTGAAAACCATCCAACAAGTTCGATTAGAGATAAGAAGAATGCCATAATAACTTCCCTCTTAACTAGGGACTTGTTACCAACAACAATTATCTACTCTTTGGTGGATATCATGGCACTATAAACTACTTATAGAGCTCCTCATTTTGACATCATGTCATGAAATACAACTTATTCATCATGAAGCCTTCCTCTTCTATGAATTCTTCATAGGGCATCAACCATCTTCTCCATCTCACCCCTTCAACGAAACATAGTTTTTAACCAACAATAATGTCATCCTTCTCTTCATCGGGAAGTAACCTTCTAGTCCACATCTAACTATCCTTAGTACAACTACCTCTTCCAAGTCATGTTTCTTTTAGGATTTTCCATCCAATCTCATGATTATTAGTTGTAGGTGACGACTAAAACCCTCTCTCAGTAGCCTTGTTTCAACCCAACTAGATATTTTCTCAACGAAATGTACATTAAATCAAAGTTACCTCTTTATGGTGGCCTTTCTTCATGCCATCAACCTCTTAGAACATCAAAATCCTGCACATGTATGAATCCATCTCTGAGACATTCATACCAAGGTTCTTCTTCTACCTTTATCAGGGTCTTCATTCCTTCTTCATGGAGATGTCATAGATAGTCCTTCTAGTTATCAAATGTTGATCGTTTATCTTATTTTACATGACTATCAATACATCTTTCACAAACTCTCGTTTCACCTTCTTCACATATTTATTTCTCAAAACCTTCTATACATAGTTCCTTCATCATAGGAATCATGATTTCTAACCACCTCATATCCTTCATGAGGTCACATTATGTTGATTTCATCTTGTCAATATGTAGAAGAGTTCAAGGTACATTATATTCATACCTTCATCTATCTTTAGTAAGGAAAAGTCCCATAGATGCGGGTGACAGGCTGGACACGAGTGACAATCACACCTCTCCCCAAATAGATGATGGAGATCTCCAACGCATCGATTTACCTGCAGCGCATACAATTACCGCTAGCCCCTCACATGATCTTCGCAGAACCAGAAATGATGATGAGAAGATAGGTACTGTGTCACCTGGCCCTGAACATCACCTCGCTTTTATCACCATTAATGTCCTTCATGATTAACCAACATCGCAGCCTTACCTCCTCCCATGCACCTGCTCAGGTGATCAAGCTCAACACCCAGAACCATGTGAAGGCCACTCATCGCCATTCTCATAGATCTCACTCCAACCCCTTTATTACTCCAAGTAGTTTTCCCCTTTCCTCCCTCAGCATGTTACCTTCGCCTTTCACTCTCCTCACTTTGCTCTGTCTTCTCACTAACCTCAATCAACTGTGAAGCCTCTGTCATAGCATGGAGCTATGCATCACCCTTCGGATCTCCGCACTCTATCTTGTGAACCTATCCCTCAGATATTGATGCCCCTTCAGCCCCAGAGTGAATCCTGTATCCCCTCCTTGGCCCTTGGTGCTTCTGTTTCTCCTGACCTACTCACCCCATCCTAGGTGCATAATGGATCCCAGACTTCAACAACGTACCATCCGCTAAGGTCAAAGAGGGGCTCTCCCAGGTCGATATCATCGTGGAGAAGATAATCGCCTCGAGTCGATTGATGGCTCCTCTTCCAACACCTTTGCGAGCCAAAGACCTGATCCTGATCAACACACAGAATCCTCTAGGCAAGCTACATAGAGAGGTGGTCGAGGTACAAGGAGGTACACCTCCTCTCCCAGTACGCACTCTTTGCATCACACACGTGACCCTTTGACGGCTTCGGAGAAAGAAGATGAGGACATGAACATCTGGGCCATGGATTCCGATGGAATTTGGACGCGGATTCCAAATTCACTAAAGCTGATGTGGAAGCAGCTCCTGCGCATGCCCTTTACTGTCCCATTGAAGAGGAGAACCCCAATGGTAATGATGAAGAGGATGAGTAACGTCTGCGTAGTGGCTCAATTTTATTATGTTTTTGTCATGTTCCCCTCAGGTCCTGTCTGTTATCATCTACTTTATGGTTTTTAGCTGTGTCAGTGCTACTACGCATAATGTTCTTCTTGGTTCTAAGTTTTGTTTGGGCTAGTTTCCTCCCCTGAGGCAGCCCATAAACAAATGTAACAAAGGCTGGGATTGGTTAAGCGTAGCTTACCAACCCATCCTATAGCATATGTAACTCTATGTTTTCGAAATTAATAGATTAGCTCAACTTACCAAAAAAAAAAAGGAAAATTTCCTTCTTCTTTATATATGCTCATGATATATAGCATTCAACCATTCTATCTGCAACCATATGATGACATGATTTTATCTATCTATTACCAAATATGTACACACTTCTTCCTTCCTATATTTCTAGATGACTTTCTTCAACCATTTTTACTTTGATTAACCTTTTATGCTTCTAATGAAGGTGCCATGAGCTTACTTTCTCTCTATCATGTACTATGACTTCTCCAAAAATATAGTCTTTTACTTCTATGATGATGTCATCTCAATTTTTAGATAATGTATCGTATCGAACTTGTGATGCTTTCCATCATGATTGCTATTTTTTATAAATTGAAAAGAAATCCATGTAGGAAGTTATCTCAGTCATAATAAAGGTCTTTCACTTCCTCCTTCTTTGTCTTATTATTTTTTGGTTCTTCTACTTCTTCGGTTACATGGGATTCATTTTTTTCTTTTCACTTTTTGTTGTCCCTCTTGAGCTTAGGACAATTCCTCTTGAAATGCCCATATTACATCCATAGCATTGAATCTTTAACATGTCGGTCTTTTTTTAAAATCCAGCATAGTTACCAATCAAACGGGAAAATTACCTGGTACTCATTTTTTTGAGGTAGCAAAAAAAGAACCCGACTTTGAAAAGTGGTGATGCAAAATCACCATTTTTTTTGGAGAATAGTTTTGGCACTTTAAATTTTCTTAAGGATTTTTTTTTTTTTAAATGTCGATTTTGAAAAGTGGTGATGTAGAATAACCTTTTTTTTAAGTATATTTTTGGAACTTTAAATTTTCTATGATTTTTTTTCTTTCATTTTTTTTTTTTTTTAAATGTCATGTCGATTTAGAAAAATGGTGAGTTGTTTGGCACTTAAGATATTTTTATTTATCAAGTATGAACATTTGTTTTAAAATGTTAGTGATTTTCGTGCTAATTTTGAAAAGTGTTGATGCAACATCAATCCTTTTTGTTTAGAGTGGCGATTTTCATCTTGGTAATAAAACATAAAAATAAAATAAAAAAACGTGAGAAAAAAATAAAATATAAAAAAAAATATGAAAAAAAAACTAATAAAAGTGTAAAAAAAAAAAAAAAACTTGTAAAAAAAAAAAAATTCAGAAATAAAAAAATAAAAAAATTAAAAAAATTAAAAAATTAAAAAAACAAGAAAACAAAAAAATTCGAAAAATAAATAAAAAAAGAGAAAAATTAAAAAAACTCATGATTTAAAGAAAAATATAAAAATTAACAAAAAAAAAAAGGGTTAAAAAAAAAGAAAAAATAACATAATTAAAGAAAATCATAGAATAAAATAATTAAAATTAAAAATTAAAAATAATTAAAATAATCAAAATACTAAAATACAAAATAATTAAAATTCGGAAATTAAAAAAAAAAAAATTAAGTAAAAAATTTAAATTAAAACACACACACACACGAAAAATACACACACACACACAAAAAAGACACACACACACACATATACGCATACACACACGAAAAATACATTTCCAAAGAATAAAATAAAATAAAAAACATAATTTTTTTTTAAATTAAAAAAAAAAAAAATTAAAAAATAATAAAAACATATTTTTTAAATTTAAAAAAAATATTTATAAAAAAATAATAATTTGAAAAAAAAATAAAAATATATATATATATATATATATATATATATATATATGAAAAAATAAAAATAAAAAAATAAAAATAAAATAATAAAATAAAAAATTGTTGTTTTACGATCGCCGCGAGGGCTATGCGGCTCGGGTGGCGTGCAATGGGAGAGATGGAAGCTCTCCCACTGCCCGCTGGCCGAGCCCCGTGGTCCCTAGGGCGGCCAGGGTCAAACACATTTTTTTTTTTAATTTTTAATTTTTAATCTATTTAAATTTAATTTTTTGTTTTTTATTTTTATTTTTTAAATTTTAGGTTTAAAACTCTTTTTTTTTGTTGTGTTGTGTCTTCCGAATCCATGCATCAAGATTTTTGTTCAACTGACGTTTCAAACCATTTAAGTAGTTATTATTATTTTTAATTTTTTAATTTTAATATTAATTTTTATTTTTTTTTAAGTTTTTAAAATTAATTTTTGTTTTTTTGTTATTTTTCTAATCTAAAAATGTAATTTCCATATGTTTATATACTTATTTTTTTTCAAATTTAAATTTTTACTATTATTATTATTATTATTATTTTTAAATTTAAATTATTATTATTATCATTACTACTACTACTACTACTATTATTATTATTTAATTTTAACTAATTTTAAACTTATTAGGAATTTGGCTTCTGTGATCCATAAATTGTGTATAATTTTTTTTTGGTGAAAATCACATGTAAGAAAGTTTTGTTGACACGTTTCGAACCAGCTAGTATGGTTTATCATCAGGACAAGTTGAAAATCTAATCAAGAAACCTAATTAAATAGATAAGGAAAGCTCCAACTAGCCATTGTAAAATAACGGCTAGTTTGACTAGAATAAAAATTTAAATTAAATTTCATACTATAATATTATATTTTAATCAAATTTTATTATATTTTAATTTAAATATAATTTAGTATTAATGTTTTTTAATAAATTTAATATATTTTTTATTATTTTAATACTTTAAATTATATGTTATAAATAAATAAAAATAAATAATAATAATAAATAATAAATAATTTTAAACTTTTTATTTTAATTATTTTATTTCATCATTTTTAAAATTATGTGGTTTAATATATATATATATATATATATATATATATATATATATATATATATATATATATATATATATATATATATATAATACTTTATTAATTTTCTTTAAATTGCATGTTTTTTTTAATTTTTCCCTTTTTATTTTATTTTTGAAATTTCTTGTTTTTTTTTGTTTTTATTTTTATTTATATTTTTTGACAAGTGATATTTTATCTTTAATACCATGCCTAAAAATTATTGGAATTTTATTTTCATAAACGTGATAATTTATCTTTAATGTCATCCTCGGATTTTAAAGGCTTTTTAGAGACACAATAATATATTATCTTTAATACCATGCCTAAAAATCGTTGGCATTTTAAGACTTGATATGTGATCTTTAATGCCATGTTTATCGTTGAAATTTTAGGGTTTTCAGAGTCATGATATTTTATCTTTAATGTCATTATTAAAAAATGTTAACAATTTACCCTGAAAAGAAAAAGATGTTATTCCAACATTAACACTTTTCATTTTCAAGGTGTTTTTTGCACACAAAAAATTGACGACATTATTCCAGCATCAACACTTTTCGTTTTTAGGTTGTTTTTTGCACAACCAAAATTGGAGATGTTATTCCACCATCAACACTTTTTGTTTCGAGGGTGTTTTTTCAATCCTTTTTTCAAGAAAAAGATTGGTTTTTAACATAATTTAAACAAATGTTGAAATTTGACCCTAAAAAGAAGTGCATTCTGGAAGGCACACTTTTCATTTTGGGTTGTTTTTTCATGTTTTTTGAGTTTTTTGGGCTAGAGTTTTTGTTTTGAGGTAATAGTTCTCGTTTGATCGGTAACTATGTTATCTTTTTTGAGACTTCCCTTTCTTCTTTTCCATAGCTGCAAATGGTTGAGTTTGTTCATTTGATCCAACATCGTTCTTCGCCTTAATACAATTTCTTCAATCTTGCATAATGACCATAGATCATTGAATGAGTTGGTTTCCTTCTTTTCATAGATACTTGATACAAAGTTTCCCCATTCATCAGGTAGTGCATTAAGCACTATGGTGGTAATCTCTCGATCATATGTTGTTTGTCCTATCTCTTGCAGTTGATCTCTTATATGAGATATCCTCATAAGGTATGAGGTTGCTCCTTATTAATTTGATACATTCATCTTGTATAGTTCAGTTCTTAATGATATAATTTCTCCCGATGTGCTTGTAGAGAACAATTCTACCATACTTTCATAGATCTCTTTCACTATTTTCAACTTTTCTATATAATGGATGAGGGAATCCTTGATTGATTCAATAAGGATTCTGGGAGCCCTTATTTCTCCTTTCATGTACTTTGATAGTGTTTGATATTTCTCTTGAGGATGTTTTGTGTTTTATCCCGTTACATATTCAATAAATTCATTTTCTATGAGGATAAAATCTATTCTCTTCTTCCATAATTCAATGACCCGAGTAATTTGTTGTTCACCTTGCAGAAAGAAGTCATTGTAGATTGAGACATAAAATATAGAATTATTACTTGCCAAGTGAATATTCTCCTTTTATGATGCTATATTCCACTTGATGCCTTCTTGATGATGTTGAATTTTACTACTCCTTTGAAAATTGAAGATGCCTTCTTGATGATGGTGAGTTGATGATATTATTTATTCAAAAGACAATGCTTCATCTTTAATATGGGGATAGATGATATTATTCGATGATGTGATCCTTCATTCAATGTGAGGGAGATCACTTTGGTTTGATGATGAATTTCTCTTCTTCCTTCCTTCCTTTGATTTATGATTTAGAATGTGTAAGCTTCCAAGAATGCCTTGAGTGGAGTTAGGGTCTTTTGAGGTCTTCTTCTTCTTCCAATATTTTCTTCCTTAAATATGACGCGTAGATGATATGATCCTTGTGATGATATTCTCCCTTGATGATCTCCTTGTGCTCAACCCTCTTGTATCCTTATTCAAATTGATGATCTTCAAGCTTCCTTTCCTTTTTTTTGTCACTTTAGATATGATATCATGTTAAGGAATCAAGGGAAGCTAGATTAGGTGATTTTCTTCCTTTGATAACTGCTTGTGATGTTATTTTACTTAACTTGATGCACTTATTATCATTTTCTTATTTTTCTTGATTATTATTATGTTATTTATCAGCAAAAAAATACTAAACAATGAATATCAATGAGGAAATAGGACACAAAAGGTCGGTTGCAATCCAAGGCCAAAACCTCTCCTCTTGAGAGGAAAATACACAAGAATTCTTCTCCTCTTATAGAATATTCAAATGATAAATTCCAAGACCTAAGACCCTAGACTAAGGCTCCTCCAAGACCAAATAAACCTCTTCTTTGATCAAATTCTCTTCCACAAAGTCAACATTAGTCAATCTAGCTCCAATACTTTAGATTTTGGTCTTTCTTCATAATTTCAGCTTGCTGCTACAAGATTGAAATTTTAGGCCCTTCTTGTAATCTATGATTTCCACATGTGTGGGTATATTAATGGATGAAGAAAAATTTTCTCTCTTTCACTTGATGTGATTCCTCCTTCTTGATGATTCACTTTTCTTCATTGATCTTCTTGGTACCAAAACTTGACTTCTAGGCAATTTTGTATTTCGGTCTTCTTGCAACAAATTTATTCCCTAACATCTTCGCATGTATGGATGATGGTAGCCCAAAAAAAGTTCCAAAACTTTGGTTTCAATTCTCCTTTTTTTCTCCTCTTTTTTTTTTGGATATTATGGTATTTTTTCTTGCCTCTAATATAACTTGTTGGATGGTTTTCAAATGAGGTCGATTACTTCTCCTATATAGGTTTCATGGAGGCTTTCAATAGGACGGCTAGACATCTCTTTGAGGCCAACTTTCAATGATTTGTAGCCAACTTGTCTTTTGTAGGTTGACTAGGTCTTGGAGGGTCTTTATGACACGTTTATGACTCAAATAATTTTTCTTGACATAATACAAGATGCCCAAGGGGTCTTTCATATATATGACAATGACTCAATTGACTTCTTGACTTAATGAAAAACCATAGAAGCACTCAATGGGTGCTTGACCTATAAATTGACCTTGAGTATGATACCCATGCTAAAATAATAGTAATAATATTTTTCTTTCCTTTTAAAATATACAAGAATCAAGAGTAAATTTCACATTTATGAAGACCAAACCTAGTTACATATTTCAACAAATCCCTTGTAGGAGTGGAAGAACTTGGCTTGTTAGAAGTCTTGGGTAGGTATCTTTAATGAGGCCTTAGCCTTGTTGAGAAATAAAGGCATGTATGTATTAGGGTTTTATTCATATTTTCTTGATAATTACTTGTGATGTGTGTTGGATTATTTTATTACTTTATTATGTTATCTTTCATTAAGCAATTATCAAATCAAAAGTGCATGAAGATCACAAGAATAAGGAACATAACATATAAGCACTCAATCAGGGAAAAACCCCTATAAATGGGAAAACCCAATCAAACTCTTCCACTAGAATATTCAAATGAGATAATCCAAGACCATTTTGACCTAAACAAATATCCACAACTACTTCATAAATTTTGGCCTGTACAATTTGCCCAGAAACCATAGAAAATTTTCATGTCTGTGAGAGAGATGCTCCAATAATCAATTTATCTTCTTCCTTCAATTAGGCCTTCTTTACTGTAATTATCTCTTCTTTTTCATCCCTTTTCTCTTTTATATCGAACTCATTGAGTGTGTTCCAAATGAATCAAATTCCTCTTCTATTTATACTGCATATGTTGGGTCAAATAGCCCTAATATGGGCTGACTTCATCAAGGTAGGGATGACTTAGCGAGGAGATGAAAAATGATACTTTTGACTCATAAATAATTTTCATTACATGATAAAAATGTCCAAGAAGGGTCTAATAAATGTGACAATGACTCTTATAACTCAAGAAAAAACCTAGAATCCTTCAATGGAGGATATTACTTATAAAATACATGAAATTTCATGAAACCCATGCTTTAAAATAATTTTTTCTTTTACAATTTTTTTTTTTTTTACATCATGACTCAAATACAATTATATAGATTGATACTAGTTACATTCTTCAACACTCCCTCTTAATTAGGGAGTTATTCATAATTACATATATATAAAGGGACATGGATGATCTCAAAATGATATTAAGAGTCGTAACACACACTATGCTACATATTAGATACTTGACCAAGGTATCTAATCAGTTGGGACTAACATGTGTTCCAAGCTTTAGCGACTATATGTACCATCAGGATTCAATTCTAACACCAACCCATGGACCTATGTATTGTATCCAAGGTTAGAGATCCAAAATACCAATGATACCCTCCCTACTTTGGGATCTAGACATCATCATAGGTTGGCCAAATGTCCTCTCAAGAATATTGTCACCCCAATATGCTTCATCTCTCCCTATATATTAAATATGTGATGTCTATTAGTCCAATATTTCTTCTGAAATATTCAAACTTATTATTTGGAAGATATTTCGTCAACATGTCAGCTACTTGTTGATTAGTTGAAATGTATTATAGCTTCACTACCCCATCCTGCACCAAACTTCTAATATAGTGGTACTAGTTATTGATATGCTTCGTCTTGGAATGGAACATAGGTTCTTTAGACATCTTGATGCCACTTTGATTATCACGATTTATAATTGTAAGATCTAATGGTCTTCCAACCAAATCTAATAGAAGCTTTCCTAACCAATCTGCTTCTTTTCCTACTTCACATGCAACAATATATTCAACTTCAACATTACTCAAAGGAACTATATATTTTTTCTACCCATAGAAGAAAATAATTTAGATCCAAAACTAAAAAAACCACCAATAGTGCTTCTTCTATTTGTCACACAACCACTCCAATCAGAATCGGTAAAACCTATCAATCAAATCTCATTCCCATCATATTTTAGGCAGTGATGAATAATTCCATGTAGGTATCTCAAAATGTGCTTTGAAGCTATCCAATGATCATACAGAGGTTCCTTATGAAATTGGCTTAGAAAATTTAGAACAAGGCATATATCAGGTCTAGTGCTCACCAAGTACATCAAGGAGCCAACCAACTTCCGATAACTTGTGGGATCAACAAGACTAGAATCAAAACTTCTTAACTTTTTGAGATTGTGATCATAGGAGTTGTCATAGGCTTGGAATACATCATACCAAACTTTTGTAACATCTTGATTATTTACTTTCCTTGACCAAGATATATCTCACAAGGTTTATACTAGACTTCCAAGCCCAAGTAGCAATGCATAAGTCCTAGATATTTAATTTCAAATTTGGCTGCCAGAATATTCTTACATTATAGGATTTTTCACTCCACACCTATAAAAAATAAATCATCCACATGTAAAAGTATGTTTACTGGTTCATTCTTCACTATTTTGATGTGGAGGTTTTCATCTATAGAACTTTTAACAAAGCCAATCCTTATAAGATAGGCATCCATTCTTGTGTACCAAGCCATAAGAGCTTAATTCAAGACATATAGAGCTTATTTTATCTGTAAATTCAAGTTTCTCTACTATTTATATAAAATCCTTCTGGTTGTTCAATATATACTTCTTCATTTATGGTTCTATTTAGGAAGGTTTTTTTGACATCCATTTGATGGATATTCCATCCCATAGTGCTTGCTAAAGAAACCAAATATCTAATAGTCGCGTACCTGGAATTATGAGAAAATATTTCTTCATAGTCTATTCCTTCCTTTTAAGACAAAACCCTTGCAAAAAATATTACTTTATATTTGTCTATGATTCCATAAATGACATGCTTGATCTTGTAAATCCATTTGGAAGTGATAACATATTTATCACTGGGTCTATGAATGATTTCCCAAACCCCATTCTTCAAGATACATTGATATTATTCCTACGTTACTTTCTCCCATTCCTCTTGATGAGCAGCTTCTTCAAAAGTAGTTGGTTATGATTTAATTAACTTTGTCATTTATGCTACATATCATGAGTATCTTTTAGGCCTCTTGATTTCTCTGAATGTGTCCTTTGTTTCTTTGTGTCCTGCTGCTTCTTCAAGTGTAGATCTCAAACAGGTTGGTCTCTTCTTGCTTCGGGAATGGTAGTAGGTTGAATATGTTCACTTGGTCCTTATTCTTCTTTATTTGTAGCTGAATTGTCATGTTTATCTTATTCTTCAAATAGTCGTGCATCTTCTTCATCAGATTCAATAGGTATATCCTTGGAAATTTTAAAGGCGTGATTTTTGTCAAATATGACATCCTTGCTAACTACAATTCCCCTTTCTTATTTTATGTAGATTCTATAAGCCTTTGATGAAAGGATATAACCAACGAATATACCTTTTATACTTGTAAAGTCTAACTTCTTTCACTTGCATTTTGGAACATGAATGTATGTAGGACATCCAAAGATTCAAAGATGATCTACGCATGGCTTCTTCCCTTATAATGCTTCTTTTGGTGTCATATTATCAAGAATTCTATGAGGACTACTATTTTTTATGTCTAATTTTGTCATGGCTACTTCTCCCCATAGAAATTTTGGTAGGTCTTGATCAAATTTCATAGTTCTTATGCATTATTCAATGGTTCTATTCTTTTGTTTTTCTATTCCATTTTGTTCAATATTGTAGGGAACTATGAGATCACTCTTAATGCATGCTTATTTTCAATAAGTTATAAGTTCCTTAGAAGCATATTCACCCCCATTTTCAGATCTAAGAGTATTTATCTTTCTTTTAGTTATGGTTTCTACTTTTGATCTAAATTCCTTGAAATTTTCAAATAATTCAACCATTATTTTGAGAAGATAGTGCCATGTATTTATAGAGTGATCATCAATGAAGGTCGCATAGTAAATATTGTGCCTCCAAGATATTTATTAGACATGGGTCCACATACATCAAAATGAATGAGGTCTAGTATTTTTTTATACCTTGTGTCACTACTAGTAAAAGGTTTCCTAGTATTCTTTCCCAAAGAAAATCCCTTGGGAGACTCATTCATGGTCCTCCTTAATGTTGGGGATGCCCTTCATGATTTGACTTATATAGGGAAGTATCTTGTACTAAATATTCCCATATATTCTATGCCAAATTTTGATGGGACTAATCTCCATGTGAAAAAAGGCGTGAGGGGATGGTGTAATGAATCTACATAATATTCCTTCATGAATCCCAATAACCCTTGTTTTTTCAAAACTTGAATCCTTTCATGTTGGCTTGAGGGGTCCTGACCGAGGTTTAGAGTTAGCGTGTAACCAACAAAACCCTCTTACTATTAGCCCTTTCAGCAATGACCTTCTTGTGCTTGCTAAAGTCTCACCCGAAGCATTATGGGGGGTGTTAGAAGTGTAATCACTATCACCCTCCAAAAAATGGTGCAGTAGAAGCCTTTAACAAAATCCCAGAGAATGTGCTCACAAAGATATGCAATGTAAAATGGAACAATTGGGACATGTGCATCCCTTCTATATTATGGGATTATAGGACTACATGCAAGAAGTTGATTGCTAAAGCACCATTCAGGATGGTTAATGGCCAAGAAGAAATCATGCCAATGGAATACATCACCCCAAGCCTATGCATCGCAACACTAACTAATATGGCTGAACCAGACATCATGGAGGAACGTCTCTCACAATTGGTTTCATTATAGGAGGATTGATTTATTGCCAACCTTCATCAGCAAGTATAGAAGGCACGCAAAAAGTCCTGGCATGATAGGCACATCTAGAAGAAGGATTTCAAAGAAAAAGATATAGTTTTGTTGTATGACAGTCAATTTGCGCACCACCCAGGAAAGTTTAGAAAGTATTGGTTGGGTTCGTATATTATGAAGGGGATCACGAATGGGGTTGCGGTGCACTTGACCATGTTGCATGACGAGAATCTCCCGAGGTACATCAATGGAAGCCGACTGAAGCCCTATAGGGATAACCCTATGCCTACCAAATGACTATATGGTAAAAGACACAAAATCCACTCGTCTGCGCACTGCACAGAGGACATACGCAAGTAGGTGTGACATGAGCACAGAGGTTGTGTGCAGTTGGGAAAAAATAGTCATTATAACAGTAACTCTCGGTGAAAAATCAATTTTACCATTGGATGGAGTGGGTTTTATGCAATTAATGAGGAGATATTACGAGATTTTTGAACTTTTTTTATAGGGATAAGGTGCCATTAATGAATTTCCAACCATTTTTACCATGGATCACCTATAAAAGTAAGGAAGCAAGTCACATCCTGTTCCTTTGCTGTTTGAGTGAATTGCGCCATGAAATTATTAATGTGTTCTGTATGTCTGGCCGTGAGACCCCCGCATTCGATGTGAGAAATCTAAGTTTATTTTCAAGCCTAGAATGACGGCCAATAACCCCGTTGTTGAGAGTGTGTGGTCGGAAGAGAAATCCATGCCCATCACGACATATACTAACCAGGGCTTTGAGGAAGTCCATGAAGTTATCCTGAAATTTCAAGAAATAGTATAAACACCCGCCAAAGGAAAGGGTAATGTGACCAAGGGATCGTCATTAAAGTCGCGGACATCCCCCAGGCATATTACTTCCTCGTGCCAGGTGACAAAGGATAGGTCTCCTATGAGTTACCCAACCAAGAGACCTATGTCAGCAACTGAGGAGATTGCGCTCTTTGTCGAGCCCATATCATGGCTCCCCAAGTATGTGAAGCCACGCATACCCTCTGTTAAGGCTCCAAATGATGTAGATACTGTGCGTGACTACCAGTAAATGCTGTTAATCCTTGAGGTAGCACATTTCAAGGGGATATGTTGGGAGAGATCCCATTGGTGAAGTTTGAAAATTATGATTTTTGCAATGAAAAGAAATTCCTTGAATTGGCACCAGATTACTACCTGAAGCATGTGTTGTATAGCAGAGTCGTAAAGGTAGATCCCATGCCATGGGCGCATGGGCTAATAAATGTCAGGATTCTTAACTTGTTGTGGATTCCCCACTTTGGAAGGTACCCCATCACCGATGTCTATGTGCACTAGCTGCTAGTGTTGGTACATGATGAGTGTCTGTGGATTCAAAACCATATTACTATATACACTGCGTTAATCCATCGGATCACCAACCTGCCGAAGAAAGGACCTCACCCTATGGTGAGCTATGGAAAAATGTAGGAGTAGAAGGTAGATGCGAAGGTAAAAGTGGACTACAAGGTGGGACGTGATTCCAGCGGCTTCCTAGTGTAGCATATTGATGACCCCGCGGTGTGCCTCAGAACCTTAGTATTGGGATGTAAAACGATGCTCAAGTGCAAGCCTAAGGTGGTCCCTATGCACGTCATCACATTGGTAGGGCAGTGCGAGAAGGGCGTAAGCTACAATTGGTCCCAGTACCTATGCATGAAGTTCTTGGAGAATGTATGTGAGGTGTAGGAGGAAGGAAAAAAGTTCTGTTATTCATGGTTTCTCCCGCATTCCTCCCAGATGTAGAACCTGGTGTATTGAAGGGGTGCACTACGTCAACCTATGGGACTCTACAAAATTGAAGCAAGTAATGGAAAATAAGATCATCTGGGTATTATTTGAAAGTGCATTGGCTGCATCAATCCACTTGTGCCTGCAGTTGTCCCCTGCCACATATGAAAAATACAAAGTCATTAAATAATTTCAAGTGAGTATGCACAATGTCCAGATTTTTGCGTGCAAAGATAGGGTATGGTACAAATTGATCTACATGGTAACAAAGGCTGAGATTGACCAGGTCAGTGCGACCTAGCTAGTTTTATGGAAGACCAGGCTAGGCTTCGCCAAGCCTATTACATCCTAACGTCTGTGAAAGAAACAACTAGTGCTCCCAAGGAGATAGAGCCGAGAAGGAAGAAAATAAAGACACTAAAAAGGAGACAGAGAAGGAAACTGAGCCAGAGATTGAAGTTGATCTCGGGGGCACAGATGGAAAGAATGGTACTGGAGCTGAGTCCCCCAGAGGTACCAAGCAGGGAGCTGAGACCCCTAAGGGTGCACGCAAGAAAAGTAAAGGATCAAGTATAGGCGACGCAGATGATCTCACCCTCGCAGAGGATGACTTGGAAAAAATTGCAGATGCAGTCACTTCTGCATCTGAGGACCGATGGGTCGTGCTAGAGGAGCAGTAAAAAGCTACAGTAGAGGTGATGCTGACTGAATTACAAGTACTTCAACTAAAGACAGAGAGTATTCAAGCGATCGTTTCTCAAGCGAGGTTGGATCAAGAGAGTGCGAGTACTAGCCTGGTCATTAGCACGACAGACAGCCGAATCTGCCCATTCCTTAGAGCTGTAGTTACTTTGGCCTAGCCAGATTTACGCGTACAGGTGCAGACGTGCCCTGAGGTTGGAATTGAATTATCTATGCTACCCAGTGGTAAGTTCCACACCATTCAGACCATCATCACAGATGAGTTGCAGTGTCGAGAGGCACACATGCACCAGAATCTCACAGAGGTTGAGCATAAGGTTGTAACATGAACGAAGGAGTCTCTATGGGCGTGGATAGCTCAGCAAGCAGCATTGGCCCAGTGCATCGAATTATAAAGTTTGATTGATCGTATTTGTGGTGACCTTCCTAAGGTTTCCATCCCTACCTCTACTACATCTCAAGATAAGGTTGAGAGTCTAGTAGCTGCCTTAAAAGCTTCCCTCTCCGAAGTACAAGCAGTAAAGGCCGATTTCAAACAAAATATTGTGGAGTTACGGGTAAATCTCTAACTAGAGACTCCACCAGAAGTGTGAGCGCAACGCGCTACCTTGGTTAAGGAGGCATCAACTAGCATTGTAGCAACTGTCAACAAGGGAATTGAACTCCTAGACGCCACCATGGGATTGTGGACTTCAGTAAATATCGATCCACTTGTCAGAAAAATGTCACAAGATCTGCGCACAAGGAGAATACATTTGATGAGCTTCAGGAGGTGCTACCCACACTTGTCCCTGCTTAGAGAATGGCGCAGTTGAAAAAAATCCAGGTGTTGCGTGATGAAATTGAAGACCTGCGGCGGAAGACATAAATTCTAACCACCCATATGAAGCTGTGGGATGATGAAGCCATGAAGATATTGCAGGACCTAGATTCTGTCGTAAAGAACTCGAGGCAGACATACCAGAGCATCAACCTTGCAGTAGAAGGGCTTACCTCTCAAAAGTTGGTACATGTAGCTCAGAGTGCTATTGATCAGAGCACAGGGACCCTTGCACCCTTTACCTCCGCCATCGAGGAGCTGAAGATGAAGATGAAGACCCTAATGCCTTTGTGACTCGGGATGAGTCAGAATATTGTGTTCGGGGGCTGTTGGAGTAGGGTCCCTTAGGACCACATTTTTGGGGTTAAATAATAGCATTTTTGTAGTTTTGAGTTGTGCATGCTAAGAAATGAAGGGTCAAGGGGCGGGTCAAAGTACCTTCATGATTTGTAATGGGTTAAAGTGTAAATATAGGGATCTCAAACCACAGTTTGAGGAACTTAGTATGAGCGCAGGCTAGGGTATAAGTAGAATTCTATATCGAGTCAGATAAGTCAGTTTTTGGATTGATAGTGTATGTATGTTGATGATAGAAATCTGTAGTGAGTCTATGGTAAGAGTTTGTGTTTGAAAGGTTCCTACTGGCTGTGTGCGTGGGTAGATCTGAATAATTTTAAGGGTTTTTGTGAACAAACTGATGAATAAAGATATTTTTTGGCAAATATGAGTATCAAATGCATATATGATTTACTCTATGTTATGTCTTGGCGTATAATTCCTATTTCTTGTATATGATTTATATTACTGTGATTGGATCAGATTGCATACCTATTTTAATATTGATGAATGATAATCGCTTAGATCTATCGCTGTAAAAATAAAAAATTACACAGTTATAACAGTTAAAGGAATTGAAGATCTACTATATGTGCATGCGAGCAGGATTAACCTATGTTGATTAACCTATGGTTTATGGTGAGCAAGTCAGTCTGTATAATAAGATAGATATGAAGACATCCACTTCATTTAATTCTCTCTTAGGGTGTGGAAACCTGGTTCTAGCACCCCCCCCCCCCCCCCATACTGCTTCGGGTGAGATTTTGGCCTGCGCAGGAAGGTCATTTCCGAAAGGGCCAGTAGTAAGAGGGTTTTGTTGGTTACATGCTAACTCTGAACCTTGGTGAGTGTTGTGGAGGTAAATCCCCTCTGCGGACAGAGGAGTCGCCAATTTGTTGTAGAGGTAAATCCCCTCTGCGGATAGAGGCGATCCCTACTAGCCCAGATCGGGTCTAGTAACAATCAAATCATGCTACAACGCAAGCTCCTAATTTCAAAATCAAAGTGCGATGCGAGGCATACCTTAAGTCCAACGTTGTTGTCATTGCAGAGAGGATAGTGCTCTCAATCCCTTGCTCCGGCAGGTCACAATTCTACCGCTTGACGCGATTGAACACCTGCACATACAAGAAACACAACGAACATACAAGCGTAAAACCAAATATTTTCAATTATGTGTCAGTCAGAGAGGACACAACTCATAAAGAAGCATAAACAATACAAGTGGAACTATAATCGTAGTCGCTTATATTAATGAAACGAAGGATGATACAACCTGGCTCTGACGCTGAATTCTCCTTCGATGGGTCGCCAGCGGAATACGTCTCGGTAAAGCTTGTCAGGAATGAGGACAAGCCTTTCTCTTTGATCGTCAATCTCCTTGCTATGGATTTGGCACTATGAAGACTATTAAAGCTCTTGTAGCATTCTTTAGGCTATGAAGGCTCTCGGAGATTCTTGGAGACTAGCTTGCAAAGGGAAATGGCAAGCTTATATAGATGGTGGAAGAGGAGTTGGGATCCCTACAATCATGGGATTGGCCCTATCCTCAAGGAAGCTTCCATGAGAGTTGGAAAACTACTTCCTCTACATGGAAATCCGGAGCCAAATGTCCCAAATCAATTTAGAGACGAGTTCAGGAGTTGGTTAAAGTCAATCTTCCGCCATTTATTTTTAAAAAACACCCTTTATTAAGCTTGGCGTGAGTGTGACTCTGAGACAGAGCGCAAATCGGTGCGCCCTCTTTGGAAGATTTCCCCCATTGGTGCGGGTATAACACTGGCTAGTCATGCCAAGGATGAAAAGGCTATTTTTAGGGTTTTTCACAAGGAGATGTCTTCGTGTGGGGAATGGGGAAGTCCAAGGCTCAGGGGAAATCTGCGTATGGCCGCATCATGTCACCGCTCATGTGTCACTTAACAAGCCCTCCAATGTGCGGGGATGGGGGATGGGAATTGGCAGGGACGGTGACAAATTGCTGTGTAACAGATGCCCCCTAAAGCATGAGGCCCGAAAGAGAGAGAGGGGTGAAATGCTTTACGAGAACGTGTCCAACCGAAAACACCGCCGTCAAAAAAGCTGCGTAGAGAAGTACAACTGATATCTCAAATACATGATATATGTGGTATGGGCGCAGCCATCCATAACAAAGTATATAAGAATCCAGATCTAGGCATGGACGTAGCCATCCAATAAGGACCGACAAAGAGACTCAGGTATGGTCGCAACCATCCAATCAGTGAGTCATGTAACCAATCATAATAATCCAAAAAATTGCAGCCTGGATTCCAACAGACAAAATCCAGGGTCTTTCACTCCATCTCGACCCGAAAAATGTACAAGTTCAAGCATGTGAATAAGTGAGCTGAAGTCAAACATGCAAGAACATCGCCTGATTACCAGCTAATGATGAAAGCTGTTAACAGACATGAGAGGTACCACCAATAATGACAATGGCCCTCAAGGTACTATAGGTACAATCTACGGCATGCGAATCAATGAGCTGGTGTCGAACACTTGTAGAATCACTCGATTGGAGGCCAATGATGAAAACCTCACGTCGAATGTGAAGAACCTGCCATTGAGGCATGCAAGCTCCAAGGTACCAGAAGGGAGTCTCTGGATCAGCTTCCTGGATAATGAGCTGAAGTCGACAGGAAGTGACCTTGATCGAAGGTGGGCCATAGTGTTTCCCACATCATCGACGTGAGACAGAGGAACATAATGTCTTTGTGAATCAAGATTAGATGAGAATCAGAGGAAGATTGATACTTGCAGAGGTCAACTTATCTTGAACATATAGGAGGCATGACAGTGGATTTGGCAGTATTTGACATCAAAAGATCAGAGGTCATGATGACGAGGCAAAGAATAGATGAGAGGTAAAAAAGGATTACCCAAACCCAAGGAGGCAAGTGGAAAATGAGATGAGATGTCCCCAAACCGACAAGAATGCAAACAAGTGCCATGTTCAAGAGCGACATACTGCCGACACGACAATGATGCTGGTTCCATTTTTCCCCACCATTTCTGGCGGGTACCTCTTTATTTTTACACAAGCTTGAATATTATACCATATGCTTTTCATATAATTCTGTCCTTCGGACGAACCCAACCTAGTACATTTAATGAGCCCTAGGAAGGAGAAACTCGAATTACGTCATGATTGACAATTCCCGATGTCATTTAGGTTTAACGAGTCTGACAAAGGGAGAACTCGACGTCTTTTCATGTTTAGAGAGTTTGAAAAGACAACAGAAAAGTAAACTCCAATAGTCCCTTTTCGTAAATAGTTCCTCAGATCCGAAAAGGTAGAAAACTATGTCTGAGAAAACCTCCTAGTCGCGATAGGCTAGGGTATTCTTTTTTCGTAAGTAATCTATCCCAGCCTGAAAAAGGGGTAAACGTATGCTGGGTAGATGTCGTTTTGTGACCACTTTAACGAGATTGAAAAGACAAGGGAATCGACAATATTTTCATGTTTAGAGATTCAGAAAAGAGCTGAAAGATGACTTCTCCTGAAGGAACGAGTGGTATTAAGGGTAGCAACTGGTTTCGGTAATGGTGGAACTGCTCAGAACAAGTAAAGGTTAAGAGGCTAGCTAAAAAGACCACTCATCGCAGTGGTTCCTCAGGAATGGGTAAAACAACCAAGTGAAGGCATATGATCGGCCAAGCAGATAGTGACGATGGAATGAGAAAACCAAGGCTCATCTGGAAAAAACAGGCTGATAAAATGGCAATCACAAGAGTTAAAATGGTAATGGTTTCATTTTTACACAAGCTTGAAACGGAAACAAACTATAATTGAAAAAAGTAAGCATGCCCCCAGCACGGTGACTCAATTCGAGGTACATGCCCCCCAAGCTTCAGTCCATATGAAAGGCATATGGAGTGAAGGTTCAAGTTACGAGATCAAGAGAGACTCGACTAGGATTTTACATGATCTGATCAAAGACTCGAATTGAACGGGAACATGTTTCATTGTTTTAACTAGGTTGACACATTAAAAGAACTATCCTCAGGACACCGTGTTTCATGGTTTAAGGAGCTTGACACAAGACAAGGAACTCTGCTCCACATCTTGTTTCATAATGAAAAAGAAGTCATCGCTTCCAAGAGTTTGACTCCCGATGGAAGGAAAACATCCTGGAAGTCAGGAACCAATGCCCCCAGCACTTGATGCACAACGGCACCATCACTGAGTACAGGCATGGGGTAGGTAGCCACATAGTTGACCTGCGGTGGGGCAGATACAATAGGTGGATAAAAACCAGGAAGGGATGATGGCGGGCCAGTTGTCACATCAAGACCAAAGAACGAAAGCTGATCAATGGTCACGATCCGTCCTTCATGTGGAAAACAGACCACACGAAAAAGGGAAGAGACAAGTGATCCCATGGCATAGGTGTAATCACGCTCCAAAATCATATTGAAATCCAAGGAGCCTAGAATAACCATCACGTCCATATGGATGGTTTTACCTCCCAAAGTAACAGGTAACCTTGGAAGGATCCCTAACAGTTGAATCGTTCTTCTGTTAAATTCCAACAGATTCTGCATAATAGGTGCAAGCGGCGGTGAACTGAAAGCTTTCCAAGTAGTTGAGGATAGAACACTAACAGATGCACCTTCGTCTATAATGGTGCTGGGTATGAACAGAAAAAAAGCCTGTACTGTGATCTCGAAAGGCACATAAGACAGAAGGCGGTACCCTGAAAATCGATTCCAATCAAAGGAAGCGACCAAACTACTTGGAGGAGCTACCGTCGAATAGAGATGGTCTTCCCTTGGTGTTACGGAAGAAGAAGGAGCATCCTCCACGACCTCCATCTCGAAGGTGGGAGGGGAATCCTTCGGGACCTCCATCACGGGAGGCGGAGGAGTAACTTCTTGAGATATAGGGACAGGAGAATCTTTCTCCAAGTCCGAGGAATCTGAAGAAACAAGAAGGACATGGGGGGTGTGAGGTCCACTCTCGACGGAAAAGACCTGGTGCATCATAGACGGGGCTAGTTCAACCAATTCCATGAACAATGGTTGGTCGAGAACGGATTCCTGAATTTGAATTTCTGAGGGAGTAGGATCTACCAAGGATGACTCTTGACCAATCGTGGCATCAGCTGGTGGAGGACTCAAAGAAAGCTTCTTGTAACTAGCCGGAAGGCACGATGTAGAAACATTTAAGTTGTCCAAGACTCACTTGGCCTCATCCATATATGGACAAAGGTGAATGGCATGGTGCCCTTCACACAACTTGCAGGGATTGGTAATCTTACCCTGCTTCTTAGGAGTCTTACCAGCACTAGCTGAAGACGTGCCCCCAACTTGACTCCCAGAAGCCAAAGGCAACAGCGGGCGACCGTTGGACCATACTTCGAGCACCTTGGGAATGCCAGGGCAGTCTTGAAGAAGATGGTCTCCCATGCACAACATGCAAGGGAACTTGACTTTCCATGGAGGGTTGGGAGGTTTATTGACGGAAGGCTTCTTAGGCGCAATGGCCACAAAGCTAGCCTCTCCTTTATCAGACTTCTTCTTCTTCTTAGCCACCTGGTTACTTGAATCCAGACTTTCACCAGGCGAAGTAGAAGAGGAGGACGCAAAAATAGGTGAAGAAGGGGAGAGGTCCACCTTGGAATCAACATGATGTTGTTCAGGTGGAGGAACTGACTGACTAGTAGCTGAGACATTTGGGACTACAGAGGTTGAGAACAACCAAACAGACAACCCAATGGTTAACCCAAGAAGGGACAACGTTGCCATATAAGGAGCGCCAACATTTCCAAAAGGAGGAAAAGGACTCGGATTCCCATTGGAGGTGATTCCTTTGTTGGTGAACTCTGGAAAAGTTGCATCAGAAACGATCTTCAGAACAACACCCTAAGGAAACTAACTTTAACCAGAAATATTTCGTGGGCAGTTAATTTTTTAAAACATTGAAACAAAACTCCACTGTTTCATCTTTTAAGAGTCGAGAAACAGGCAAAAGGTGACTCTATCGCTTTCAAATTGGAAACAAGTGTGAAAGGACAAGTGCTTGATGACCTTTTCAAATTTAAAGAGTCAGAAAAGATCGAAATGACTACTTTGGAACTCTAGGCAAAAGGGTGTACCAGATATCCGTGAATTGCAATATACACCTTGGTTTCAAAATGAAAGAGAAATCAACCAAGGACTTAACGTACGTGTAGGCAATCTCTCCGAATGCTATGTCCAGTGTATCACGGGTATAGGGCGGCAGACTCGGCTTCCTATGGATAAAGGATAGAAACCTAGTGGGGTCTCCCTTTATATACGCGACGGTACGAGGAGCACAAGTCCGTACTAGTGCCATCTAAAGCCAAGAGGCGAACGACAGCTACTAGGTTTAATGACGTCGGAACACGTCTCTAGCCTAGACCTCTAAATATTTCGTTAATGTTTCATTGTTTCCTTAGTGTAAATTGAATAAATTTTATGGTTGATCTTCAATTATGTTTTAGTTTCAAGGCCCTACCACATGTCATCCGACAATCTCCTATATGCAGCTATATGAGAAGATAAATCTTCCAATTCAATGAATACTATCTAGGTAAGGGAAGAGCTTCAAACAATGATGCAACAGACAACAACACTAAAAACGAAACTTTTTCCAAACTAGATGACTTTCACTATCCAAAAGTAATTTCAAACATTCAACAATGCGAATAATGCAATGTAATCTATGAAAAATCCTCTTTTTGAAAACGATGCAATTGTAATCTATGCACAATTTCCTTTTTCTTTTGAAAGAACAAGAATGCACTCAATGCATTTTTCGATGAAATGAGAATCTAATTAATGCATGATTTCAATAAAAGAGAATGCAATCAAAGCGATTTCTATTTTTTGATCATTAAACAATGTAATCTAAGTTCAATGATGGATCTCAAAAAAAAAAAAAAAAAACTTTTCAATGCAATGTGGTCTAATGCATTTTAACGAAAAGAAAACTATGAGACGAAAACTAAAAGAACACAAATCTCCTTAATGAAGGATGAATGCAAAAGATATGTAAACAAACAATAAGAATTCAATTGTTGTTTCAAACACTTTGTCATGAAATGCCTCAAAAGGCGACAAGACATATGAAGTCAAACACAAAGAGGACTTCCAAAGAAAGAGATCAAAACAAGGCATTCATTCCCTTTTACATCAAACAATCATGGAAATAAGACATTTCAAACAATGAGCAATGTAATCTATGCTCATACAATGAAAAGACCGGAAGGGAAAGACACACTAGTGAAGGATTTAAGGAAAAAAATCTCAATTTTCACACACCTTGAAATTGGCACGACTTTGTCATTGACAACTAGCACCAACTGGCATGAATTTCTCACTGAAAACTAGCGCTAATGGCAAATTGGTGCGGGTTGCTAACTGACAACAAGCGCCAACGCCTGAAAATGAAAAAACAAAGAATTTCTCCCAACCAAGACCAGACTCACCACTTCAAGCAGAATCTCCAAGACTCAAATGAACGATGTAATCTAGGCTCAAAGCGAGACAAAGTGGAATTCGAATGAAGAAGAAGCCAATCACTCAAATAACACAATAAAATGATAGAAAACCACCGAACGAATGCAGAGAAGAAATCACAAAGTTGACTGAACATATAAAAACCAAAAACTCCCAAGGGAGGCTCGACGCACAATAGCACCTAGATGCCCTAGGGCTAGAATGTAAAATCGATAGAAACATGCAAACAACCAAAGGAAGAAGGTCACAGTCAGTCAAACAAGGCTCTAAAACACTTAGGCATTCGTAAAAATGAAACCAAACACACAGGTCAAGCTCAGAAAGCTCAAAACAGAGCAAACCCCAGCACCTTTAGGATTGGCGCGACTGTAAGGCTGAAACTAGCACCAGAATGGAATTGGCGCAAGTAATACACTGACAACATGCACCAGTGGGTGCGACTGTAACACTGAAAAGCGTGCCAGCCGAGTTTACCAAGGAAAAATAAAAAATAAGCAATCCAAGAAGCAGACCAGTGATGGTGGAGCTCAAACCAAAAGCCAAACTCACGAAAAGAGCCAGCCAAAAGAGCTGATCAAGCAAGAAAAGTCAAGAATTGACTGAAACACAAGACAATACTCCAAGTGTTCAGTTCATAAACTAAACCGGAGATTGACTGAAACAACATTGATATACTTCGCTAATGCAGAGCAAGAGTGTTTCGAAGGCTATCTGGCTAACGTCAGGCTCCGTCTGTAGTTTATAAAGAAAATAATAAGCTAACTCCCTAGCAGAGTTGCCAATTTGTTGTGGAGGTAAATCCCCTCTACGGATAGAGGTGATCCCTACTAGCCCAGATCGGGTCTAGCAACAATCAAATCATGCTACAACACAAGCTCCTAATTGAAAAATCAAAGTGCGATGCGAGGCATACCTTGAGTCCAACGCTGTTGTCGTTGCAGAGAGGATAGTGCTCTCGATCCCTTGCTCCGGCAGGTCACAATTCTACCGCTTGACGCGATCGAACACATGCAATGAACATACAAGTGTAAAACCAAATATTTGCAATTATGTGTCAGTCAGAGAGGACACAACTCATAAAGATGCATAAACAATACAAGTGGAACTATAATTGTAGTCGCTTATATTAATGAAACGAAGGATGATACAACCTGGCTTTGACGCTGAATTCTCCTTCGACGGGTTGCCAACAGAATACGTCTCAGTAAAGCTTGTCAGGAATGGGGACAAGCCTCTCTCTTCAATCGTCAATCTCCTTGCTATGGATTTGGCACTATGAAGACTATCAAAGCTCTTGTAGCATTCTTTAGGCTATGAAGGCTCTTGTAGATTCTTGGAGACTAGCTTGCAAAGGGAAATGGCAAGCTTATATAGATGGTGGAAGAGGAGTTGGGATCCCTACAATCATGGGATTGGCCCTATCCTCAAGGAATCTTCCATGAGAGGTGGCAAACTACTTCCTCTACATGGAAATCCGGAGCCAAACGTCCCAACTCAATTTAGAGACCAGTTCAGGAGTTGGTTAAATTCAATCTTCCGCCATTTATTTTTAAAAAACACCCTTTATTAAGCCTAGTGCGAGTGCGACTATGAGACAGAGCGCCAATCGGCGCGCCATCTTTGGAAGATTTCCCCCATTGGCGCGGGTATAACACTGGATAGTCGCGCCAAGGATGAAAAGGCTATTTTAGGGTTTTTCACAAGGAGATGTCTTCAGGGGAATGAAATTCCATGTCTAGGGGAATGCCATGGAAGTGTTTTCAGATCATGTCACTGCTCACAGGTCATGGAATAAGCCCTCCAATATGCGGGATGGGGAATTGCAGGGATGGTGAAAAATTTTTGTGTAACAGTGAGGACCCCTCAAGCCAACATTTCCACAAACCAAAACTTTAACATATACAAAAACAAGCCTATATTATTATATTATAAATAGGAAATGAAAATAAAATTAATATTCAAACTTGGCACATAGAGAATGTCGTTAAGATGTAGCTTTCCTCCACCTTCTAGCTTCAAAGATGTAGATCCAAGGCCTTTGAATTCATAAATATTGTTGTCTCCAAGCTCCACTGAGTGATATAATGATCCTATTGATAATGTATGTAGTTTTGCCACTATCATATCATGTTTCTTGAGGCTCCACTATCAATAATCCATGCATTTTCATCATCAAGTGTACTTGTAAGTGAAACCAAGAATCCTCTACTCTTGACTCTCCTAGATATATTGTAGATGATCCTTCCAACAAAGCTTCCTCCAATTTTCAAGAGATTGATTCCCATCTTCAAATATATTTCCATTGAGATAGTGATATTTTATTTTAAATCTTGTTTTCCTTCCTTCAAATGATATCCAAAAAAGTGATCTTCAAATAGTCCTTCCTTTCACCTTAGCTTTGATACCATTTTGATAAATCAAGGCATGTAGATATTAGTGTTTGATTCCTCTTTTCTTGATAATTACTTGTGATGTGTGTTGGATTCTTTACTGCTTTATTTGTTATCTTTCATTAAGAAATTACCAAATAAAAAGTGAATGAATATCACAAGAAAAAGTAACAAAATATATAGGCACTCAGCCAGGGAAAAACCCCTACGGAAAACCTAGTCAAACTCTTCCACTATAGATTTAGATGAGACAATTCAAGACCCTTTTGACCTAGACAAAGACCTCCTCCAATCACCAATTCAACCTTTATTTCAAGTACATGAACTCTGCCAAAGTCTCCAAGTGTCAGATTCTCAAATGCATCTTCAATCCATAATTCCAGACCTACAACTACTTCAGAAATTTCAGCCACTGCAACTTGCGCAGAAACCCTAGAAAAACTCGCACATGTGAGAGAGAGAGATGCTCCAAACTTTTGTTTTTCTTCTTCCTTGAATTAGGTCTTCTTTTCTACAATTCTCTCTCTTTTTTTTGGATCCTCTTTATCTAGTAGATTAAACTTTTTGAGTGTGTGACAAATGAGTCGAATTCCTCTTTTATTTATACTACTTTTGTGGGATTAAACAACCCTAATATTGGATGACTTCATCAAGGTAGGGCCGACTTGGTGAGGAGATGACAAATGACACTTTTGACTCAAAAATAATTTTCTTTACATGGTACAAATGCCCAAGAAGGGTATAATAAATGTGACAATGAATCTTATGACTCAAGGCAACCTAGAAACCTTCAATGGAGGCTATGACCTATAAAATAAATGAAAGAGCATGAAACCCATGCTTTAAAATATTTTTTCTTTTGCAATAAAACTTATTTTTACATCATGACTTGGATAGAATTATAAAAACCGACACTAGTTACATTCTTCAACAAGCCTCCTTCCCCAACACTTCTTTCTACAACCTTGTTCTAAGACTTGTTTCAAAAAATTGAGAAGGATTTCACCTTAGAATAGGCATATAATTAAAATCAACCAAGATCTCGCATATTCAATTTTCATCTCAATTGATTATCTATAATTGGAATTGTGAACCCAATTTTTTTACTTGTGAATCTTACACTGTTGTACATTTTATTTTAAAAGCTTATTGAATATCTTTTACTTATATTGCACACTTTATTTAAATTTGAAAGTATATTTCTTGTTTCTCATATATCTAGTTGTTGTAATATTTTGATCTCTCATACTAACTATGTCTTGCCGCATGGTTTCTCTTGTAACTTAAGATATATTTATTTTGTGAAAGTAATTTAATTTATGTGATAATTATAATTAAGGAATTGGTCTCATCATTATTTATCTTGTTAAGTGCCGTATCAATTTAATCAAATCCATCTCTAATAACTTGCATTACTCAATAATAATAATATTACTTTCCAGTTAACTTTAAATCAATTTTCCTAGAGGAGTGATTGCCTTGCCCTTAGTCTCCTAGAACTATTTGTTCCAACAAGTTTTCCTCTTTCATCCATATTTAAGGGATACCCCCCATATCTTGTCTAGGAGAGATCTTAAACAAAGTGAATAGGGAATAGGTGACAACCCTTACTTTGAGCATTGCACCTTAGGTGTACACATTGGGTGACAATAGGATCTAGGCCTTATGCACTACTATATGGGATTAAAAATTTGGAAAAGAACTAATGGGATATTTGTTGGAAAAGGAATATATATTATAAATATCTTTTAGATATTTTGCATTATGGAGCATAAGTTCATAGATACTGATGGCGGTGATGGTGTCGGCGTTAAGGAGAGCCTTCAAATTTACTCACAATGGTTTCTAACTCTGGAGGAGTCGGATTCAATTCTTCATACTCATTTTCATTCATCAAATTTTAAAAAAATTTGATTAAATGAAATTATAATAACTTAAAAAAGTCATTTATATAAATGAGCTCCTCCCATTAAAGCCAAACTCAAATTCCTTTAAAAGCTCAACGCTTTGGAAAATAAATCAAAGGTTAAACTTTTCACCATAGAATAATATTTCAATTCCTTTGAAATATCTATTAAAACCTTTTTAACAAAATCGAACCTTTGAATTTAACCTCTTTGTTCTAAGAACAAAACTTGCTCTACGTTGATTTTATATGGACCCCACACATTCATATTCAGCTCTTATAAGTTAATAAAATATTTACCAATGCCAAAATCACTTGCCATACTTGATATTAAAACTCGTGCATCTTGACAAGCGATCAACCTTGGATCTTCTGCCTTCCAGATAGAACGGATCAAATGCATATCGCGTTGCTTTCATCACAGAGATTTAACATTCCAAAGCTATGCGATATGGGAAGTTTTGGATTGATGACTTGTTAACAAATAATTGGATCTCGTGAATTTTTGCAAAACTGCTCCTTGAAAAAATGGCACGCGATACTGGCAGATTACTCGTACAAAACCACTTTCTTCAAAACTGGTATTTATGATTTGCTTTAATCACTGGGTTTCAATGTAAGTTTAATTCAATTCAACCAGAACTCCGTCATTCCTTCCAAAGCACAATTTCCTCTGCGTCAAGCTTGGATCAACCTCAAATTGTGTTGAAGTCGGAATCACTTTACTGTGTAATTCAACAACAATGTTGAATTTCAACTGATATCATTCCAAACAAATGATGTTTCCTACGCTTGGATCAACGTTGATGGAAATTTGTCTAAGCTTGCGGTTCAAATGCTGATATCAGTGTTAATTGCCAAAATTTGTATCGATTCATGTGAATCGAACCAATCAAATCATCTGATATAGAAACCATTTACTTGTCCATATAAAAGGATGAGAACGCTTTTGATTATGGAGCTTCTCTTCATAAAATACGCAGAAATTTAATCAAAGACTTATAATTGAAATGCATTCATCAACAATCCTTCCTTTATAAACCCAAAAATCAACATCAATTCCATCGATTTCCACAAAAGAATTCAAATTTAATACTACGGCCTTGTAAATAAAGTATAAAATGTTTAAATGAACAAATTCTCTGTTCTAATTAACAAAAAAAACCTCAGCCTCTCAGAACCATTGTAATAGATCTTTCCACAGCATATTAAAAAAACCTAATTAATTCACGAAGGTGGAATACTCTGGGGATTGCCAATATAACAGTAATTAGAAATATTGCAATCTTTATTAATTCCAATCCTCACACTAATTCCTCTCGGCCAACTCCGAACTTCTCAATTACAGAGATTACAATTTATAATTTTATTACAAAACATAAATCTTCTCAATTAGGATTGAATTTCCTAAATTGAGAGAAAATCTTACTTGCCCAATATCCTCCTAGAATCTATCAACTACTGCTAGATATGCTCAACAATTTAGCACCTATTAAAACTACTTATCTCTAAATATTATCCTAATTTATTAGAGAAAATAATAATATTAATTTGTTTGAGGAATTGAATCCTCTCATTAAAAATTTGACTTTCACCCATCAGTGAATGAATTTTAACTCCACTAGCCACAACATGCGAACAAGCTTTCACATTGCTGGCTAAAATCTAATGCCCCTGCATCGGACTCCTGAGGAAAAAATTCTTTATGGGCTCTTGTCCATGAGCTCCTTCACAGAACTACCCAGTTTCTGTAACATAGCACTTGTCATCCATGTAGCATCTTCAATTGGCTGATTCTTCCATTTAATCAAATACTGGAAATACTCTTGTCCTCTGGTTCTCTTGAACACCTTTTTGTCTAAGATAATCTCTGGCTATAATGGCTATGCTGTAGGTAACTGTTTTACCCAATCAATCTTCTCTTTGTCTTCTGGTCTTTCATCTGTGCCACCATCTTCATACCTGTACAAATATGCAACATTAAATATTGGAGATATTCCAATATCATATGGCAGTTCAATTTCATATGCATTAGCAGAAAATTTTCTTAGGATTATGCATGGTCCTAACTTTTTAAACTTCAGTTTATTATACTCTCTTTTTGGAAATGTGTCTTTCCTCAAGTGAGCCAAAACTAAATCACCAACTTCAAATTGAACTTCTCTTCTGCTCAAATATGCTCTTCTCTTGTACTTGATACTGTTGTCTTGTAACTGTTGCTTCACTTGCTCATGAATTGCTTGAATCTCTGAAGCAAATTCTTCACCTTCAGCACTTCTCATTTCTACTTTTCCCAAATTTCTAAATTCAAAAACTCCTCTTGGGTGCATCCCATAAACAATATGGAATGGAATCTATCCTGTACTTCTGTTTGGTGAATCATTGTATGCATATTCTGCCTATGGTAAGATATGATCCCATTTCTTAGGATGTTCTCCTGCAAGACTTCTCAAAAGATTACCTAAACTTCTGTTTAATACCTTAGTCTACCCATCATTCTGAGGATGATAAGCTGAGTTGAAACTCAAATTTGTACCGAGCTTCTTCCACAATGTCCTCCAAAAATGACCAACAAACTTGGTATCTCTATCAGAAACAATGCTCTTAGGCAACCCATGTAATCTAACAATTTCTTTGAAAAACAAATTAGCAACATGAGTAGCATCACTGGTTTTATAACATGGAATAAAATGTGCCATCTTTGAAAATCTGTCAACAACAACAAAAATTGTATCATTCCCTCTCTGTGTCTTAGGAAATCCTAAAACAAAATCCATACTTACATATCCCAAGGTCTGTCTGGAATAGGCAATGGAATGTACAAACCTGCATTCTGGCTTCTTTCCTTAGCATACTGACAGATTTTACAATTCTTCACATACTTTTCCACTTCAGATCTCATCTTTGGCTAATAATAAAAATGACTCATCTGCTCATAAGTTTTATCAGTACCAAAATATCTAGAAAGTCCACCACTATGCTTCTCTCTAATGAGATTTTCTCTCATGGGACAATTTGGTATACACAATTGATTTCTCTTGAACAACAAACCCTCTTGAAAGAAATAATCTAATTCAAACATGCTTCAAATGCTTCCTTGAAATCCAAATCTGTTTTATACAATTCCTTAAGAAAATAAAAACCTACCACTTCAATTTGACTTTCTTGGACAAGAATGTTCTTCCTACTCAAGGCATCAGCTACCTTGTTTGCTTGGCCACTTATGTGCTTTAAAAAAAAGTTGAAACTTTGAAGATATTCAACCCATTTAGCATGTTTTTGATTTAACTTAGGATGTTGCATAATGTATTGTAAAGCATCATTATCTGAAAATAGTACAAATTCCTTAGACATTAAATAATGTCTCCACTTTTTCAATGATTGTACTATTGCATAAAACTCTTTGTCATAAGAAGAATATTTTCTCCTTGTGTCATTCAGCTTCTCACTGAAATATGATACAGGCCTATCTTCTTGACTTAAGATAGCTCCAATAGCTTCTCCATTGGCATCACACTTTACTTGAAATGTTTTAGTAAAATCAGGCAACACTAATACAGGTTTCTCTGTTATTTTCTGTTTCAAAAACTGAAAATTATTTTCAGCTTTAGCAGTCCACTTGAATGGCTTTTTGTCTTTCTTTATAGTTTCAATGATAGGTGCATTAATCTTGCTAAAATTCCTTATGAATTTCCTGTAAAAACTAGCAAGTCCATGGAAACTTCTTACCTCAAAGAAACTTTTTGGTGAAGGCCACTCTACAATTGCTTTGACCTTTTCTGGATCCATATTTAATCCTTCAGTATAAATGACAAAATCCAAATACACCAGCTCTTCCTTCATGAATGAACACTTCTTCAGATTTATCATCAACTTCTCTTGATGTAATTTCTTCAAGACATAGTTAAGATGCCTTAAATGTTCTTCTTTTGTTTTGCTGAAAATTAGTATGTCATCCAGATATACTATTGCAAATTTACCAATAAATTCTCTTAACACTTCATTCATGAGCCTCATAAAAGTACTGGGTGCATTTGATAAGCCAAAAGGCATTACCAACCATTCATAAAATCCCTCATTTGTCTTAAAGGTTGTTTTCCATTCATCACCTTCCCTTATCCTAATCCGATGATACCCACTTTTCAAATCAAGTTTTGAAAAATATCATGCTCCACTCAAACAGTCCATTAAATCTTCAATTCTAGGCAAAGGAAATCTATACCTGATTGTTATCTTGTTGATTGCTCTTGAATCAGTGCACATTCTCCGGCCTCCATATTTCTTCGGGCTCAGCACTATAGGTACTACACAAGGACTCAAACTTTCTCAAACCAGACCTTTGTCAACCAATTCTTGCACTTGCTTTATAGTTTCTTCATTTTCTGATGGAGTCATTCTGTAAGCTGCTTTGTTTGGCAGATTTGATCCTAGAATCAAATCTATCTGATGGCTGATTTTTCTTACAGGTGGTAACTCATTAGGCAAATCATCCACAATTATATCACAATAATTGTCCAAAATTTCTTGAATTTCAATTGGCAAATCAAATTTTTTTGTAGAAGTAAGTACTACTTTAGGTTTAAAAACTAAATAAAAATTTACCTCTTCTTCTTCAATCTGCTACAAGTATTCTTTCCCATTCAGCAATAAAGCCTTTGGATCAGACTTTTTTCTTGATGCTTCTCCTTCTTCCATTGGAAACAATGTTTGATACATACCATCCTTGAAGAACTTGTAAGTATTTCGCTTACGATCATGCACTGCTCCTCTGTCATATTGCCAAGGTCTACCCAGCAGTATATGACACACATCCATAGGCATCACATCACACATTACCTTATCTTTGTAGCTGCCCATCTGCAACTCTATCTCACACTATTCTTTCACAATCAGCTGATGGCCCTTTTGAAGCCATGACACCTTGTAGGGTGTTGGATGTTCCCTTGTCTTCAATTTCAACTTCTCTATCACCTCTATAGAGACCAGATTGTCTGTGCTGCCACTATCAATGACTAATTGACAACATTTCCCTTGAACTTTGCATACACTCCTGAACAAAGTTTTCCTCTGTGGTGGTTCAGCAACTTCCTTTGTTTGCTTCAGCAAAAATTTATTAACAACCAAAGATTCTCCCTTCTCTGGCACAATTTCTCTTTCTGCTTTAGACAACTTTGTTGCTTCTTCAGTCTGATCAAAAATTTCATTTCTCTGACTTGTACCCACATTCTTTTTCTCTGGGCACTCAAAGGCTCTATGTCCCAATTTGTTACATCGGTGACATCTTACTTCTCTTCCTCTACTTCTGCCTCCTCTTCCTCTGTAGGAATTTCCTCTGCCACTTGCATCACCATCTGTGTGTGCATGTTGCGATGAGCTGCTACTAGCTCCATCCTTTGGTGCTGTAGATCTTCCTTTAACACCTTGAATTCCCTTTCCTCGGAAAGTACCTCTTCCTTTGGCAGACTTCTTTCTCAGTAGTTTCTCTTTAGCTTTCAAGGCCATTTGATAAGCCTCTTCAACTCTCTTAGGAGAAAAAATACTGATTTCATCTTGGATCTCCAATCTGAGACCATTTACATACTTGGAAATCTTCTTTGCTATGTCTTGGATTTGTCCAGCTCTTATGCTCACTTTGTATAATTCTTCTGTGTACTTTTTCACAGTCATTAGTCTTTGTCTAAGATTCTGCATTTGTCTAAACAATGTAAGTTGATAATCACTAGGAAAGAATTTACCTTTCAGTTTGGCCACCATTCTGCTCCAACTTTTGATTGGTTGTTTTCCAGCTCTCCTTCTCTCTGCTTACACTCCATCCCACCAAAGTGCTGCATGTCCCTTTAACCTTGTGACTGAAAATTTAACTCTCTTGTCTTCAGCCATATCTTCATATTCAAAGCATTTATTCATCTCATTGATCCAGTCTATCAACTCTTCTGGATTCAATCCTCCTGCAAAAGCTGATACTTCAAGTCTAGGCTTGGATGTAGATCCTAAAATTGTCTTAAAGAATCTCATCTCAGGAGTAAGCTCAACATCTCCTCCTTCTTCTTCTTCAGCTTCAGGTTCACTAACATCTTTAGGATTCCTTGGTTGTCCCACTTCAATTTCTTCCAATCTGGCTTGGATTTGCTGCATAGTCTCCAATACCTCTGCATTAGCAACTGGCCTACCTCTTCTTCTACCAACAACACCTCTACCAATTCGGACAACCATGTTGGATTTCTTCTTCTGACTCTTGGAAGTCTGCCCAATCTCTGGTAATTGCTTTGAAGTCAGCTCTGATACCACTAATGATGGCGGTGATGGTGCTGGCGTTAAAGAGAGCCTTTCAAATTTACTCACAATGGTTTCTAACTCTGGAGGAGTCAGATTCAATTCTTCGTACTCATTTTCATTCATAAAATTTAAAAAAAAATTGATTAAATGAAATTATAATAACTTAAAAAAAGTAATTTATATATATGAGCTCCTCCCATTAAAGCCAAACTCAAATTCCTTTAAAAACTCAACACTTTGGCAAATAAATCAAATTTTAAAATTTTCACCATATGATAATATTTCAATTCCTTTGAGATATTTATTAAACCCTTTTTAACAAAATCGAACCTTTGAATTTAACCTCTTTGTTCTAAGAACAAAACTTGCTCTACGTTGATTTTATATGGACCCCACGCATTCATATTCAGCTCTTATATGTTAATAAAATATTTACCAACGCCAAAATCACTGGCCATACCTGATATTAAAACTCGTGCATCTTGACTAGCGATCAACCTTGGATCTTCTGCCTTCTAGATCGAACGGATCGAATGCATATCGCGTTGCTTTCATCACAGAGATTTAACATTCCAAAGCTATGTGATATGGGTAGTTTTGGATTGATGACGTGTTAACAAATAATTGGATTGCGTGAATTTTTGCAAAACCGCTCCTTGGAAAAATGGCACGCGATACCGACAGATTACTCATACAAAACCACTTTCTTCAAAACTGGTATTTCTGATTTGCTTTAATCGCTAGGTTTCAATGGAAGTTTAATTCAATTCAACCAGAACTCCATCGTTCCTTCCAAAGCACAATTTCCTCTGCGTCAAGCTTGGATCGACCTCAAATTGCGTTTAAGTCGGAATCACTTTACTATATAATTCAACAAAAGTGTTGAATTTCAATTGATGTCATTCCAAAAAAATGATTTTTCCTATGCTTGGATCAACGTTGATGGCAATTTGTCTAAGCCTGTGGTTCAAATGCTGATATCGGTGTTAATTGCCAAAATTTGTATCGATTCATGTGAATCGAACCAATCAAATCATCTGATATAGAAACCATTTACTTGTACATCTAAAAGGTTGAGAACGCTTTTGATTATGGAGCCTCTCTTCATAAAATACACAACAATTTAATCAAACACTTATAATTGAAATGCATTCATCAACAATCCTTCCTTTATAAACCCAACATTCAACATCAATTTCATCGATTTCCACAAAAGAATTCAGATTTAATACTATGGCCTTGTAAACAGAGTATAAAATGTTTAAATGAACAGAGACTCTGTTCTAATTAACAAAAAAAACCTCAGCCTCTCAGAACCATTGTAATAGATCTTTCCACAACATATAAAAAAACCCAATTAATTCACGAAGGTGGAATACTCCAGGGATTGCCAGTATAACAGTAATTAGAAATATTGCAATCTTTATTAATTCCAATCCTCACATTAATTCCTCTCGGCCAACTTCGAACTTCTCAATTACAGAGATTACAATTTATTATTTTATTACAAAACAGAAATCTTCTCAATTAGGATCAAATTTCCTAAATTGAGAGAAAATCTTACTTGCCCAATATCCTCCTAGAATCTATCAACTACTGATAGATATGCTCAACAATTTAGCACCTATTAAAACTACTTATCTCTAAATGTTATTATTACAGAAAATAATAATATTAATTTGTTTGAGGAATTGAATCCTCTCATTAAAAATTTGATTTTCACCCATCAGTGAATGAATTTTAACTCAGCTAGCCACAACATGTGAACAAGATTTCAAATTGCTGGCTAAAATCTAATGCCCCTGCATAAAATACTCCATTGATAACAAATTTGAAGAATATTTGAGGTGATAAATCATATTCGGTTGACCACTCAATGTGTCGAAAGTTAATTAGATCCTTAAACTTCTTGAATAACACAAGACCTAATATCTGTTATGTTGTTACCAATTTCAGCCAATTTCTAGTTGATCTTGTCACGTACATTAGGTTGTGGCTAAACATATTCTAAGGTACCTTCGTGGAACTATTGAATATGGTCTGATGTGTTTATCTAATGGAGAATGGGTTTTGCATGGACTTACTGATGTTGATTGGGAAAGATGTTCTAATGACAGAAAAAGAACATATGGGTTTTGTTTCAGTTTTGGGTCTACAATGGTTTTATGGTCAAGTAAGAAGAAAATATATGTTTATTTTAATACAATCGAGGCTGAATATATAGTTTCCATTTCTTCCTATCAAGAAGCTATATGGTTTCGAAAAATATTTGAATTTTTTTTGGGACATGCACTGAAGCCAACCATTGTATATTGTGCTAATAAAAGTTGTGTTAGGCTCTCATAGAACCATGTGTTTCATGATAGATTGAAACATATTGAGATAAAATACCATTAAATCCATAATTTTTTACAAAGGGGAGATGTTAAGCTCAATTATATTCCTTCTAATGAACAGGTTGTTGAAGTTCAACAAGAAATTTCAGCACCCACGCTAGTGTGGGACCAGGAGGTCCAAGCATCACCTACACTAGTGTGGGACCACAGGTCTTATCAATACCTACACTGGTGTGGGATAACTTTGGTGCATGTCTATTTTAGTTATCCCTTAATTAATATGGACAATAAAATGTAATCTAATCTCAAAATAACTTGTAATAGTTAACTGAGTGTGATAAACTCAGTTAACTCATGAATTTCAAGCTGAGGGTAGTTGGTGAGGCATACAGAGTAATTCTAGTTGTAACATAGTTCGAAGTGCAGTGGTGCATTATTTAATGCAGGTTGTAATTAGTTTAACTTAGTTAAGTGAGTTAAACTCAATTTTTCTAGTTGTAACTATTTGATACACTAGTGAGATATCAAGTGAATTAAATATTTATTAATTCACAATCAGTGATCTCACATGCAACTGAGGATTTACTATTATTGGCTGCATGCATGTCAGTTACAGTGGAGACCCAGTTGAGATCTAGGTGAAAGGGAAGTTGACTATCAGTTGTAAAAACCCATTGGATTTCCCGTGATACTTGCGCAGTCAAGGAAGGCTGAAATTCCTAAATAATAGGGATTTCATTCATCAGGGATTGTGCAAGAAAGGTAGGCTAACAGGAGGGAGAAAATTGGCTAAGTATTGGTCAGTTTTATCCAGGAAAGTGTGAGACAATTAGCTGAGTACATGAGAGCTCTTGTGAGAAGAGTTGCATGTAATTGTTTCATGTATCCATGCTGAATATACAATAGAAGATAGTGAGGTTTTGAGCAGCAAGTGTTCCTTGGGAAATTACTTGTGTTGTGGTTTGATTGATTCTTATTTGCTTCATGCGATTGGCGATTTTATTTTTAATTCCGCAGTTGATTTGTAGAAGTGATTCAATATTTAACTTTAGCACATTTTTAGATAGGATTGAATCCATGATATACATGCTTGTTGTATAATTTCTACATGGTATCAGAGCACAAGAAATCACAATAGTGAAGGAGGAGCTAAGTTTGTGACTGGATAGAATTCGAATTTGCAGAAAGACTTTCTTGGTGCTACAGCTGATTCAGGATCGAAATGGCTTTCAATGGCTTGATATTGGAGTATGCACTCAAGGGAAGCTCTAACTATATTTCTTGGAAGGACAAGATGGAGGCAGTACTCAAAGACAATGGCTTGAAGGAATTCATTGACAATGATGTTCCCAAACCTACTGTGATATATGCTACAAATATTTATGCATGGAAAAAGAAAGTGGTAAAGGTGAGGAGGATCCTACTGGAGGGAGTACAAGACCACATTGTCAAAAGTATCCATGGAAAAGCGAAACCATATGCTATGTGGAAAGGTTTGACGAATCTATTTTAGAGCAGAAGTGACCATAGGAAATTGGAACTAAAAGCTAAACTCAGGAAGATCAAGATGGAGAAAGGTGTCTCCATGCCAAAATATTTAAAAACATTTCTCCAATGTCAGGATGAGCTGGGGAGTGTTGGCATAACTGTCGCTAATGATTATTTGGTGAGTTTAGCTCTCCTAGGACTTCCCAAGAGTTGGCATAGTTATCAAGAATCTACCAATGGAAGATTGGGAATGACATGTCCAGGGTGAAGTGTTTTCATTGTCACGAGCATGGAAATTATGCTACTAACTGTACACAAATAATAAGAACAAGAAGGCTTCAGGATCTATCGCTGGTGAGGCTTTTGCCCCAAAATTTGAGCTTGACTTCTCGTTGATCGCATGCATGGTGTCAAGTGCATTGGGATCTATGTGGTATTTGGATAGTGGTGCTTCCTTTCACATGATGGGAGACAAATTTTCAGTAGCTTGGAGGATAAGGATCTCCAATATCGAAATGGGTGATGATGGACGATATAGTGCTACTATTGGTACCATTACCTTCTAGAGACATTCAGGTAAACCATTTCAATTAAAATATGTAATGCATGTACCAGGTTTGAAGAAAAATTTAGTATAAGTTGAAATGTTGGAGGATAGAGGCTATGATGTTGTTTTCAGTGAAGGAAAAGCATTCCTACGACACAAAACAATAGGACAAGCCAAGAAGATTGGTATTCGAGTTAAGAATATCTACAAGCTAGATATATATGGCTGCACAACATTGATGGGAAAGGCGTACAAAGTGGTGAGCTGGGATGAGGGCGAGTTATGGCACAGGAGATTGGTCCATCTTCACCATGGAGCCTTGAAAGTCATGCAGATGATTTCTATGGGTCTTCCCAAAGGTAAAATTGTGCAGTCAGACGCATGCAAGGGATGTACTATGGGAAAATATGTAAAGACCACTTTCTGTGAGAAGGAGAACCAAGCCTCGAGGATCCTTGAGAGAGTTCACATAGACGTGTGTGGACCATTCTCTATTGCTTTGACAACAAACCATAAGTACTATGTGATATTTGTTGATGAATTTTCTCGTAAGTGTTGGATCTACTTCATGCAGAAGAAAGATCAGAAATTCTCAAATTTTCTTGAGTTTAAAGAATTGGTGGAGAAAGACACAGGGAAGCAAGTGAAGGCTCTTAGGAGCGATAATGCTGGTGAGTACATCTCTATCGAATTCAAGAAATTCTATAGCAAAGAAGAAAATTCAGAGAGAACGGATAGAGACTCATAACCCACAGTAGAATGGGGTCGCTAAAAGAAAGAACATAATTATTGTGGGTGCAGCAAGAGAGATGTTGCATGATCAAGGCCTACCGATGCATCTGAAGGGCAGAAGCATGAAACACAAAAATATTTTTGCAAAATTGTTGTCCTCATAGGATACTTGGCATGAGTACACCAGAAGAGGCTTTCACTGGTAAGAAACCTGATGTTTCACATTTTAAGATTTTTGGCTCATCTGTTTATGTGCATGTGACCAAAGACGCCAGGAAGAAGCTGGAACCAACAACTAATATTGGGATTTTTGTGGGGTACACTGAAACTCCCCACAACTATCAGGTGTATTTTCCAAACAAAAAAATGACTGTTGTGCGATGGGATATAAAATTTTATAAAATTTGATGAGGAGAAAGCCATGCGATTGTCCCTTGAGAGGGAGCCGGATTTCCATGCAGAGGAGGAGCTATTGGTTCCCAAGAATGAGCCTTAAGATGTAGAACAACCAAATGCAGAGGATCATGGAGTGGAAGAAAACATTCATGTAGAGCCATCCATTATAAATGGTAGAAGGCGCACCATGAAATCTGATAGATTAAGACTTGATGCTGCAGAGAATATAAGAGCACCTACTTCATAGCACAGACAAAGACAATCTCTAGACAAGTTTACTAGATACATGGCTCTTATGAGAAAATGTATTGTGACTGAACCATCTTTCTTTCAGGAGGTAGTGCAAAAACCAATTTGGGTTGATGCAATGGTGGAGGAGTATGACTCCTTTGTCAAGAACAATGCATGGGATATTGTCCCAAGACTAGTCGGTAAATCAGCGCTTGGATCTAGATGGATCTACAAGGTAAAGTAAGCTGTTGATGGGAGTGTGGAGAAATACAAGGCCAGATTTGTGGCCCAAGTTTTCTCATAGATTGAGGGGATCGATTATGATGAGACCTTTGCACCAGTTGCAAGGCACTCTTCCATTAGATACATCCTTGCACTCTCAGTGCAGATGGGTTGGCGCATTCATCAGATGGATGTGAAAATTGCGTTTCTCAATGGAGTCATTGAGGAAGAAGTGTAGATAGAGTAGCCAGAAGGTTTTGAGATCTTCGACAATGATTTGCATGTGTGTCGACTCAAAAGAGCACTGTATGGGCTGAAGCAAGAACCTCGTGCTTGGTACACTCGGATATACAACTATTTCAGTAGACTGGGCTTCACCAAAAGTGAAGCTCATGCAAACTTGTACCATATTGTGGTTGAGGGTAAGATATTGATTATTGTACTTTATGTTGATGATCTAATTTTGACTGGTGATGAGCAGGTGATACCCTCATGCAAGGAGGATCTTGCAAAAGGGAGTTTGAAATGAAGGACATGGGAATCCTTCATTATTTCCTTGGTTTGGAAATATGGCTGCGGGAAGGTGAAATTTTTGTTTCTCAAGGAAAATATGCCAAAGAGATAATGGGTAAGTTTCACATGGAGAGCGACAAACCCATGGACACTCCTCTTCCCTTAAATTGGAGGAAAGAGGATGCCACTCCTGGAGAGGTAGTGGATGCTACTGTCTACAATTAGTTAGTTGGTTCACTAATGTATCTAGTGAACACCAGACCATACATTTTCTACGCAGTTAACCATTTGACTCAATCTATGGCTAAGCCTACCAAGATCTTTGGGAAGGCGGGGAAGCATGCCTTGAGATATCCGAGGGGAAAATGAGAGTATGGATTATGGTATAGACAAATAGAGGGAGTGAATCTTCAAGGCTTCACGGATGAATATTTTGTAGGAAGTCCATCAGACAAAAAGAGCACATCAGGAGTGATCTTCAGCATAGGATCAACAACAGTTTCTTGGTACAACAGGAAGCAACGATCTGTGGTACTTAGTTCAGTGGAAGTAGAATGCATGGAAGCAATTCAAGCTACATGTGAGGCTATCTAGATGATAAATATCTTGGTTGGTTTGTTTGGTTCTCAGATGGATCTAACAATGATACATTGTGATAATCAGAGTTGTATTAAACTATCGATTAATCATGTGTTTCATGATAGGTCCAAGCACATAGATATTCGGTACCACCATCTCATATATTCCGTGTAGAGGAGAATAATGTTACTTTAGTACATTCCCATAGAAGATCAGGATGTGGATATTCTAACAAAGGTGCTCACCAAGAGAAAATTTGAATACCATAGAGGCAGGATCGGGGTGAAGGATAATCCATTTCTTATTTAGAGGAAGTGTTGAAGTTCAATAATAAATTTCAGCACCCATGCTAGTGTGGGACCAGGAGGTCCAAGCAGCACCTACACTAGTGTGGGACCACAGGTCTTAGCAACACCTACACTAGTGTGGGATAAATTTGGTGCATGTCTATTTTAGTTATCCCTTAATTAAGATGGAAAATAAAATGTAATATAATCTCAAAATAACTTGTCATATTTAACTGAGTGTGATAAACTTATTTAACTCATGAATTTCGAGTTAAGGGTAGTTGGTGAGGCATGCAGATTAATTCTAGTTGTAACAGAGTTCGATGTGCATAAGTGCATTAGTTAATGTAGTTTGTAATCAGTTTAACTCATTTAAGTGAGTTAAACTCAATTGTGCTAGTTGTAACTGTTTGATACACTAGTGAGAGATCAAGTGAATTAAATATAAGTAATTCACAATCAATGATCTTACATGCAACTGAGTATTTACTATTATTAGTTGCATGCATGTCAGTTCCAGCGAAGACCCAATTGAGATCTAGGTGAAAGGGAAGTTGACTATCAGTTGCAGGATTATTGGGTTGCACCCATGCAACCAAATACCCATTGGATTGCCCATTATCCTTGCGCAGTCAAGGAAGGCTGAAATTCCTAAATAATAGGGATTGTGCAAGGTAGGCAGGCTGTCAGGAGGCAGAAAATTGGCGAAGTATTGGTCAGTTTTATCCAGGACAGTGTGAGACAGTTTGCTGAGTACAAGAGGGCTCTTGTGAGAAGAGTTGTATGTAATTGTTTCATGTATCCATGATGAATATATAATATAAGATAGTGGGTTTTGAGCAGCAAGCTTTCCCCGAGAAATTTTCTGTGTTGTGGTTTGATTGATTCTTATTTGTTTCATGTGATTGGCGAATGTGTTTTTAAATCCGCAATTGATTTGTAGAAGTGATTCAGTATTTAAATTTAGAAAATTTTTAGATTAGATTGAATCCATGATATACGTTCTCATTGTATAATTTCTGCACAGGTTGCTGATGTGCTAACAAAGCCACTATCTCGAATAAAATTTTCATATTTTAGAGAAAATTTTGGAGTAGTTGAAAATCCCTCTCTAAGAAAGAGGGAACATTGAATATATTGTATTATGAGAATGTAAATATTCCTTTTCATGAGATCTATGGTATATTTGGAATATTTTCATGTATACTCCCTTTGGGATTTTGGTTTGAAGGAATGTTGTGATTCCTTTAGATTTTCATCTCTCCTTGAAGAGGATATTGATGGCGTATTGATTTTAATCTCTCCTTAAAGATAATATTGATGGTGTATTCGTTTTTAGCTCTCCTTAAAGAGGATATGAATGGTGTACTGGTTTTCATATCTTCTTGAAAGGATATGGATGATGTATTGGTTTTCATATTTCCATGAGAGGAGATTTATGGTGTATTGTTTTTTTTTATCTCTCCATGAGAGGAGATTTATGGTCTATTTATTTTCATACCTCTTTGAATGGAAATGGATGGTGATTGTTTTTCATCTATCCATGAGAGAATATTGATGGTGTATCATTTTTCATCTCTCCATGAGAGGATATTTATGGTGTATTATTTTTCATCTCTCCATGAGAGAAGATTGATGGTATGATCCCTTCCTTGGTTGGTGAAGCATGGGTGGTCTCTATAAGAGAGATTGAACTATATACCTTTCCTTATGATAAGTTGATCTCTCCCTTTTGATATTTGATGAGACCTATGAATTGGTCACGGAGATGGATCATGAGAGAGAGAGAATGAAGAGTACCTCCCTAGCTAAGAGGGAGTGTTGAAAAATTATAGTTATGGTCAGTAAATCCATTGGAAAATTATTAAAATTAACATATATAATCAATGTTGGACAAGTTGAAGTCAATTGGATAGGATGACTCCATTGAATTTTTAAGGGTCATGACCCTTCATGTTAACCACTATATATAAGGATTTTTTGGTTTTCATTTGGAATTTCATAAAAAAAACAATTCAACCTCTGAAATTTAAAAGACATTTGACAAGTGCGAAGAAGAGAAGCAAAAAGTTTGACCTATGTTGACATATTCAATTTGACTCCTTTAACCAACACTGACCGTGGGATTTTTTGTTCTATTTAAACGAGTTGACTAAGAGGCCAAACATTCATGAGTTGACTAAGAGGCCAACCATTCTAATATTCTAATTTTTCCAGACCTATTGACCAAGCTACAATTTTCAGAGTTGTTAAATTCTACGCTGAATTTACGTTGGCTTCTGTGTTGACACGTGCGTTGATTGTTTACCTAATTGTGAGAGAAGTCTAAACTTTATGTTAATCTCAGAACTCAATTTTAGACCTATTGACTTCATACCTATTGACCACTATTGATGTTTGGTTGAAAAAATTGTTACAGTGCTACATTGACTGAACTTTGTAAGAATAATTTTGCAATGACAATATTTTAGTTGGTTCTATGTTAATTACAATGATTTTTCTTACTCTTGATGGCACAAGTTTGACCTTTGACTAGTTTTAATTGGAAATATTTAATTGGTGATCTCTACTACTCTTTATTGTCATTGGTTGGAATTTTTCATGTGTAGTTTCTTGATGATAATTTTCTCTAATAATTAAAGTTGAATGCTCTAAAGTATAAAAACATCATTGGAAGTAGTTACTATATTTGAAAAATTGTATCTAGTCCTACTTTAACTAGAAAAACAACAACAACAATAGGATCCATTACCATTAGCACTTTAGTGGAAAATTCCCTTGTTGTTTTGTGGGTTGATGTCCCCACAAGGGAGGATTCCTTGGTAGGTTTTGGAGATTAAGTAACACAGTGATTGCTTATGATAAATACCCTCCAATAAACATGCTATATAAACACTGTCGAGTCATAAAAAGGTATCTTTTGAACACCTAATTATCCTACATTAATCATCAATCCAGGAGCGAATTTTTATTTAAATATTGTACTATGTCTGAGGCTGCAATTATCTAAGAGAAATGTTATGAAGATGTAGTACAGAATAAAAAATGAAAAAGTAACAAATGCTTGTAAAGAAACCTAATTATAGTGACATGAATGGAAAGATTAAACTACATCAATCTTGCAAAGCATCGATCAGGGATGCAGTAGCAGTAACTCTTTCCCTTAGAAATCAATGCAAGATAACCAATCTGGGGACTTGGAAGCAATGACCTCTATCCTCTACAGTTGGTGATCTTTAAAGCAATCGAAATGAAAGAAAAATCAATGAAAGCAACTTAAAAGAAACGAAATTTGGAAAGGAACAACAACATGTAACTATAACTCATCTATTTGCTAATCGAAGACTATGAATAAATAATGAACAGAAATGGAACAACAACATGAAATGAACAACAATCACAATTCTAACATAATCAAGCAACTAGAATTCCATGCTTCAATCCTGTCAACAGTCACTTACCACATAACAATCAATTATAACAAATTATAAACTTAATGGAGCAGCAACTCAAATCAGATACAGAACAACAAAGCTTTATGATAATAACAAGATAACCGAACAACGAATGTGCTTCTTGTGAAGAATGAAACATCAATGACTCTATATTTGATCTAACAATGATAAACCAGTTATGTAATTGAAACAAACATTAAATACACTTCACACAACAGTAAGCAAGGATTAAAAATACAAACAGTGAAGTGATTCCACTAGAGCCGGGCCCTTAGCGCCAGTGAAATACTGCTGGGCTAATTCAGAACTTTAGAAGATGGATGAAACACGTGTCTTATATTAAACCAACATAAAGCATTACAAAGAAGGTTCTCTCAAATCTGAGAGTTAATAAAACATTATATTACAGAGGAAATGTTTAAATGTAAAGCCTTTCGACTAACTCACTGACTTCAACAACACCCCCCCTTGTCACTAAAGGACATTTCTTTATATATCAAATCTCGATGGAAAAATCAAGGAATAAGATGAGTTTGAACAACGATCCCTCAGGATCGAAGGATCCTGAGGGATTCACTCCCCTTTGTTTAGTCATCATCCTATTTACTCTGACCGAGGCCGAGTTGTCCCCTGCCTTTTCTGGGCTATTCGTTTAGATTTCCTTGCCTTTGGCTGGATATGGTTCAACACCGATGGAGCAACAGTTAGATTATTTTCAACCCCGCCTTTGGTACAGTTGTTCACTTCATCGAATTCCTTTTTTTTCAATCAAAAAGTAACCTTTAGTCATCTTTTTGTACTAAACATAAACATTTCCAATTATATTGTAATTCTTATAATAAATTACCTTTCCAAGGAAAAAAGGAGCATGTCTATGGTAAAAGAATGAGTAAATACATAGTAATTTCATACATATTTCACTGCCCAACATACCCCCCTACTTAATCTTTTTCATGTCCTCATGAAAACTATAGTTCACATGGAGAGCAGTCAAATAATAGGTTGGATAAGGTTTGTCATCAATAGGCCTAAAACCACGTAGTGCAGCTAATTCCTCAAAAACATGTTCTGTCTATCCTTCAGGAAGTTCATAAATAACTTTATAGTTTGAAGCAGGGTACCATGCAATAGGGCTGCGGAACCTACATCCTAACCAATATGGTCCTTCTTTTAAAACGAGATGGCTATAGGAAATCAAGCAGTCTGCAGCTAGCCCAAAGTTTCTATAATTAAATGGTTCCCTATTTTGCACATTCTGATTCGAGGTTCTCCACCGGACCTTGGCTGCTATATAAGCTTGGTTTCTAATGGATGAGAAATAGTCTGTTCCATTCAAAATAATTGATTTGTGGATAGGCCCCAGGGTTTGGGTAATGCCTTCCTTTGTCATCAAACTTTTCTGTCTAGCCCAAAGTTTAATTGGGTCTTGAGGTTCACTTCTGACCCACAGATCTAATTCATTTTCCTGCCTTTGAAAGGCATTATAGGCTTTTAGCCATTTTAATTGATTTACAACAAAGGAAATGAATGCCTGAAACTGAACATCTCCAATAAAAGGGCTAGGGTTTGATTCACAGTCATTTTCAAGTATTATATTATGCAAGTAAAATTCACACAAAAGGCGTTGTACTTTGATCCCATAAATTTTGCAGCATGATATAAAGTCATCTATGGTTTTTAGCTCTATGGATTTCCCTGCCCTAATTGCCTTGATCTTTAATTGTAAATATCTTTCTAGTAAAAACAAAACATAGTTTTTGGTGGGGCATCTACAGGCTAAGACATCAGTATACAAGGAGCAGAGAGTGTCCATTTGATTGTAGGCTAGTTTTAGTTGGTTCATTGCCTTATCAGCCTTTACCTCTACTTTTCGACATTTTTCATGAGCTTCAGCTTCTGCTTCATGAATAATTCTCATTTGTTGCTGCAATTCCTAATATCTCTTTCTTGGGACAGTATCTTCCTCCAATATTTGTCTTTCTATTCGGGCCTGTGTCAATTCTTCTTTAAGTCTGACCAGTGTCGGGTCACTAAAAGTGTGCTGACTGCTAGATTGCATATTTTCACTTAGAACAGGTTCCTCTGGAACAAATTGTGTTGGAACAACCATTTGTTGCTCTGCATCCTCATAATTAGGCTCAGGTATGGTTTCTTCTGTAACTTGGGGGTTCCTATTAGCAGTCACCTTTCTCTTTTTCGAACTTATTTCGATAGCGATGCTTCTTCTCTTAGGGGCTCGCTTAGGCATCTGTTTCATTCTCAGAAAGCTAATGGTTTGCCTGAGCTATTCAACTAGTTTATGAAGCTTTATTCGTTCCCTGCAAAGCTTCTCAATCTCTGTTGTTTTCCTCCTCTTTCTTAATGGAACAACCGATCCTTTATCTGAACCTGTTTACTCAACAGAGTTTTGGCCTATATCAGTCGTGCCTTCAGTAAAATTCTCTTCTTTGTCTTCTCCTTGGGGTTCTTCTTCCACATTCATACGCCCTTGGATAAATTCTCCAGGAATCATATTCTCAGTTAACTCTGCAGTCTTCTGGGGGCTTCCAGCTTCGGTGCTCTTTTTCTCCTGTTCACAACCCTAGCTTCGCTAGGGTTTTCTGTTTCATTCATCGTTTCTCCAACTGTTTCTTTATCGATAGCAGAGTACTCTGGTAGTTGATTAATATCAATATTGAGGTCCAAGGGGCTATGAGGCCGTGCATAATCAATCATATTGGCCAAAATCTGGGCCAATTGGTCTTCCTGTAAAGGGCTTACAATAGCATTTTTGGGAGGGTCTGTTCCTTCCTTATCGTTGCTATGATTGTCTTCATCCTCCTCACAAGTATGATAACTTCCTTCCTCCTCATCTGAATACCGAATTTCTCCTTCAACTTCTTCTTCCTCAGTATTTCCTTCCTCTACACTGGATTGTTTTTCACTACCGGTGTGGTGACTTATTTCTTCTTCGTTCGAGTAGCGAATTTCTCCTTCCAATTCCTCTTCCTTCTCAGTATGAGGGCTTACTCCCTCCAATTGTGGAGGATGTTCATCCTCTGAGCTGTGCAATTCTAGGGGCTGGCTGCTACTGCCCGAAATTCCTTCCACCATCCTCCTACTTCGTTTTGATCGGAGGGACTGTCTATGAGTAGAAGGCTCAGCTATTGAGCCGGCCATCCTCTTCCGTTTTGGAGCAGGTGTTGGGCATTAAAAGAGGTATGAAATTCCTATGTATTTGTTCATTCTTTCACCATAAATATACTTCAGTTTGTCTTGAAAAGGTAATCTATCATGATAATTGTAATTAATTTGGAAAGGTTTACATCGAGTCTAAAAAAGGTGACTAAAGATTGTTTTTATTGTCAAATCAGGAATTCGAAGAGGTGAGCAGCTGTATCAAAGGCGTGGCTGAAAACACTCTGACTCCTACTCCATTTGTGATGAACCATATTCAGCTGAAGCCAAGAAGTTCTGAACGGATTGCCCGAAAAGGGCAAGAGACAGCTCGGCCTTAAACTAAGCAAACAGAACTGTGATGAAACAAAGAAGGTGCGAATCCCTCAGGTTCGGAAGATCCTGAGGGATCGCTGTACAAACTTATCATCTTTCTTGATTTTTCCATCCAAAGATCGAATATAAAGGCAATGATATTTAGTGACCCGGGGGACGGTGGATTGTTGTTGTAAAAGACTTTCATATTTCCTTTGCAATCGAATAATTATCGACTCTCTGTCATGAGAAAACACTGTCTGTAATGTCTTTTTGATTAATATAAAAACACCGGTTTCATCTATTCTTTAGAATTCTGAGTTAGACCCAGCGGTACTTCACTAGTGCTAAGGGCCCGGCTCTGGTGGATTACTATGCTGTTGTATTATTAATCTTGGTTTGTTAATGCGCAAAGCGTGTTTCATATCTATTTGCATTACAGAGTTGTTTCATTGATTGTCGAAGAAAACACTGATTCATTGCTATTCCATTTATCAAAATTATTATTATCTATCAGTGGTGCTGTTATGTAATTACAACGAGTTTCTGTTCCATTTATTTATGGTTTGTTGTTAGATTACAATTAGACTGTCGACAGGTTTGAGTTCAAGATTTAATTGTTCGAATTGCGTTAGAATCGTAGTTGCTGTTTCTTTCAAAGAATTGTAATTGCTGTTTATTTTATGCTGTTGTTCCTTTTTAGATTCCATTTCCTTTGAGTTGTTTTCACTTGCTTTGAGATCTCTAAACTGTAGAGGACAGAGCTAATCATTCCAAGTTCCCAGATTTAGGCATCTTGCATCGATTTCTAAGGAAAAGAGTTATCGCTACTGCATCCCTGATCGATGTCCCGCAAGATTGCTGTAGTGTAGCCTTTACATTCCTGTTATTTGCAATTAGATTTATTTTCAAGCATTTATTACTTTTGCATTTGTATTTCTATGCTACATTTTCACAAGCATTGCTCTTAGACAATTGCAGCCTCAAACAGAGTACACTCTTGGAATAAAAAGACGCTCCCGGATTGATGATTAATGTGAGATAATTAGGTGTTCAAAAGATACCTCTTTATGACTCAACAATAGGTAGAGCTAACCCTCCGTCAATGGAAAATATTAACTCTTCCTAGCTGGTCTGTTGCTGGGCAAGGCTATGACTCACTATTAATCGAATTAGACAATGGTGGCTGACCACCATATCTGCATGCTGAGCTTTTCTTATACCACAAGCAGTATCATGCAACAAAGAATTTAAAAATGCAGGCAAATTAATGGTGCATTTATGTTTTAATACAGCCAGTAGTTTAAGGTGGCGAGGTCTTACCACATCCTTTCTTCCGTCGCACGTTATGTAAGCCTGCACAATGTTGGCCAACTTTGTCCATGGTTCTCCTAATGACGCTGGCTAGACTCCTTTACCTTTGATAACTAACATCTGTCTGTCATCTTGAAAAATATTCATGGCTTCTCGAATCCTAATCTTTTTCTGAGTCCAAATAGTCGCTTGCGCGGGGATGCCAGACACCTCTACAATTATTTCGTTGGATAGAGCTATCTGTCTTCCTCTAACCATGGAGGATTCTTCTTGCAGGTTCAATAAAAATTCGGTGGCCACTACTTCATGGGATTGTTGCATCCTCATGAAATATGTAATCCACCCCAGTCTTTCTAAAATTGCTCGTGCAGCATCAGAGACAATCAACACCTGTGGTTCACTGCGAATTGGCCGTCCTCCCATCTCTGCACTCTGTTAATTTTTCTCAACACACAATAATCACAATGGAACAGCACAACACGGTTCGTTGAAAATTTGTTATTTCCTAAAATGCAGGGATTTGGTTCAAATACAAGTAAATAAATCTTGGGGTTTGATCTGCATGCAGACATCTGCGCCCCCCGAATGAATGATAGGTCATCCTCGACCGTCAATTGAGAGAGGCAAGTGTGGGACAGCAGTGGCACATCAGTAAAAAGCAGGCGTAATTATGATACATTCAATCAAATTATAGCAATTACTGAAATCAATGCATGTGATGAATCGGTAATGAATAGAAAATCTAATGATTCAAATACGAGGAGAAGGGACAACATAAGATAAACATAAGTAAAATTGCATTATTTACCATGTCGAACTAATATGATCGATTTGTAATGATTTTCATGTATAATAGGTTCGGAGGTAAAGGTAAAGGATTCATATTTTCATTTGAAATTTAAATAGATATATAGGAAAAGGGTCAAATATAACTATTGATGTGTATAAATGTGACTCCAATACCATCAGCAGAGCTCTGTTGCCCACAGGTGTCCATAACCTTGACAGAGTTGCTTTCTTACCCACGGAACCATTGTCCTTTATTTATACTGAGGAAGTGCTTTTTGTTGAATATCATGACGAAGGCCATTGTGTTGGCTTGGTGACCAGATAAACCACAATGCCATTCACCGAGAAGAAGTGGAAGGTGGGCAGGCTGGCTCGTGATGAGACCTCTTGTTCCAAGGACTTTTTGATTTTTTCAATTGTCTATTGGACCATTTCCCTGGTTTGGTGGCCATAATGGGAATGCCACTTCACTGCCTTCCCTATGATCACGGTAGGTTGGCTCTTGATGAGATCCCCTATCCTCCATCTGCAAAATCATAAGATTATTAATAAAATATGTAAATATTTTTCTTTTTCATATAGCACTTTTCCTTAGTTATTCATAAATGATGGCTCAACACTCCTTAAGAGTAGGGATGGTGGAAGAAGCCTGAACATCTCAATAGAAAAAATATATATATATATGCCCTTATTCCTATTCCATAGATAAAAATCAAAGAAAGTTATAGCATATGGGAAAGAACCAATCATGATAAAAATAATCGATCAGATTAATTCAATGGTAATAAAATAGCAAAGTTTTGTTATTGATCATGCCCCTTTTTCCTTTTTTCTTATCATTACTAGACAATTTCCTTAAAACTGATGTTTTATTTTGATTTTCTGATTACAGTAAGCTTTAATTTGTATGATTGTATATAAATGATATATTTGCCTTTAGAAAAGTGATAAAAATTTAAAAATGTTGGCTTAAAACAAAAAACAATCCACTCAAAAAGGTGTTGTTCCAAAGAACAGCAAAAACAATCTGCGGAACTGATGTTCCTTTCGAAAGGAACAACAAAAAATACTCTGTGGAAGTGTTGTTCCTTTTGAAAGGAACAACAAAAGCACTCCGTGGAACTGCTGTTCCTTTCGAAAGGAACAACAGAAGTGTTGTTCCTTTGGAAAGGAACAACAAAACAAATGAAATAAACATAATTTTTTCTCTTTTTTCTCTTTTAAAGAAACCGAATTTCATGAAACAAACGATGAAGAAATAAAGAAGTAATATTAACAGAAGTTTTTAAAAAATGAATTTCATAAAACAATAATCAAGAAAGCGAAAAATGCTTTATGTACAGAATTAAAAAAAAGAAATGATTTGTAAAACTGGTGCCAAGGAGGAGTTCTCCCATTCAGTGAGGATTTCCATGGTAGAATCTTCCCGTAACTATTGGTAAAATGATTCCCGGGTAAGCAGTTTATGATATAATCGTACTCGAAGACCATTTACCTTAAAGGAATGTCCATATCCATCAATGGTAACTAATGTAATAGTGCCATTATCATGCACTTTTTGTATTTCATAGGGTCCAAGCCATCGTGTCTGGATTTTTCCTGGGAAATCCTGAAACCTAGAATCATATAGGAGTGCCCAGCCTCCTTCGTGGAAGATCTTTTCTTTGATATGGGTGTCATGCCATTTGGCTCTCTGTTGCTGAATTAATGATGTGTGTTGAAGAGCAGAGAGCCTAATTTCATATAACTCATTAATTTGCTGCAGTCTTTTAGCCTGGGCTTCATTCAGATTTAGACCCGCCTTTTGAGCTGTTCTTAATGTTTGAATTTCAAATTCTATAGGAAAGATGGGTTCTTTTCCAAATACCAATTGGTATGGTGAATATCCTGTAGTAGGTCTCCACGTTGTTCGATATGCCCACAATGATTTTGGCAATCTGTAGGCCCAATATTGTCTATGTGAGGCAACGATTTTTGTTAATATAGATTCGATTACTTTGTTCGTTCTCTCTACTTGGCCATTGGCCTGTGGGTGATATGGGGTTGTAATCTTGTGCTGAATGTGATAGTTTTGCAATGTTTCAGCTAATTTATTACCTACAAACTTTGGTCCCCCATTTGTGATTATGTCCCTTGGGAGGCCATAGCACACAAAGATTTGGAAAATAAACTGTATTACAGATTCCTCTGTAGCTTTTGAAAGAGCCTCTACTTCAACCCATTTGGTGACATACTCAGTTGCAACTAGGATGTATGTTTTTTGGTTTGATGGAGGGCTAATAGGACCAAAAAAGTCAAGGGCCCAACGTTCAAATGGTTCAATCACTAGTTGAGGGCTCAAAGGCATTTCATCAGACTGCCCAGGGCAACCTGCCCTTTGGCAGCTATCACAGGCCTGCATGAATTTTTGGCATCTTTAAAGATAGTAGGCCAATAATAGCCTGTTCGTAAAACTTTATGGGCAGTTCTACGATCTGCAAAATGTCCGCCACACTGTCCATCATAGCATGCTTTCAAGATTTCAAATACCTCATCCTGTTGAGATTGCAACAAGATGATGAGCTTAGTGGAAAGGAGTCGCCTTCACTAAGTGGGCCTGTAGGCTATTTTTGGCGCAAGTCTATTTTTAGACTATGTCTATTTTTAGACATATGGATCATGTTCTATGAGTTGCAGGATGCTATTTGTGGATGGTTGGTCAAGTCGGAAAAAATAGATGGACTTCTATTTTTAGACATATTGGGCGGAATCTATTTTTAGATTGCAAGTCTAAAAATAGATATGTCGAATATTATTAGCTCTTAATAATATTTGGACTATAAACATTATCTTATTCTCTTGGAGCACTTCAGTTAAGTGCACAGATGTGGCACAGGAGCTGACAGAAGGAATTACGCTATTCCCGAGGGTTAAGTGGAGCTATTTCATGGATACTTTAGTTAGAACTCATGTGAGAGAGTTTGGTGGAGGTTATTGAGGAAGTTAATGGAGTTGTGTTCAGTTTAACTAATCTAAACATAGTTGAGCTATTTGTATCTAGTTTAACTGATTGATACAATTAGTGAGAGTGGTGTGAATTAATTATTAATTAATTCACTAATTATAAACTCATTAATCAACTAAAAGAATGCATCAGTTAACTTCAGTGCATGGACAGTTTCAGTGGAGACCAGTGCAGAAATAGGTGAAAGAGCAGGTTAACTATCAGTTGTGACTATACTGTTGCTATTTGCAACACACATATAGGTGGAGAAGCCCATGAGGATTGCGCAGTACAAGCTAGGTGGTTTATCTATTTAATGAAGCCATCCCATAGCATTGATAACGCAATAGAGGCTGGCTATCAAGTGGCAAAATATTGGAGCATGTGTTTTGCTAGATCTAGCTTGATAGTGTGTAGCAATTGAGGGTGTGCATGAGAGCTTGTGAGGAGCTTTTGTACTATGATTGTTACATGATCTCCATGAAATATAATATACATATAGTTGGGGTTTTCATCTTTAAGCTTTCCCATTAAATACTGTGTTCATATGTGTGATTGTTTGTGGTTTTAATATATGCATGCAATTGATTTTATTTCCGCAATTAATGATCAATGGTAGAAGAGATTCTGTATTATGCATGAAGCTAAAATAGTGTGTGATCAGGAGAATATCGGTGAATAATATATCAATTATTCAAATTTCTACATGGTATCAGAGCGATATTGATCATTGGAGCAATTGCAAAACATTGAAGCAGTTGAGTTTTGCGCTGGTGGAATTCGAATTTGTAGCAGTGTTTTCTTGGTGTCGAAGTTGAGACGTCTTTCAACAGATTGCGATTGGAGTATGCCCTTGAGGGCAGCTCGAATTATATTGCATGGAATGACAGGATGGAGGAGGTGCTGGATGACAGTGGGTTGAAGGAGTTCATAGATGCAGAAATTCCAAAGCCTACTTCTAGTGATGCTGCCGTACTTGACGCATGGCAAAAGAAGACAACAAAGTGTCGAAGGATTCTGTTGGAAGGTGTGAAGGATCACATAGTATCCAGCCTTCATGGTAAGGCTTCTCCATTCTTGATGTGGAAAGCTTTGATAGATTTATTCCAAAGCAAGAGCAACTAGAGGAAGTTGGCGCTCAAGGACAAACTCAAGAACATAAAGATGGAGAAAGGCGACAGTATGCCCAAGTACCTCACGAAGTTCATCCAATGCAGGGATGAGCTGGGAAGTGTGGGGGTTACTATTGATGATGAGGACTTGGTGAGCTTGGCTCTCCTTGGGCTTCCGAAGAGTTGGCACTCCTATCAAGACTCTGTTAATGGTCAGGAGAAATTTCTAGGATGGGAGCGACTTTGGTCAGATCTTGTGCAAGAGGAGATAAGGTGGAGTACCAGGGACGGATCTTCATCAAAGAAATTTGATGAAGATAATTGCACTTTTTTTTCCAAAGCAAAGAAGGGGAAGAGCAAGAAATCTTCTCAATCCAGTGCGAAAGGCAAGAAGTAGGACATGTCCAAGGTGAAGTGCTTTCACTGTCACCAACACAGACATTACGCCACTAATTGTCCACAGAAGAAGAAAAATAAGTAGGCTGCTGGGGATGTAGCTGGAGAGGCCTTAGCCTCGCAGTTTGAGCTGGATTTTTAGCTGATCGCATGCTTGGTTTCAAGTGTGACGGGATCAGTGTGTTTTCTTGACAGTGGTGCGTCTTTTCACATGACAGGAGATCGAGATTTGTTTACTGATCTGGATGAGAAAGATCTTGGAGTGCACATCGAGATGGGCGATGATGGTAGATACAGTGCGACCGGTATCGGTACCATTTCCTTTGAGAGGGAGTCCGGTAAACCCTTCGTATTGAAGGAAGTGATGCATGTTCCAGGATTGAAGAAGAATCTTATCTCTGTGGCGATGTTAGAAGACAAGGGATATGATGTTGTCTTTAGCGAGGGAAAGGCTTTCCTGGACAGTAAGGCAAATTGTGAGACCCAGAGGATATGGGTTCGAGTTAAGAACCTTTATCAATTGCAGTGTGTATTTGTGGTCGCGCAAAGAATGGCAGGCAAGGCAGAAGGAGTCATGAGCCGGGATGATGGCGAGTTGTGGCACCGGAGATTGGGCCACCTTCACCATGGAGCTTTGAATATACTAAAGCAGATTTTTACTGGGCTTCCTAAAGGCACTCTTGCGCAGTCAGATCAGTGTAAGGGGTGTACCTTAAGAAAATTTTTGAAAGCCACCTTTCACGAGAAGGATAGTCGCGCCACGACGATCCTTGAGAGAATTCACATAGACGTGTGTGGACCTTTCTCAGTAGCTTCGACAACAAAGCACAGGTGCTATGTGATATTTGTTGATGATTTTTCTCGTAAGTGCTAGATCTTCTTCATGCAGAAGAAGAGGAAGACATACTCAAATTTCTCTGAGTTCAAGGCACTGGTTGATAAAGAATCGGGGAAGAAGGTGAAGGCTCTTAGGAGTGACAATGGTGGTGAATTCATCTCTAGCGAATTCAAGGACTTTTGCAGTGCAGTAGGAATTTGAAGAGAGCTTCATAAGACCTCATAAACCCACAAAGCAGTAATCCGGGTTGCCGAGCTGAAGAACAAACGATCGTGGGTTCTGTACGGGCGATGTTGCATGATCAGGTCCTACCCATTCACTTGTGGGAGGAGGCATGCAATACTGTAGTTTATGTGCAAAACCGTTGTCCTCGCAAGATACTTGGAATGAGTACACCCGAGGAGGCATTTTCTGGTAAGAAGCCTGATATTTCCCATTTGAGGATTTTTGGTTCACCTGTTTACATTCATGTGACAAAGGATGCCAGGAAGAAGCTAGAGCCAACTGCTGAGGTTGGGATATTTGTGGGGTACAATGATACGCCCCACAACTATCGTGTGTATTTTCCAGACAGTCACAAGACTGTTGTGCGACAGGATATCAAATTTCAGGAGGAGAAAGCCATGAAGTGTTCGCTTGAGAGGGAGCCACACTTGCATGCAAATGAGGAGCTATTAGTTCCTAAGGATGAGTCTCAGGCTGTGGATCAGCCACAAGAGGAGGTTCATGGAGTGGAAGATACCACTCATGCAGCGCCAACCATCATAGGGCAAAAGTGCACTACAGAAGCTGAGCGACTGGCTCAAGATGCAGAGAAGGTTGTAGGAGCATCTACATCACAGTGTAGACAAAGAAAGTCACATGACTGGTATACTGGATACATGGCTCTTATGAGCAAGTGTATCGTGATAGAGCCATCCTCTTTCAAGGAAGCTGTGGAGGATCCTGCATGGGTAGATGCCATGGTGGAAGAGTATGATTCGATTGTCAGAAACAGTGCATGGGAGATTGTCCCAAGGTCGGAGGGGAAATGCTGGTGGGTTCGAGATGGATCTACAAAGTGAAGCAGTAGCCGACGGGAGTGTGGAGAAGTATAAGGCAAGATTTGTTGCCCGAGGCTTTTCACAGATTGAGGGATCGATTATGAGGAGACCTTTTCACCCGTTGCAAGGTAATACGTTGCAAGGTATTCTTCCATACGGATGATTCTTTCTCTCTCAGCACAGATGGGGTGGCACATTCATCATATGGATGTGAAGACTAAATTCCTCAACAGAGTCATTAAGGAGGAGGTGTACATAGAGCAGCCCGAAGGTTTTGATATCTTCAGCAGCGAGTTGCATGTGTGCAGGCTCAAGAGAGCGATGTATGGGTTGAAACAAGCACCTCGTGCTTGGTACACACGGATAGACAGTTATTTCACTGGACTTGGATTCTCCAAGAGTGAGGTGGATCCTAAACTATACCAGATTGTGGTGGAGGATAAGTTGTTGATAATTGTACTTTATGTAGATGATTTGATTTTGACAGGTGATGAACTGTTGATACACTCATGCAAGGATGATCTTGCAAAGGAGTTTGAGATGAAGGACTTGGGCCTCCTTCATTATTTCCCGGGATTGGAAATTTGGCACCGCAGTGGTGGACTGTTTGTTTCTCAGGGTAAGTATGCCTGGGAGATACTGGAGAAGTTCAACATGCATGGCTGCAAGCCTGTTGATACTCCTCTTCCTGGTGGATGGAGGAAGGAGGATGCTACTTCAGCGGAGGTAGTGGATGCCATTGTTTATCGATAGTTGGTGGGGTCGCTTATGTATCTGGTCAATACACGACCCGACATATGCTATGCTGTTAACCAACTTTCACAAGCTATGGTTAAGCCAACCAAGATATTTTGGAAGGTGGGAAGCATGTATTGAGATATCTAAGAGGCACATCGGGATATGGATTATGGTACGGACAGTCAGATGAGGTGAGGCTGTGTGGCTTCAATGGATGCAAATTGGGCAGGGAGCCCAACGGACAGAAAGAGCACATCTAGAGGGATTTTCAGTATCGGGTTGACAACAGTTTCTTGGTACAACAGGAAGTAGAGATCCGTGGCACTCAGTTTAGCAGAGGCCGAGTATATGGCAACGAGTTTGGCTGCATGTGAGGCTATATGGATGAGGAAGATCCTATTCGGGTTGTTCGGTTCACACTTAGAGCCTACTGTGATTTATTGTGATAATCAAAGTTGCATTAAACTCTCGGTTAATCCAGTATTTCATGATAGATCTAAGCACATTGACATGAGGTATCATCATATCAAAGATTGTGTACAGCGGAAGATCATGTTACTTTCATACATTCCCATGGAGGATCAATATGCTGATATCTTGACGAAGGCACTCACCAGGAGCAAATTCGAATACCACAGAGGCAGGATAGGGGTGGCAGATAATCCTTATCTTGTTGAGAGGGAGTGTTGAGATTGCAACAAGATGATGAACTTAGTGGAAAGAAGTTGCCTCCACTAAGTGGACCAGACTATTTTTGGCGCAAAGTCTATTTTTAGACTATGTCTATTTTTAGACATATGGATCATGTTCTATGAGTTGCAGAATGCTATTTGTGGATGGTTGGTCAAGTCGGAAAAAAATAGATGGACTTCTATTTTTAGACATACTAGGCGAAATCTATTTTTAGATTTCCAACCTAAAAATAGATATGTCAAATATTATTAACTCTTAATAATACTTAGACTCTAAACATTATCTTATTCTCTTGGAGCACTTCAGTTGAGTGCACAGATGTGGCACAAGAGTTTGATGTATGAATTATGCTATTCTTGAGGGTTAAGTGGAGCTATTACATGAATAATTCAGTTAGAACTCATGTGACAGAGTTTGGTGGAGTTGATTGTGGAAGTTAGTGGAGTTGTATTCAGTTTAACTAATCTAAACATAGTTGAGCTATTTGTATTTAGTTTAACTAATTTATACAATTAGTGAGAGTGGTGTGAATTAATTATTAATTAATTCACTAATTACAAAATCATTAATCAACTAAAGAATGAATCAGTTAACTTCAGTGCATGGACAGTTTCAGTGGAGACCAGTGCAGAAATAAGTGAAAGAGCAGGTTAACTATCAGTTGTGACTATATTGTTTCTATTTGCAACACACAGATAGGTGGAGAAGCCCATGAGGATTGCGCATTACAAGCCAAGTGGTTTATCTATTTAATTAAGCCATCCCATAGCATTGAAAATGCAACAGAGGCTGGGTATTAAATGGAAAAAGATTGGAGCATGTGTTTTTCTAGATCTAGCTTGATAGTGTGTAGCAATTGAGGGTGTGCATGAGAGCTTGTGAGGAGATTTTGTACTATGATTTTTACATGATCTCCATGACATATAATATACAAATAGTTGGGGTTTTCAGCTTTAAGCTTTCCCATTAAATACTGTGTTCATATGTGTGATTGTTTGTGGTTTTAATGTATGCATGCAATTGATTTTATTTCCGCAATTAATGATCAATGGTAGAAGAGATTATGTATTATGCATGAAGCTAAAATAGTGTGTGATCAGGAGAATCTCGGTGAATAATATATCAGTTATTCAAATTTCTACACATCCTCCCTAACACATCTCCTTATTTGCATATATGCACCTGTATGAAATAGGTAGTCCCCAATCCAAGAGAATCGGGTACTACGGTGTATTATCTGCTTTCGTTCATTAAGGGATATATGTTTAGGTAATTTTCCTATTTCCAAATAGTTTGCTATATTAGCATACCATGGTGTTCTAATAGTAACAGCGAAGAGATGTTCATCTGGAAAGTGGTCTTCAACTGCTTCTGTATCTGTTGGCTTTGGCATTCTTGACATAAACAACTATAGGGTTCTCTTTCCCAGGTCGATCTTTGATTGTGATATAGAATTCCTGTAGTAAAATCAACCATCTTGTCACTCTTCCATTTGTAACAGGTTTATTTGCTAAAAATTTAATGGCAGAGTGATCAGTATATAGTACTATAGGATACCCAGTTATATAATGTCTAAACTTGTTTATTGCATGAACTACAGCTAAAAATTCTTTCTTAGTCACAGTATAATTTAATTCAACAGGGGATAGATTTTTGCTAATATAATAAATTGCATATGGCTTCTTGTCTTCCTCCTGCCCAAGTATTGCTCCAATTGCTGTGTCTGAGGCATTGGATGAAATTTGGAATGGAAAATTCCAATTTGGACCCCTCAGCATTGGGGCTGTTGAAACAAGCTTTTTTAGATCATTAAAGGCATTGTCACATTTATTTGTCCAAATAAAATCAAGATTTCCAGTCAGTGCATATAAAGGTGCAGCTATTCGAGAATAATGTTCTATAAATCTTCTATAGTAACCAAAAAATCCAAGAAAGCTACGTACCTATGTTTGTGTAGTGGGTGTGGGAATTAACAAGATTATTTGAATATTAGCTGGGTCTACTTGAATTCCAGCTGCTGAAATATAATGCCCTAAGATAACTCCTTCGGTCATCATCATAAGACACTTTTCGTGGCTTAAGAAAAGCCTGGTGTCAATACATCTTTGCAATACCTTTTCTAGGTTTTCCAATGCAGGCTCAAAGTCATCCCCATAAGGTGTGAAATCATCCATATATACTTCGAGGCCTTCATTTATTAAGTCTGCAAAGATGCTGAGAATTTCCCTTTGGAATGTAGCAGGGGCATTGAATAGGCCAAAAGGTAGGACTCGGTAGGCAAATGTCCCCCATGGACAGGTAAAAGTAGTTTTATCCTGGTCTTCAGGGGCAATCTAGATTTGATTGTACCCACTGAAGCCATCGAGGAAAGAAAATAATTTCTTCCCTGCGAATGTGTCTAATACCTGGTCAATGAAAGGAAGGGGAAAGTGGTATTTCTGTGTTGCCTTATTAAGTTCATGATAATATACACATATCCTCCACTTTCCGTTCTTTTTTGGTACCACCACTAATGGAGAGACCCACTTGCTATCAGATATTGGGTAGATGAAATTAACATCCAATAGTTTTTGTAATTCAGCTTTCACAATATCTTTAAGGTGAGGATTTAGTCTTCTTTAAGGTTGGCGAATGGGTCTTGCATCTTTTTCAATATAGATGTGGTGAGTACACAATTGAGGATCAATTCCTTTCATATCGGGGTAATCCCATGCAAAGGCTGCTTTGTATTTTCGTAATAATTGGACCAATTTCTCTTCTTGTTCAACAGTGATATTTTTGTTAATGTTTAGAGTTTTTCTCGGCTCAATTTCTACAACCTTGCTATTGTACACAGAAGTAGTAGGTATTTCTTGATCAGGAATATATTTGAAAGGATCTTCCTCTTCTTTATTATCGAATGCTGCCTTGATCATGTGACATTGCAAATGAGATCTGGTTTGTGATTTATTGATAAAACTATTAATTATATCATCCTCTGTTTTATCTTTAAAATCAAGAGCATTTTCTATAGTTAGAGGTGATCTCATATTTTCCATAATATATGATGCAGGTGGTTTTCTTGTTTTGATTATTGATAGAATTGGCTGGGCTGGGGGATATAAGGCTAAATTCTTGACATAGTTTCCCCTTGTTATTGTCATGTTGCCTTGTCGGCATCCAATATAAGCATCGGCAGTTGCCAACCAAGGTCTACCTAAGATTAACGGGTGTCCATCTAGTCGGTTCTTTGGGTTGATAACTAGTAAGTTAGCAGGGTATTCCCAGGAATCTACGGATACCATTACATCTTGTAGTATACCCTCTGGTTTGACTACCAATCGGTCAGCCAATTCCAACAAGGTTGTTGTTGGTTCCAATGATTGAATGCCAAGTTTTTGACAGGTGATGGTTGTTAAAATATTGATTTCTGCTCCCAAATCAACTAAGGCATTTGGAAATGATTTCCCATTGATCTGCACTGTCACTATAGGATTTCTTGGGTCTTCATATTTGATAGGTGTTTCCATTCCTGATAATAAGTCAGATAAGGTACTGACTATTTGGATAGTAGGATAGGTTTTTGTTCTCCTCTTTGGCTTCTTTATGCATAATTCCTTAATGGTTTTTGCATATATAGGAATTCTTGAATAGCTTGGAGGAGAGGGATTTTTATACATAATTTTTTTAATTCTCCCAGAAGATCAAAATTAGGTTATTCTAATGGAAAAGGTATAATTAATCATTCTGGGAATGGTGGAGAGGAAGTTGTTACCTGTTTTTGACTTCGTTTTTTATTTTGTTGTTGAACTTCCTTCTCACTTTGTAATGTTTGTTCTATAGGTAACGGATCTTCAATATGAACATCATTGTTTCTCTCTGTTTCCACTATGCGCCCAGACCTTAATTGAAGATCATTGCACTCCCTTAGTTCAGTTTCTATTTCTGGGGGTTCCATTATTTGGACAGACTGAATTGCCCAGTTGTTTGGGTTTGGGTTGGGTTGGGCTAGGATTTGTGGTCTTAAGTTGGTCTGGGGGTTTGTAAAAGGAGCTGGCAGTGTAGGTTGAGAGAGAGGAATTGATCCAGCTGGATGATTTGTAGGTTTTTGCCAGTTTGACTGCCAGGCCTGACTCTGGGAAGTAGAGGGGGACCATTGTGTAGGCCAAAATGGTGGGTAGAAAGGAAAGTTAGGCCAATTATTTTGGTTTGTTTGATTTGGCCAAGATGTGGGAGGAAATGGCTGTTGTGACCAATTAGGGAAAGGTGGTTGATTCTGCCACATCCCACTATATTTTTGAGCATTATACTAAGGAGGCTGAAAATAAAATGGATCATTTGGCATACCTGATGGTCGCGGCTACCATTGTTGGCACTGATTAAATAGACATACCACTTTTGATTCTTCTTCTGCCTCCTTATAAACTGATTTTAGGCCAGGAAGCGAAGGAAATCCCTCTGTAGGGTGATCTTTCATGAAAATGGCGCAGAATTTAATCACATCCAATGGGCATTCTTTGTGGTTGTGTTTCTTTCTACATCTGGGACAGAATATTGCCAAGTTTTTTCTACTTCTGCCTGTTTCTGTTTGGCTTGCATGATATCGAACTGCATTGTTAGAGTCCCAAGTATGTCTGTCTTAAATTCTTCTAGCAAATTTCCAATCTCTGCACGAGTCACACCTTCATTAGAGGTCTTATTTTCCCTTCTAATTATATCACGTTCTGCTGATTTCAACCTTGTATTGCCCCTCGAACTCCTGATACACAAATCAATGATGTTAGGATAACTTTCCTGATATATATCACCTTTTCCCATAATATTCAATGTTTCAACCCATTGATCTTTCACTCCCCTAATTAATGTGGTTTTCAAAACATTATCAGGTAAGGGTAAAGATGCATAAGGGGATCTCTGAAGATTGTATTGGAACCGTTCCACATACTCTTCCAAGGTCTCATTTGGTTTTGCTGTCATTTGGAATATTTCATCTTTTAATTCCCGAGACCTGCAATAATCTTGATACTTCTTCAAAAATGCAGCCTTCATATGATCCCAATCAGTTATGACACCCCCACCTAATCACATAAACCATCGCAAGGCTGCCCATTTTAATGTAGAAGGGAATAGTTTTAGTTTTTGGGCATCGGTGGTGTAATCATAGCCTCTGCACAACACATCAAATTCAAACAAAAACACATCTGGGTCCTCTAATGTTAAGCCTTGAAATGTGGGAATATGTTGAAGGGGGATAGCTTTCATAGGTGCATTGACTGCAGTATCTACTATAGGATATTGCAGCGTAGAGGTCTGTTGGGGTGCCTGCTGATTCTGATTTTGGTTCTGAGCCATTTGATCGAAGATATGCCAATATCCCTCTGGGATTTCCAAGGAATTTCTAGGTTGACGAGTAGGGGCAGGAATGGCTTTGACAACACTCCCTTTGTCTAGAATAATAAGTATTTCCCGTTGACCTATTGTTTGAGGTGATTCAGGACCTTGGTTCTGAATAAGTTGAACAACACTTCCCTTATCTAGGTTGCTTATTGTTTGGGAATTTTTAATAGGAGATTTTGAGTCTCTGGTTTCTCCAGTTTCCCCTTCTCCTTCTCGGAGATTGCTAGAGTTCCCTTCTTGAAGGAAACTTATGCAAGGATTCTCAATTTCTTGGGAATCTTGCTCAATTCCCTCTGTTTGACTGTGTATCTCAGCAAGGGCTTCAGATGGTGACTCTGTAGCCTGAATGGAACTAGTAGGTTGTCTAGAAGTAGTTCTTTTAAATCCTACTAATGGCTGAGATTCAGTTCTTTTAAGGATTTCTTCAATAAAGGTTGTGTGCCCAAGGGTCACCGGTCCCTTAGGTTTTTCAGTTTTAGGAGGAATTTTGTTTCGTTTAGTTGGTTTATTCATTCAAGGAAACAAACCTTCATTCCTACCTAGAGAAAGAATCTTACCTACTTCTGCTATGAAGCGGGCTGCGAGCAAGTGTGTTTCTTGCCCAGTGCGCATGTTCTTACCTTTCGTCTTTAGTACCCAATTCTTCGCAAGCAGAAGAAAATCATCTGTGCATCAATCCTTTGAAATGGCATACACTCTCCCCACCAACGGCGCCAAAATGTCGAGTGATAAAAATGTATCTTTTGAACACCTAATTATCCTACATTAATCATCAATTTGGGAGCGAATTTTTATTTCAAGAGTGTACTCTGTTTGAGGCTGCAATTATCTAAGAGAAATGTTGTGAAGATGTAGTATAGAATAACAAATTCTTGTAAAGAAACCTAATTACAGTGACATGAATGGAAATATTAAACTACATCAATCTTGCAAAACATTGATCAGGGATGCAGTAGCAGTAACTCTTTCCCTTAGAAATCGATGCAAGATAACCAATCTGGGGACTTGGAAGCAATGACCTCTATCCTCTACAGTTGGTGATATTTAAAGCAATTGAAACGAAAGAAAATTCAATGAAAGCAACTTAAAAGAAACGAAATCTGGAAAGGAACAACAGCATGTAACTATAACTCATTTGTTTGCTAATCGAAGACTATGAATAAATAATGAACAGAAATGGAACAACAACATGAAATGAACATCAATCACAATTCTAACATAATCAAGCAACTAGATTTCCATGCTTCAATCCTGTTGACAACCACTTACCACACAACAATCAATTATAACAAACTATAAACTTAATGGAACAACAACTTAAATCATATATAGAACAACAAAGCTTTATGATAATAACAAGATAACCGAACAATGAACGTGCTTCTCATGAAGAATGAAATAGCAATGACTCTGTATTTGATCTAAAAATGATAAACTAGTTCTGTAATTGAAACAAACATTAAACACACTTCACACAACATTAAGCAAGGATTAAAAATACAAATAGCAAAGTGATTCCACCAGAGCTGGGCCCTTAGCGCCAATGAAATACTGCTGGGCTAATTCATAACTTTAGAAGATGGATGAAATGTGTGTCTTATATTAAACCAACATAAAGCATTACAGAGAAGGTTCTCTCAAAGTCGAGAGTTAATAAAACATTATATTACAGAGGAAATGTTTAAATGTAAAGCCTTTCGACTAACTCACTAACTTCAACAACACCCCCCCTTGTCACTAAAGGACATTGCTTTATATATCAAATCTCGAGGGACAAATCAAGGAATAAGATGAGTTTGAACAACGATCCCTCAGGATCCTCAGGACTGAGGGATTCTCTCCTCTTCGTTTAGTCATCATCCTGTTTACTCTGACCGGGGCCGAGTTGTCCCCTGCCTTTTCTGGGTTATTCGTTCAGATCTCCTTGCCTTTGGCTGGATATGGTTCAACGCTGATGGAGCAACAGTTAGATTATTTTCAACCCCACCTTTGGTACAGCTGTTCACCTCATCGAATTCCTGTTTTGTCAATCAAAAAGTACCCTTTAGTCATCTTTTTGTACTAAACATAAACATTTCCAATTCTATTGTAATTCTTACAATAAATTACCTTTCCAAGGCAAAAAGGAGTATGTATATGGTAAAAGAATGAGTAAATACATAGTAATTTCATACCTCTTTCACTGCCCAACAAACACCACAAAATTATCTTCAATAAAGCATGGATCCATGTATCATGAAGTAGTGAGGTTAATGAATTGATGGCTCTAAATAGGGGTTTTGGAAAATTCCCAAACAAATTGGTAAGCATATACTACTTTGAATTTAATGTTTTACAAAATTATAAAGTGATAGAGAATGAGGGACCAATATATTGACTTACCAATGATTTTTTTGCCATATGGAGTCAAAAAAGGAGTGGTTCGATAACTAGAGACGTTGTATGGAGAAGGACAAGAGAGAAGGATAACTTCTTGATATCACCCTAGTGACTTTCTAAACTAGGAGATTCAAGGTCAAGGAGGGAAAATATAGTTTCTTTGATGGATACTTGATGAAATTTTTTGCATATGAATAATATAGAGTTCATAAGAGAGGTTACAATTTTTAATATGGCACATGACAAACCCTCATTCAATAATTGTAGAAAATGGAAGACAATACTCACAATAAAATAAAACTATTCATCCAAGCATCACTTTGTAAATCCATAAAAAATTCCTTTATTCAAAGCATATATTCTCCAAGACAATTTGGCACACTTGAAATATCCAAAGCCAACACATTGCAAGGAAAAATTGCGAAAAAAAAAAAAAGAATTTTGTTGGATTTTCTCCCTTAAACTCCATTAGAAAATGAAGGGAAGTGAACCTCTATTTATATAGGAGGTGCTCAAATTTCCTCATGATAAAAGAGTAATTTTCTAAGATAAAATCCCCTAAATTTTCCCAAGGAGTGGGAAAAGGAATTCCCTATAAATGACGTAATCCAAAATAATACAAATTCGGGCTTCTAAAGCCACATTTACAAAATATACAAGAAAAATCCCTTAAAATATGATCCTTTTATACAAATTAAGGGAAAATAATGGGTGTTGGATCAACATTCAACCTCTAAAGGCCCTTCCACATCATAACTTCTTCCAAAAGGCTCCAAATATGTCTTCAATTAGCCCACAAGCTCATTCGAAAGTGGGCACACATGGAAATTAATGCCCAAAACATAAAATAAGATGGGTTGCATTGATACTACAACAATTCCTCTTTAATAAGGCATTCCTTATAACACAAAGGTGGAGTCCCAAGGTGAAATTCCCAACCAAGAACCCTTTAAAATGTAATATTCCCAATCAGTGTCATCGAAATGATCTCCAAAATGGGCATAATATCCCCAATTATTTCATAGCCTCATCCAAAGAGTATTTTTCACACAACGAAAAACATCTAAAGAGTGGGAATACGAAAACCAAAGGTGGGTTCCAAGTGGAATCCTCATCTTTAGTGGTGGGTCTCCTCCTCCAATGGGGTTAGCCCCTAAAACAATCTTTACACATTAAGTTGGTTGGCCCTATTTGGAGTATTTCATTCCTTCACTATAGAGGTTGGAGGTTTGATGCTTGAATTATCTCACTTTTATTATGCAAAAAAACTCCCTTTAGTTGGGCCCTATTTATGATGTAAAATTTACTCTTATTTGAATTTAGCCTGACTCCTTTATAGGTCATCCAATCAACATAACATTCCTCCAACACACAAACACACACACACACACACATACCCTTTCAATTTCAAATTTTAAGGTGGCAAGTCAATATGCTATTGTAATATTCCAAAATTTCATGGAATATTAAAAACTTTTGATTCTTCCCTAGGAGGAGAATAAATGGGTAAGAAAACCCATTGATGATAAAATATGAATAAAAAATCCCTTACAATGTGAAAAGGGGATTAAGAAAGAACTAGATTTCACACCCCATGTGTGAAATGGGATAATTTGTAGATGGATAAGTCTAAAGGAGGCCAAGTCAACTGCGCATTTATGAGAGATAAGGATCACTTGGTGGGGCAGCGCAATTTGCATGAGGGGAAGATCACTTGGGGTTGGAAACCCTAAGGTGTGGGGCCCATGGAAAGGCACCTTTCATTTGTTTAAAAGGAGAATGAGGCAGCCATAGCTATTCATGTTTTTTATTATCATTTCTATTGTCTTCTCAGACAAGTGCATTCTCCAACTGTTTAGCTGAGATGCAGTGCTACTAGCACTGGGTGTTCCCAGGCGGGAATCCCATCTCTTCCTTAGAGTAGCTCTTGGAAGAGCTTTTTCTTCATATTCCCCATATTCTGGCTTGAGGCCAAAGCATTCCATTAAGCTCCAGCGCGGTCTCCATTGGTGGTTGAGTTGTGTTGCTGGGTGTTGCAAGGGAGGGTTTCTCGACACCACTTCCGGCATTGTATTTCAGAGGAGGGAGTCTCCATTCCTTTGGGAGATGAGTGAGGGAGTTTATAATATTATTCCCATCATCATTGGCATTAGGCCAACCATTTTTCATTATCAGAAGAGCATCCCTCTTCCTTGACTACGCAGTTCCTAGAGAGTATTTGCAGTGAGGGTTGTAGTATCTTATCGAGAGGTGAGATCTTCAATGATAGGATCAGCCTATCATTTGTAAGGTCAATTGAAGGAGTTTATTTTAGAAGGATCATCAGCTACAATAAGCTCCTTCTATTTCCAGTTCTTGAGTTGCTACTACCCAGCAACTCCGGCATTTTTGCAGGAGTGCCATTTTATCTAGCTTCCAGCCAATCTTCTTAAGGGATTGATGTATTATCTTTTCAGGGGTTGAGATCTTGCTTCCCCATCTTTATTTGAGCCTAAATTATCATATCATTGTATGTATATCAGTTTTCAGTCATTTCCTATTGTGGACTGCATAGTCATAGTTGTTGTTGGGTTATGTAGTAGTGTATTTTCACTAGTTCATGTACATTTCTCTTGAGGCTGAGTTGGCCCATATTCAGAGGTCCTTTCCTCAAGATTTTGTATACCATTTGTTGCTGCAACTTTATATATCATTTATGCACTCTTCTTGCATTTTATGATGTCTTATTTCACTGCTGCTAATTATTGAAGTTCATATATTGCTGTACATCATCTCATTTAGCATTGCTTTGAGACACTTAGCGGTGGGAGATCTGAATAACCCACTTAGGGTTATTTATTTGAGCTTATATTCTGGAAGTGCACTATATGAAGTATAAAAAAAGGGATATAAGTTCCCCTTTTGCTTATTTTTGCACTAGCATTCTTATACAACGTCCCCTTGGACCCTGTTTCAGTAATCCCTGAAGGAGAATATTTCAAGTTCTATAGACAGAGTCTGCAGTTGGTCAGGTAGCCTCTAGATCTCATCCTTTATTTGAAAGGTGAAATATCTAGTAAATTCCTCTGTAGTCCATCTCTAGAATAGAATTTTGATATTCCTAAAAAAGGGATATTACAATGGTATCAGAGCACCTTTCTTGGCTTAGCCTGTGGCCTTCAAGCCCAAGAAAGAAGAAGAAGAGATGTTGCAAAAGCTGAGCTTGATCTCATATATTTTTAGAAAAAAGGAGAACCTCCCCAAGGAGGAGAAGCAGAGATAAGAAAAGGAAGGTCCATGCACTTCCTATTCTCAAAAAGAAAGCAAGCATGAGAGATGCTTAGATCATCAGGTTATAAATCAATACCTAGATGAGTATAAATCCCATTCTGCAGCATTTAGGGGAGCTACAACATTCCCACAGTTTATTCAGTAGAAGGAGGATAGAAGACCCTGCAGTAGAAGAGAAATCAGAGGCAATAGGTTTCTATTGTCTACATTTGATGGGAACACTTCAGCTAGAGCTTGGGTGAATAAGGTAGAAGCCTTTTTCTTGCTACATCCAGTAGCAGAGAAAGAAGTAGTGGAGATTGTAGCGTTTCACGTGGAGGATAAAGCCTCTGTTTGGTGGTTCAAACCCTTGGTCCATTCAAGGGTGAGCTCTTTTATAGACTTTGCTCAAAGGTTGATCCAAACCTTTGATGGAGAGAGGAAAAAGGAGAAGTATCATTTTTCATCTATGAAGGAGGCAGCCATGGCACTAGAGGAGATAACTGCTACATCCACACAAGAAGAAAACCCCAAGTTCCACCAAGGTATGAGTGAGGTTCCACTTTTCATTTTAGCAGATCATTTAAAATATTGTGGAAATTCCTCTTTAAGGGTCCAAGAATCTACACATTATGCTATTCTAGAGCACCATGATTGCATTGCACTGTGCAAAGGGTTTAAAGAGGAGATGATCCCTCATCCTCATACACTTTTGATGAGTTGCATTCAGCCCTTGACGTTGGAGTGTGAAATTTTTGAGGATGGAGTGAACCATGACACCCCCACGAAAAACAATGAATCAAATTTTAAACCAGAGGATGAAACATCTGCTACATCATTGGAGGTATCAGCAGTGCTGTCAAAAATGGGTGGGAAGGAGATGTTACCTCCATCAAATTTGGGTCCTCATGGATCCAACACATTCATGGATGAGAGGTCTCCTTTAGGAAGTCTCCAAGGAGCTGCATTCCAATCTTCCATGGAGTGCAAGAGAAGTGATTTGGTTTGGGAGAATGGTATCCCTCATGGGAGGAGTACCAAAGGAGGAAGAAGGAGAAGACATCCACAAGGATCTGAGTGGGTGTGGATGAGAAGCAAGAGGCTAGTTTTCCACTTGCAAATATATGATACCAGGCAGCAAGAGGCTTGGTTGCGTTGGCTCCTTTTGAAGGAGTTTGGCCATCACTTGGTATACCCCTTTTCTAGGAGGATGGGAGTACTAGAGGAGAGGTGGCAAGATGTTTGCATCATTGAATAGCAGAGGGTAGGGATACATGGAGCTGATATGGCACATATATCAATCATGGTACCTTCATCACATGATTTACATGATGTGAGCATGAGGGGGCAGCAAGCACTTGGGTTTCTTGGACTATCTTGGAGAGAGCACAAGCAGATTTGCTCTCATATGATGTATGTTGTTGCAGGAGTAGAGGAGGGCACTCTCACAGTGAAAATGGATTACTCCTTAGCTTGGACTGGTCAGGAGGAATTTCCATCATGGGAAAAGTCTCACATTTGCAGCAGCATCACCCGAGGTGTTCTTAACAAGGAGCATGTCAAAGAATAAATATGGCATGGGCAAGAGCCTTTTTACATGAGCTCAGAGCGCTGTCACTTGGGAGCAAGATCACACACATGGATCCATATATCCTCATTCAAGCCTATGGTAAGAGCATTGTGTTTACATTTTCTGATTTACATACTCTTATCATTATGTTGCAGTGCATGGCTCTTCAAAGGGGCAGATTTTTCATGTTTCTCCATGAGCAAGATTGGGCCACACCACATGATGGAGATAGCCATATTTTATGTGGCCTTGGGAAAATTTTTTCTCACTACATGTATGTTCAGTCAACTCATATATTTGACCATGTATTAAGAAACATTTTTCCATGTAAATTTCTGAAGCAATAGTTTGAAAAACTGCGTTGTTGCTGCTTGGGAGACTGTTGGTGCCATCAAGCATCATGTAAAACCATCAATACTTCCTCTATTTTGATGAGGAGAATGTTTCCATTTTCTGATATTGTCCACATTATTGGAATCATGATCGGAAGATTAACACATGAGATTGGTGTGTCCTTGAGGGAAGATGATTCCCACAGTTTATGCATGGCATGCTCTAATGGGAACATGAGGAGAGACATGGTAACCACAGCCACTTATTTGCTTTCTTTGGAGGTGGACCATGAGTTTGATGATGATACCTATCCATTTTATGTATATGGGCATGTATTTGATTTTTTATTGCTGATTCACTCATCTATTTACTATTCAGTAGTAGAGGTGATATTTTCTGTACAATGCTTGACATGTTATTTTCTGCAGCTGCAGTGGATGAGGTTGCATTGTAACCCTATGAGACATTGTTTGTACCTTGATGCACATGGTATAACCTACAAAAAAAATTTCATTGGGGCATTCTATGATGATAATGTCCTACTCATCATGGATGAAATGTCTTGGGCCAGCCGGATTCTTATTGATGGAGGAGAAATCCTTGGAGGACTGCTCTTCATTGTGCCCCTTGAGGGAAATTATTTTGCAGCCCATGATCAACCTTCATTCTACACTTATCATAAGTGGAGAGGTGAACAGAATTGGGTAGGCTATGATGCTTACCACTTGTAGATTTTCAGCCCACCTTCTTTGTCGAAGTTCAAGGTGGAAGAGGATTTTCAGCAATTGCCTTATTGGGAGGTGGCTATATTTTTATGGATGATTGTTTGGGGGTGGAGGATCTACATGAGGTAAATGTTTTCCCAATAAATCTTGACACCATGCCTCAAGGGGACCTCTGGATAGCACCTTATTTCCTTCTTGAGTACATTCCATGTTCATAATGATAGCCACTCTGGCTAGTTTATGTGCTTGGGAGGAGCAATATGGAGATTCTTTGTTGATACAACATCTCATTCTTCATGAGGAGCTCATCATAAGTAGATGCTAAAGTTGTAGGAGGAGGAAATCCTACAGCTATATCCTTGCAGTTACTTGAGGACAAGCAACATTTGGGAGGGGAGGACTGTAATATTCCAAAATTTCATGGAATATTAAAAACTTTTGATTTTTCCCTAGGAGGAGAATAAATGGGTAAGAAAACCCATTGATAATAAAATATGAATAAAAAATCCCTTACAATGTGAAAAGGGGATTAAGAAAGAACTAGATTTCACACCCCATGTGTGAAATGGGATAATTTGTAGATGGATAAGTCTAAAGGAGGCCAAGTCAACTGCACATTTATGAGAGATAAGGATCACTTGGTGGGGCAGGGCAGTTTGCATGAAAGGAAGATCACTTGGGGTTGGAAACCCTAAGGTGTGGGGCCCATGGAAAGGCACATTTCATTTGTTTAAAAGGAGAATGAGGCAGCCATAGCTATTCATGTTTTTGATTATCATTTCTATTGTCTTCTCAGACAAGTGCATTCTCCAACTGTTTAGCTGAGATGCAGTGCTACTAGCACTGGGTGTTCCCAGGCAGGAATCCCATCTCTTCTTTAGAGTAGCTCTTGGAAGATCTTTTTCTTCATATTCCCCATATTCTGGCTTGAGGCCAAAGCATTCCATTAAGCTCCAGCACAGTCTCCATTGGTGGTTGAGTTGTGTTGCTGGGTGTTGCAAGGGAGGGTTTCTCGACACCACTTCCGGCATTGTATTTCAGAGGAGGGAGTCTCCATTCCTTTGGGAGATGAGTGAGGGAGTTTATAAGATTATTCCCATCATCATTGGCATTAGGCCAACCATTTTTCATTAGCAGAAGAGCATCCCTCTTCCTTGACTACGCAGTTCCTAGAGAGTATTTGCAGTGAGAGTTGCAGTATCTTATCGAGAGGTGAGATCTTCAATGATAGGATCAGCCTATCATTTGTAAGGTCAATTGAAGGAGTTTATTTTAGAAGGATCATCAGCTACAATAACCTCCTTCTATTTCTATTTCTTGAGTTGCTACTACCCAGCAACTCCGGCATTTTTGCAGGAGTGCCATTTTATCTAGCTTCCAGCCAATCTTCTTAAGGGATTGATGTATTATCTTTTCAGGGGTTGAGATCTTGCTTCCCCATATTTATTTGAGCCTAAATTATCATATCATTGTATGTATATCATTTTTCAGTCATTTTTTATTGTGGACTGCATAATCATAGTTGTTGTTGGGTTATGTAGTAGTGTATTTTCACTAGTTCATGTACATTTCTCTTGAGGCTGAGTTGGCCCATATTCAGAGGTCCTTTCCTCAAGATTTTGTATACCATTTGTTGCTGCAACTTTATATATCAGTTATGCACTCTTCTTGCATTTTATGATGTCTTATTTCACTGCTGCTAATTATTGAAGTTCATATATTGCTATACATCATCTCATTGAGCATTCCTTTGAGACACTTAGCGGTGGGAGATCTGAATAACCCACTTAGGGTTATTTCTTTGAGCTTATATTCTGAAAGTGCACTATATTATGTACAAAAAAATGGATCTAATTTCCCCTTTTTCTTATTTTTGCACTAGCATTCTTATACAGCATCCCCTTGGACCTTGTGGCAGCAATCCCGGAAGGAAAATATTTCGAGTTCTATAGACAGAGTCTACAGTTGGCCAGGTAGCCTCTAGATCTCATCCTTTATTTGAAAGGTGACATATCCAGTAAATGCCTCTGCAGTCCATCTCTGGAATAGAATTTTGATATTCCTAAAAAATGGATATTACAGCTATATGGCTGGAAATTGCTACAGGACTGAAGTGCCATAGGGAAACTCTAATCCATGGGCCATAGGTCTGCAAAAGGTTAAAGTGCTGAATTTTTTTAGAGTGAAATACAATTTATGACATTCTCTTATAAATAATGCTTCAATTTTGTGTAATCATTGGACTTTGTATTACAATTCATTAGGAATAGCCTACTAGGATTGTTTACAACGACCCCAAATCATGAGATGAAACGCATTTGATATTATGGATGCACCCACCTTGGCTATTTGGTTCTTTTTTTTGGTCTACTATGATACATTTGTTCCAATTATTTTTTCAATTTTGGTGTTTGCGAGTGCTCCAAAATTACCCAAACTTTGGGTACTTAACAGTGCATGTGTTGATATTCAAACAATGGAATTGTTCTTCATCTTACTCATCTGATATAACTTGATGGTGTCCTTACTACCAATGGTTGTTACAAAGTTATCAAAAATGAAAATTACCTTCTCCAGTATGAGGAAAGGAATTCCTTTCAATAAAGTTGGTAGGGAACAAAGAGGACCAAAAAATATAATTGTGATCCTAGATATAACAACTAATGTTGCATGATTCATACTCAGAAAATAATTGGTTGGCATATCACTTGTTGGCTCACGAAGAACTCCATAAATAGAAAAAAATTAAAAAATACCTCATTTTTTTGCATAAAAAATAAATCAATGGAATTTCCAACCCATACAAGTTATAAAAACATGGTTTACATAAGAATCCATAACATCATCTCATAAAATATGATCATATAACATAATACAATTGATATTTGTATTCGGATTTTTTAAAACCAACATGGGAAACCATACAATATGAATTGCAACAAGTTCGATGGTCCTCACAAGCATCGATATATGAAAAAAATAGTAAGTGAATATGGAAATAAAAAACATAGATGGAGAGGAATAAGAGAAAAAAATATGGTAGGGAAGATATCCCAAAAAACAATATTCCAAAGAAGAAAAAATGGCAATAAGGAGAAATGTGAAGCAATTAGAGAGAACTATACAATGGGGCATGAGGAGAAAAAAAAATTAGGTGCGAGAAAAAGCCACAGGAAGGGTATAATTTTTAGTTTTGACAACCCCTAATACATTATCATAAGCGACAATATGTGTGAGATATTCATTTCCAAGGATTGGTTCCTTCTAATGCTAGTGTATGCTTCAAAAGGGTCATCAATTTTGGATCAGAATTTAGAACATTGTAAACTTTGAAACAAGAATTTTAAGCTCAAAATGGGAACTCTAGCCAAAAAATGTAATATCCCAAAATCGGGACAACTCAGCAAGCATGCACTAAAAACGCAGTTCCAACAACCTGTGCTATAAAATAACAAAATTAGCTCTTGTATCCTATAGATCAATCAATATACAACCTAAATCCAAGAATAGAGATGAAACAAATCAAACTAGGTGGGTTAAACAGATCTCCCACACCTAGGATTGCCAAAATGAGCTAAAACCCCAAACATTGCAACACAAGGAATTCTACATAAAAGTGACTGCGCAGTCTAAGTGAGGGTTTATACATATAAATGGTAGAGACAAATAAATCTGGAATTATATTAGACAATATGCTCAGAATAATGAGATCTAGTCTCCTTTATACAAAATACAAGAGAACCCGGCAAGGGTTTCTTGTCAAATACTTTGAATACAAATGATGATTTTCAGAAAATTCCTGAATAATCACTGCAACTGAAGCACATGAGTGTACAAGGCTATAAGAATGAATATATAATGTAGATATGAACAAGTTTCTTCCCCCATGGAAGAATCCATCCTCCAATCACAGGAAAACTCCCTGAAAGAGCCACAAGAGTCACTGCTAAAAATGCCTTGTAGAAATAACGCAATTCCTGAGTGGAATAATGCTGGAAGTGATGGAAATATGTTGGCCTGCTTCCAAAGATCTGATATCAGCCTAGGAATGCTCCAAACTGATCCTCCAATGGAAGGAAACCTCCCTCCTATGCAAAACCAATCTAGAAAATGGGTTTCTCAACCCTCCCCAGCAACACCTTGCAACTCAGCTCAACCTCCTGCAGAAACTACGTTGAACCTGTAGACTAAAGCTTGGCACAAATGCCGGATATGAGGAATGATGGATCAGATATCTCCAAAGAGTTACTCAAAGTGAAGAGAAGGAATTCCTGAACAGGGATCCCTTAGTGCTGAGCAGCACCGACAATCTCAGCTAAACAGCTAAGAGAGCAAAAGTCTAAGAAGACATGAAAATGTAATACATAAGCTAACCCCCAAATGGCTTCCATCCTCTTCCTTATAAACTAAGTAAGCCTTCTCACCTTGGGTCCCACTTAATAGGGTTTCCACCTTCACACAAACAATCTCCCTCCAAAACTGTGTTGTGCCTTCATTAGAGCCAGTCCTCTAAACTGAGTTGTTTGATTTGGTCAAGGTTGACCACTTCAACTTGCTTCAGCCCTTTTCACACCTAAGAGTTTTCAATCTAGCTCACATGTAGCTATCTATGCTGAACCACATTCACATTGAGCTTTTTTATTTGCTGATCCACTCCTCCTACATTTATGGTGTTGACTTGGTCAAACTTGGCCTTGTCCACATGCAAAATATCCTTGTTCACACATGAGAGTGTAAAATCCAGCTGGCATTATGATCCCTTTACACAAAATGAGGGATTTTATCCTTATTTCTGTAATGCATGGGTCTCCTCACCCTTTTATTCATCTCTTAAGTGAAAATGGAAAAATTCAATATTCCAAATTGCTGCATGCAAATTTTGGAATATTACAAAAAAGCCCCAAAAAACATGAAAAACAACCCAAAAAAGAAAAGTGTGTATTTCAGAATGATGTTTTAGTTTTTTTAGGGTTCATTTTCAACATTTTCTAAAAATTGTAGTAAAACCATTTTTTTGTGTAAAATAAATGAAAAAAACACACTAATGTTGTTGCTAGAATAACAATTTTCCTTTCTGGGTACAATTTCAACATTTTTTAGTAATGAAGTTAAATATAAAATAATGGGATCTGAAACACATTAAAATTCCAACAATTTTCATCCATGTTGTTAAACATATAATATCATGACACTAAAAATACCTAAAATTCTAATTGTTTTCATCCATAAAATTAAAGATTAAAAAAAATGACGATTTTCAACCATAGAATTTCAAAACATTAAGTTTTCAACATATTCCAACCATGACATTATGAACAAATTATATGAATAAATTAATCAAAATATCAATATTTGTAGATTGAATGAAACATAAATTATTTCTCCAATTTATTGTTGCATTGTGAATATTCTAAACAAATGAATTCATCATAATTAAAACACATAATCTAACAAACATAAAAATGACTCATAACTTCATGTAAAGTCATATGGAAGTTAAAAGAATTATTTCAAGTTGTTGGAAATACTGAGAGGGGGGGGGTGTGAATCAATATTCCTTTCAATTAGAGCATTAGCTAATCTTCAATTATTATCAGTGTTTGTACAATGATAGCAGCAAACAAGAGGAACACAAATGCATACAGTTTTTAAGGTGGAAACCCACTCTGGGACAAAAACCACATAATTCTTTTCTAATAATTCTTTAATATTCAACTCCAATTGAAAATAAAGCTCCATCTTCCTAGAATCTAGAAAAGCGTTCTTCTCCAGCTCCCACTGGATGGACGCTCCAACGCCGGAGATTCTTCAGTTTTCAACTGAACGGATGCCCCAAAATCCAATGAGCTACAACTCACCCTAGCACCACCCTACCACCCTATAGAAGAATAAAAGAAGAATGGACTCCCGTACCAGGGAAAATGGTCCACTTTACAATGATATAGAATGATGCAGAAGAAGAAGATATACTAGATCATAACCCCAACTTTGACACAACCACCTAATGATGATCCTAGACCTCCCAACACTACCTCTTCAACCCTTGGCAAATAGACACTAGTACAATTTGTACAATAATGTATTTACAATGAATAAGTACAATGATACCTTTACAATGATTGTATGGAGTGCTGCCCACTTGAAAAATTCATATGTTGAACTTCTTACTGTTGTTATGCACCTTGGTTGCTACTCTTGTCATGCTACCCTCTGCTGCACCTTGCTTTTCTTTTTTGCCGTAGAAAGTCTAGTCCTTTGCAATCCTTGACAACACATGATCTAGCTTTTTCTTGCCTTCTAGGAGCTTGATATTGAATCTGGTGTATCTCTGTTATTTTAGATCCTAAATATCTGATTTTTTTTCTTGTAGTATTTTTCTGAGTTTTCTTTCCAATGCCATAGGTCTGACCCAATTTGGATTCTTCAAGAAAGAGTTATACCCAATTTCTCACAATGCCCTAATTATGGACTGTTTCAGTAGAGTGCACTTGTATGGAATTCCATGTGTCACTGTTTCTTCATTTGCCTTTGAAATTGATAGAGAGAAAACTAAAGACTGTTCGTTATCTTTCAATTTTTACGGAATTCCAATCCGATACTTAGAGAGAGAGTTATGACAATTTTACCAAGGTCACTTATTTGAGATGAATTTCAGGAGCCTGCAAAAACCCTAACTTCCACATATCATATCTCCAAAACTATTGCACACCCTGATCTGAAATTTTTATTACAACTTCCTTAGGATTTCAGCTTCGCCTCATAAAAATTTCAGCTTCTGAGCCTACGTAGAAAAAAGTTAGAGTGAAAATTCCAAGATGACTTGTTTCAGATGGCGAAATCCCTTGCCTAAGGAGGAAATGAAGATCACAATTTATATGAATGCTTAAGTTGAGAGGGGCTTCAACAAGTGAACGTGGGAGGGATTTTAGGAGCTTAAAAAATATTAATTATGACTTTTCAATGACCCATGCCCCAACCCCTTAGAGTTTTAGCCCACTAACTTGGGGTACAAACTTCAAACATGAATATCTCTCAAACCGTGAAGAATTACATGGCGTGCCATATATCAACGAAAACATCTCGACAAGTAGAAACCATCAAAAGCATTATTGACCTAGAATATATTAATTTGGTAGGTCAAAATTCCCATGCAATATTGGGTTAGCCCTTGGTGCTGCTTGGGTTGACATCAATGACAACCGCTGATCGACACAAGTTACGATGCAAACGTCATTTATATAAATTATTCAAAATCACTCATATGTTCTTACAAACCATCAGAATTCACATCTTCAGATGAATGACTGGATGCATATGAAGATGTTCCATATTCTTCCCTTTCATCAACTAGTGCCACATCTGAGTCAACATGCATGCCCACCATTTCAGGTTTCAAAAGTCTTCTAGATATACGACTAGGTTCAACAGACTCCCATCTCAACACTGTTTCTTTTGGTAACAACCTCTTCAAAATATCTATCTTCCTGAAGTGAAGCATTCCTCTCTTCGTTAAATTGAAGTCATAAACAAGTATGTTAACTTCCTCCAATTTTAAGAGGTTTATGCGATGACGATTTATATTTGTACTATTTCTTTTTCTCTTTCCACCAATTTTTTTATCAACTACCATCTCTGGCTTGTACACACCATTAAATGGGTGTGTATTTTTGGTATACCAATGTACTTAAACACCTGCAACACCTTCATTTTTTGTAATGAACTTTATAACCTTGGCAACCTAGAATGGAAAACCATGTGCATCTCCATCTGCTAACACTGTGATCATGCAACCCTCATTAATATCTTGTACTGAACCTATGTAAATTTATTCCATGGCTTCACGTTGTGCATGACAGCTTATGGAACTAATATACATCTCTCTTTCCTCTTCTTATGAAGAATTAATAATACCTTGAGATTGTTGTTGTTCAACAATGTTTATTTCCTCTTGTTCATTTGACACATTTTGTGGGAAAATAAATGGAGTCTTCAAAATTATATCTTCATTTGTTGATCTTGAAATGATATCACTCTGATTATTGAAAAAGGACTCCCACCAAATTGAATCAACAACATCAAATTACTCATATGTATATCGAATAGATTTTTTAATTTCTTCCAGGCATTCAAAATAATATATATCTCTCTTCTACCTTTGTGCATTATGAACTTCGACAACTTATTGTAATAAAAATATATACGATGAAAATATTGGATGATCTGGAATGAACTTAGAAAATGCCAAACCTGATGACGACGCTCATTCTGTAGTAGTTGAATACTTCTTGCCCCATATAATTGTTTTCCCATCAATTTTTGATGCAAAATTGATGTTGGAAGCTAATGTTATTAAGTTGTTTAATGGATTTCTCCTCATCATGTGATCCCGTAATAAACCTTCATATGTCAAGAATTTCTTCCAACACATGAAAAATAAGCTTTCACATGTATGATTTATTAATACATTCAATTAATGATGGAAACATCCCAACATCCTTCCTCCTCAATGTTATTGAAAAACGACTGAACATCTGATCAATATGGTCATGAGTGTTCCAAACAAGAAGGAAACCAACCTTTACCTTCTAAAAATTTCTCGATTCAACAAGCATGTTTAGATATCCAAAAATAATCTGATTTTTGTTTTCACGACAAGTGTTGTCCAATTGTAGATACAAAGCTTCCGGAAGATTACCAGATCACCAATGAGAAATCACATCATGAATTATGGTTATTGTCATATTTGCATCATTGTGAATATTTGGAGCTATGAATTAAACCCTTGGCGACATTTTCCCATTGAAGACCCAACTAAATAAGTGAAACTAGATAAAATTTCCCTCCTGTAATTTTTTGGGTGTGCGAACAAAATTTGGTAGACGTGTTTTCTTCTGGTCCAAACCATCAATTATCAAACCCAAATATTTATTTGGATTTTCATAATATTTATTTCGATTCTTGTACAACTTTTTCCTTTCACTTGTTTGTTGTTCGTGATGCTCTTGAATTGATATGATAATATAATATACATATAACATAAAATAAACATATTAATAAATACATTTTCATAGTTGATGACTATACAATTTTAAAAATAATGTTATGAATTCTTACCTCTTTCTGCTCCTTGACATTTATCCCTTTTTTATTTAAGAGAAGCACATTTATTACAAACCCCCATCCTTGTCTTCTTAGGAATATGAACATTGTTGAATTCTCTCCTCCATATCTTCACAAAATATTGATATGTAATAAAATTACCATTTCCTTCAACACCTTCTGCATATTCTTTGTATAAGTTGTAGATTTCTCATCTTGAGAAATTATATGGAATATGTATTGTATCTCTATTTGGAAAACACTCTCCATGTTTTGAAAAGTAGTCTTGCATCCATGCCATTGCAGTATTCTCTAATGGACCAAATTTTCATTTATGATGAACTTTTGAATAAAATGTGGGATCATTTTCCAAAATTTCTTGGATGCTTGACAAACGAAAATTACCAATTGAATGAAACATTTTGAAAGACTCTCTATAGATAAATAAAGACCAAATGTGATAATCATAACTTGAAAAAATATATTGTATGAACCCCACTAAATATGAATTTAGCATGCCTTTATTTATTGAAAATAACTCTTCTTTTCTCCAAAGCAAACTTGAAATCCATATGTTTCAAGCAATCGTTTTTACAAAATTCACTCGAAATGACATCACTGATATAACTTCTTCTCATGAGATATTCTGCTCTACCCCTTGTATAACTAGAACATCTTGGATTAATACAAAAAGGTCTACTTCTACTCCTAGATACAATGTTTGTTGGCAACGTCTCCATCATTTCATCATTCTCTGTATAAGCCTTTTCATCACCATTAGGAGGAATACTATCCTCACTATGATTATTTTGAACATAGTTAGAAAATTAATCGCTATCATTGTTTGAAAATTATTCATTACCATCTTTAGTTGCAGGAAAATTTTCATTACCATCATATTTTCTTTTGAAATAATAACTTCGAGTATATTCTTCATCCCGCCCTTCGTCATTGTCGCTCTCATAGTCCTTAGGATAAGGACTAAGTGGAAAATGTAACTCTCTCTTTAATGGAAATTCTTCATTTGTCCCTTCATCACTACCACTCCCATAGTCCTTAATATTATGACTAAGAAGAAATTTGACTCTCGATTTATTGGAAATTCTTCATCCTATCCTTCGACATTGTTGCTCTCATAGTCCATAGGATTAGGACTAAGTGGAAAATGTGACTCTCTATTTACTGAAAATTCTTCATCCTACCCTTCGTCATTATCACTCTCATAGTCCTTAGGATTAGGACTAAGTGGAAAATGTGACTCCTTATTTACTGGAAATTCTTCATCCTGCCCTTCATCAATACTTCTCACATATTTCATAGGATTAGGACTAAGTGGAAATTGTGACTCTTGATTTATTGGAAATTATTCATCGTGGCCTTTGTCACTGCTACTCTCATAGTCCATAGGATTAGGACTAAGTGAAAAATGTGACTCCCAATAAATTATGCATCCTTCCCTTTGTTAGTTTTTCTCTCATAGTCCTTAGGGTTAGGACTAAGTGGAAAATTTGTCTCTCTATTCATAGGGAAATAATTTTCATAATATTCATCAATATGAATAGAGTTATTACACGACAAAGATGTTGATGCTTCATAAAGATAAATTTCAATATTAGAAGAATCCATGACATTAAAACAAAAGATTTTGAATGATACAAATGCATTCTCTCCCAACCATAATATACAACTTAAATAATGAAAATTTCCCTCCAAATTCCCCCCCCCCCAAATTTTCGTCGAAAATTTTCCCTCCAAAATTTTCTTCTAAAATTTATTTGAAAATTTTCTACTAAAAATTTCTCTTGAAAAATTTGACCCTAATTCCATTCAAGAATTTTCCACAAAATTTTTGTTTAATACATTCCTTTAAAATTAAATTAAATCGTTTACTTAAATTAATCTTCTACTTAAATTATATAACATTTACTAGATTATTGATTTTTTTAAAGTTTTATTATTATTTTTTATCCCACATGTAACATAAATTAGTGTATCATCATAATATTAACTATATATTAAGTTTTTCTAATTTTATTTTTAATACCACATTCAAGAAGCGATAAAGCAATTCCATAATTTCCACTATATAATAACTTTCATTTTCACTATTCCTTACATCACATCAAGACTTCTCGAGGATTCGTTAAAAACCTTGGAGTGATTTTGTGGAACAACTACATTATCATCAACAACACATTCAATGGGAGATTGTCATATTTCAAAGGTTAGATTCCCTTCTACTTTGACCATCCAACAAGGAATTTGAGGAAAATAAGTTTTTATATGTCAAAAAATCATTTATTTATTTTCTTTGTCTTGGGTGGAAGCTCAATTTATTATTTCGAAATCTAGGAGATTGTTGAAACAAGGTAGACTTAAGTTCAAATACCACTGAGTACGAGTGTTAAACCCCCATAGGTTTACTAGTAGTTACGTGTCAAATGAGTTTTTAGGTTCATCCATAATACTAGAAAAAAACCAATTCCATTTATTTTATTTTCTTCAAACATTTATTTAACGAAATATACATTATTTTTCAAAATTAAAAATTAAAAAAAAAATTGCATGGGTTAGGGGGCCACTATGCAGTGCATGGGTGCACTCGTCCGGGGCAAAAAAAACCCCTGGAAGGTAGGGGGCTATTGTGTACCACCTCGCCGTGGGCGTGCCCACTCTCTGCACAGCGGGCGTGCATGCACACCCAATGTGTTGCGGGCGAGCACGCCCATGGTCGAGTGCACCCACCAAAGGAACTAGCCTTGTGCCTTGGGTGAGCATGCATGCACACCCATTGTACCACTGGTGGGAACACCCACCTAAGGAACATGAGTCATGTGCCTTGGGTGGACGTGACCAGCCATGGGCATGCCAGCATGCCCGCTGTGCCATGGCTAGGTGCACCCACCCAAGGAACACGAGTCTTGTGCCTTGGGTAGGCACTCCTAGTTGTGGGCGTTCCTACCCGCAGCACAGAAGGCAGGCACACCACGACCAGGAACACCCTCCCAAGGTACAAGCTATTCTGTGCCGCGGGCGGGCATGCCCACAACTGGGTGCACCCGCCCAAGGCACACACTCTACTATAATTCCTTGAGCAGGTGCGCTTGGCCATGGGCATGCCTGCTCGATGTGCCTTGGGTAGGAACGCCCGCCCGAGGCACAATTCCTCCCTGGTAAGAAGGGGGTCATCCTGCCTTGGGTGGGCATGCCCATGGGCAGGCACACTTGCTGAACACACATCAACCCCCTTCCAGCCATGGGGCGGTGGGCACGCCCGCTCGGGCACAATGACCCCTTTCATACCAGGGGGTGTTATGCTTGGGCGAGCACACCCATGCCTGCCTTTGAAGGGGTCGTTGTGCCTTGGGCGAGCACACCCATGGCCGGGTGTGCCCTTCCAAGGAACATTTGTGTTTGTGCCTTGGGCAGGCATGCCCAACCATGTGTGTGCCCACTAAAGGGCACACCCAATGCACAAGCGCGCTTGTGCCTTAGGCGAGCTCGCTTGAATGTGGGCATGCATGTGCCTGTGCCCAAGGAACAACATCCCCCTACTTTCCAAGGGGCCTCTATGCCTTGGGAGGGTGCATCCATTGGTGGCACAACTGCCCCACGGAAAGCAGGGGGGAAGGAAGTTGATTTCATATTGGAATAAATCACAAGAAGTTAAACATATAAAAGTTGCATGGTATGTGAAAGATAGAGAAGGCGAAGAAGATCTGTAGATATATCTATATGTTGGTAGGATTTACGATGGTGAAAGTTATGAGGTGATGGGAAAAGTATTATACCTATGATTGATGCCAAATATTGAAGTTGTTTATGTACTTACAAAACTACCCAAGTCACATGAGAATATTATATATAATTTTTCATTGTTGATGTATAACATGGAGGAATATTCTACAAGGATATGTAAACAAATCATAAACAAAACTTCACAAAAGATTGTAAGTATTTATATTTATATTTATGCGTTTGGAATTTTTGTAACTGTATCATTATGTTTTTTATAACTTAGTTATTATTGACATATTGTATTTTGTTTGAAATTTTTTTACTGAGGGTCTTTCAATTATGTTGGGGAATCTATTCTATAAAGCAATATATTATGAATGTTTTCTACCATTTACACTAACAGTCAGAAGAAGATATGAGAAAGAAGCTAAAAAAATTACCTCATGATGCTACAAGACTACATAAAAGGGATCAACAAATAATTCCAACAGTGGATCAATCTAGTAAAGCTAGACATGTTACTTTTGAAGATGAGAAAGTTAAAGTTGAAACTGAAACTTAAGATGAAGAATATGTTTCCATTACTGAGAATGAGATTATAATTGATGTGAGAAAGGAGAAGAGCCATAAAATACCAAAAAAAAAAATTCCCAAGAATGTCTCCCTTCTAGTTGATGATGAAGATATTTCTTATGTTGAATAAAATATGATAATCGATAGAAGGAAGAAATTAAAAGTTACTAATTCTGAAAAAATTATGGGCAGCAGTGAAGATCCTAGTGAAAAAATGAAAATGAAGCAGGGAAATATTTAAACCAGGAGCTGATTTAGAGGATGGAACTATTAAAACAAAAAAAATTCCATTCAACATCAGTTGATGAAGAGAAATTTAATTGAGGGCGGTTGGTCATTTCAACTTAATGTCAATGATTAATATAAGCTAGGCGAAGGGAAATTTAGCTATAAAATTAGAAAGCCACACCACTTTCATGTTCACAACTTGAAAAAATTTATGAGGTTCAATCCAAATGTGCATTTGGTTGATTATGTGCTTCTTTTTTATCCAATTCAAGTTCCCAACAAAGAAAAATTTGATAATTCAAAATGTTTTGAATAAAAATATTATGTACATGGGGGGAACCATTTTGTAGAAGCTCAAAGGAAATTTATGGAGGAATATCCCAATAACCCACGTTTCGAAACAATGAAATATATCATTTATGTTGGTTTAATTTATATAGAAGAAAAATTATTGGCATGGGATCATAATACATATAATGAGTATAGAATATCTATGAATTTCATCTAAACGGCTAGATTTATTCATAATGTATTTGAATAAAAATGTGGTGGGGATAATACAAAGGTTAGTCTAACCTTTCAGAAGGAATGTTGTATGGAAATAGGTTATCAAATTGAGGAAAAAATAAATTCAAAAGGTGAAAAAGTAAATTACGAAATATTCAGAGGTATGGATAACATTTTCTAGTAGGCATTTGGAACATGAGAGATATGGGGATTGATTAATGAGATTTTCGACATGTGTGAGAACATTGGCATAAAAAACCAGAAGGTTCAAAAGTCTAAACCATTGATATGTACCAACAGTAAATCAGGTCTTGAAATGAAGCTCCTTCCAAAAGATATGACTATCACATCTTGGAGAGCAATGGAAGGTCTAAAGGATGAAAAAATTGTCAAAACAATATTATCTTGTGTGAAGTCAGGTGAATTATCATTGGACAAAATGTCTTAGAAATTTCTAAAGTAAATTTGTTGAATTATTTTTACTTATTTTTGGATTGTAAGTTTCTGTTAAATATAACATATTTTTGTTGGTAGTACTTGTTATACATATCATTATATTAACATTTTTTATGTTATTTATTCAGTCACAAGGTTTCCATGAGAATACAAGAACAAATGGTTAAATTTTTGAATGAATATAGTTGTGATGATGTTGTATGCAACTACCTGGATTCAAGTTCTACATCAACACAAATATTTTTACCTTGTATTTAAAAAGGTATGTTGATTTAAACATTCATTTTTATTCATATGTATACTATTCTTATTTTATAACTTATACATATATTTGTTTATCTCATTAAAGATGAAGAAGGATGCAAATGGAGCACCCGGTAGTTTCAGAATATTTATTGAAAAAATTAAGATGGAAATGTTGAGAAAGAAATGTCTTAGTAATGTTGAAATTGATCCTAGTCTTAGTTATTTCATTTGGAATGGGCTCCACACTATCCAATATCAATTAATACAAGGTGATTGTGAAGACATTGAAAAACTCATACCTAAAAGGGATTATTCCCTAGTAATTGAAGATATTCCTCATGGTTTCAATATCCCAAACATTGAATATGATAGTGACCCTTATAATTATAAAGCTCTTATTAAAGTGGTCTTGGGATTTCTAGAAGTCACACCATCACAATTTTGGACATTTGTGACATTTCATTCATACACACAATTTGTAATTTTATTAACAAGCTTCAAGGGAAAAAGAAAACTCAAGGGTGCAACTTACATGGTAAGATTTTAAATTATATGTTTGATTAATGTTAAAAAAATAAGTTATGTACAAGTTAATTGAAATTTTACTATTTCATGTTACAGGAAAAAGTAAAATCTTGTTGGTTAAGGAGATCAACCAATTATAAGTGATTGTGAGTTCATTCATGTTGAATGTTGGACAAAAGAGGATAGCTATAAGCCTATGCTTTTGAATCGGGTAGATGGAAAGAGTCATAGCCAAGTACCGGTTCATGATGTTGTTGTAAAAAAACCAACATATGAAGATAAAGAAGCAAAAGGAGAAATAGTTAACATTTATCAAAAACCACAATCATTGATCAAATATCTTATATATTTATGTTCAAATGAAGGAGATTGGGTTTTGGGTTTATTCTAAGGCTTAGGTAAGTTTTATTATACAAAATTGAATTTCAATATTTTATTTTTTAATTTGTATGTGTTTATACTAATTTACTTAATTATTTATTTTGTACTTGATCATTAGGTACACCACTAACATGTTGCTTACAAAAAGGAATAAATTGCATTTCCATTGAGAAATACCCAGTACAATGCAAATTTATTCAGCAAAGAATTAATGCTCTTCAATTTCTTCCAGATGTAATGCAAGAATTTGGTTTGAGGAAAGGGGATTTTAATGAATCTCTTGTGGAAAAAAATACAAAGGAACATCGACGACCATTAGATGGAATGACTAGAAAGGCATACTTTGGGAAATTAGCAGGCATCAGAGATCCATTAGAAGAGGAAAATGACCAAACTCAAGAAAAAAATATTATGGAATAAGACAATGATGAAACTCTAGAAGATAAAGAAAACGGTTTATGTGATATTATTGATTAAATTTCAGTTATGCTTGCAAATGAATCTCTTTTTTTGTAACTACTAATTAGTTATACGTGTAATGTTTTGAATTTGAGATATTATGAGAAGAATAAGTATCCAATAATTGTTATTATATGTTTAATATTTGTATTATGCGATTTTCACTCTAATTTTTATGTGAATCATTTAATTTAAAAAAAAAAAATCGTGATTATTATTATTATTTTTTGACATAAAATTCATAAAAATTGCTATTTTTATTTTCTTATAAAATTAGTTTATTTGACATGTCACTTTTAGCAAAAGAGTCTCAAAATGTGTATTTCTTTTGTTTTATATATATATATATATATATAATGTGTATTTAAAAATTATTGTTTTTTTACTGACAATTATTTGATGTGCATTGAAATAATAATTAAAAATATATAAATATATAGAAGATCGAACTTTAAAATTTTGAATTTTTTTTTAATTATGCAAAAGATCAAAGATATCACTATAAAAAAAAATGTAAAGAAAAACAAAAAAAATAAAAACCTAAAAAAACACTTTAAAAAAATGTCAGGGAAGAAGAAGAAGATGACTACTTCAAAAATTGTTAAATTTAGAAAATAATTAGTCACATTTAATACATAAAAATGTGTCTTTTGGATTAATCACATCATTAGGATTCGGTCGACGTTTCAAATCAACTAATGTGGTTCATCCTCAAGACAAGGTGAAAAAGATAATCTATCTTAATGAATAAATAGCGTGGATGCATCTTTTCCCGGGTATAGTCATTGAAAACTAGCCGATAAAAACTAGTTGTTAAAAACTAGTCATTATTAACTAATTATTTATTTGTTAGGGAATAATATTAAATTATTATCTGTTAAGACCACTTAATAAGAGTGTGGCTAATGAATAATATATAAATTATTAATAAATATGTCAATAAAATGGTTAATTTTTTTATTATAATATATATATATATATATATATATATAAGGTCCAAGAACCAGAAAAATACTAAGAAAATTAAAGAAGAAGAAAAAAAAAATCCAAAAATTTAAAAAAAAAAAAAATATCAGGAAAAAAAAACAAAAATAAAAATCCAGACCAAAGGGGATTCGAGTCTCAACACAAGGGGGAGATAAATCACCTAAAGAGAGTTGGAGTCTAGCTCTTACTCAATTTCCACCCATCATCCTGTTACACAGTAATTTGTCACCGTTCCTACCATTCCCCGTCCCGCACAATGGAGGACCCATTTTGTGACCTGTGAACATTGTCATGCCTTGAAATCATCATCAATGCATTCCTCTAAGCATGAGCTTCAATTGCCCTAAAGACATCTCCTTGCAAAAAATCATGAAAACATCTCCTTTTGCATTGGCGCGGGAAGAAAGTTCATCACTCGCGCCAATGAGGAAAATCCTACAAAGAGGCCACGCCAACTGGTGCTCTGTCCCAGAGCAGTAGTCGCACCAGCCAATTTAAGGAGTGTTTTTTAAATAAAGATGGCGGAAGTTGTGTTTCAAAAAACTCAGAAACCATTGCCTATCTTGAGTTGGGAGGTTTGGCTGCGGGAGTTCTATGGAAGGGAAGTGGTTTTGCCACCTCCCATGGAACCTTCCTTGTTGATAAGGCCAATCCCACAATAATAGGGATCCCAACTCCCTCCTTCCCCATCTATAAAAGCCTGCTCAATTCCATGGCAAGCTAGTCTTGAAGTGCCTAAGCTTTGAATCTCCAAATTCCAAAGAGCCTTTGTGTTGTAAGAGCCCTCTTTCTTCCATTAAGGCCGACTCAAGTAAGGAGACTATCGTCAAGAGACTCAGGAGAGGTTTTTCCTTTCCCTGGCGAGCTTCGTGAGACGTGAACGACTGGAGACCCATCCGAAGGAGACCACAACGTCAGAACATTGGTTGTAATCTCTTTCGATTGTTATTTAATGAATGATTACGATTATGGTTCCACTCTGTTTTCGATTATGTTAATATGAGTAGTATCCTTTCTGATTGATATTTAGTCGCGTATGCTGGATTTTATGCTTGTATCTGTTTGTTTCTTGCATGTGCAGGTGTCCATCCACGGAGATCGTGGAGGATCGTGATCTGTCGGGGTTGAGGAACGGGAACGCTCTCTTCTTCAGATCGTAGCATTGGATTCCAGGTAGGCCTCCATCTTTGGTCTTCTCATTCGTAACTAGGAACTTGCGTCGTAACATTTCGTGATTGTTGCTAGACCCCTGCTGGGCTAGTAGGGATCGCCTCTTTCCGCAGAGGGGATTTACCTCCTCAACAATTTGGCGACTCCGCTGGGGATCATCTATATTTCACTGTCTCATTTAGATTGTCTCGTTTTGATTATTTTATGATTTTCCTTGCTTGGTTAGCCTTCTGGGTTGGGTTCTTTTGCTGTTATTTTCTTCTTGGTTTGCTTAGTTTACATTGATCTGCTTCTGGAGTAGTTCTTTCTTGTTTTTGGTTGAGAAACTCGACTGGCGCGCTTTTTAGCCCGACAATCGCGCCAATTGGCGCATGTTTCTTTTGTATAGCCCGTGCCAATTGCTTTCTGGCACCAATTGCAGCCTTACAGTCGCGCCACTCCTGTAGGGTTTTTTAGTTTGCTCAGTTTTGAGCTCTCTGGGTCTGGTCAGTGCTTTTCTTCTTGATTTTTCGACTACCTGAGTGTGTTGGAGTCCTGTTTGACTGGGAATTTTCCTTCGTTCTTTGGTTGTTTGCTTTTATCTATTGATTTCACGTTTTAAGCCCTCGGGCATCTAGTGGCTTTGTGTATCAAGCCCTCCTTGGGAGTTTTGGTGTTTCGTTTGTCCAGTCGACTCTCTGATTGCTCCTCCGCATCCTCTTAGTAGTTGTTCACTGTTTTGTTGCGATTTTTGGGTGATTTCTCATTCCTTCATTCAAATCTCGTTTGGTCTAGCTTTGGGCCTAGATCACATGGTCCATTGGGGCCTTTGAGTCTTTTTCTTGGTTTTGAGAGACTTTGGTCGATTTGGAATCTGATTGCTTGTGTCATTGAGTGAAATTTTTTTGTTTTGCTCTCTCAATATCGTTTCTCAAGTTGTTTCATTTATTTTTAGTTTGTTTAGTGCATTTAGCTATCAAACATTGAAAATTACAAAAAAATCTCTTGTGCTTTTGGTTGAATTAGTGCAAATTGAAATTTTTTGATTTTACTAGTAATTAGTGATTTGAATGAAAAAGTTTTCAATTTCATTAGTTGCATTAGAGATCTCATTGTTTGTCTTCTGATCATTTGGTTTGTGTAAAGACTCTCAACTCTCCTGTAGCTAGTTTTCATCGAATGAAATGGTCTACTGTGGCATGTAGCTTTGCATTTAGGAGTTTTTGAAACAATACATTCATTAGGGCCTGAAAATTGAAACCTAATTGAAGATCAACTTTAAAATCTATTCAATTAACCTAAGGAAGCATTGAAATCTAACGAAACATATTTAGAGGTCTAGGCTAGAGACGTGTTCCGGCGTCTTTAAACCTAGCAGCTGTCGTTCGCCTTTTGGCTTTAGACAGCGCTAGTACGGACTTGTGCTCCCCTTACCGTCGCGTATATAAAGGGAGACCCCTTTAGGTTTTCAATCCTTTATCCACAGGAAGCCGAGTCTGCCGCCCTATACCCGTGATACACCGAACACAACATTCGGGGAGATTGCCTGCACGTACTGAAAGTCCTTGGTTGGTTTTTTCTTGATTATTAAAACCAAGGTGTATATTACAGTTCACGGTTATTTGGTACACCCTTTGTGCCTAGTTTCCCTGAGCAGTCATTTGGTCTTTTCTGACTCCCTAAATTTGAAAAGACTGTCAAGCGCTTGTCCTTTCATGCTTGTGTCAAATCTGAAAGAGATAGAGTCATCTTTTTATCGTTTCTTGACTCTTAAAACATGAAACGGTAAAGTTTCTTATTTTTCAATGTGGTAAAATTGATCACCCACAATTATACGCCCTGTTAGATAGTGCTTGTTGACCATTTGATCGTGTGTCTTGACTGCTTTTCAGCCCATGTGTGTATTTGCTTCTTTTTCTCTGGTCTTTTGCCACAGTGGCGGAACCTTCGGTTTCGTCTACTGGTAGTCCTTACACGGACGATTCTTCAGAGGCTTCCCAATCCTCTGCTGAACCTCAGCAGCCTATTGTTTCCGAGTTTCCTGACGGGGGACCGGTTCTTGCCGAGCAACCCTTTGGAGGACTAGTTGAGTTCAATTGGCCCTTTTCAGACCCTGTGTCTGAATTGAGATTAGGAGCTGATTTCCTTTCTCTTACATCGGGTTCGCCTTTTGTTGCTGCAGTTTTTCCTCCTAGTCATCGCCGTCTTTTGCGTGATTTAACAGCAGGATCAACCATGAGTGATTCTGGTGAGGAAATCCCAACGTCTGGTGAAGACTATCAGCTCTTCCCATGAAGATTGTTTCAGGGAGACAACTCTGAGCTGGCTGACATGTCGACAGCCAGTCCTTCTTTACCACAGGGATACAGATCTCTGGGTTAGATCATTTCCACTGCAGCCTCTATGGGAATATCATCTCCTGCTTCGAGGCCAGCTGCTACTACACCCGGGGTGTCTCCTCAGACTTCCGTTACTTCTGTTCCCGTCCAGCCCACTATCTTTGTGGCCGCCTCTTCTCCTGTTGTCACAGCATCCGCTGCGAGGGCTGTGCCAACTCCTAAACATGTTTATCTAGTGACTGCTTTACCGAAGACTATCTCTCCGGAGGAGTATCGGTTGTCTTTACAACAGCCGAACCCCGAGGTTGGACCGTCCTCCCAAGATCCTAACCGTTCTTACTTTTCGCACTATGCACAGGATGGTACTCCCGTGTATGCTTTCCCAGGTCAGTATGATGAGCACGGGGAGATTTTACGTCTACCCACTCCTGAGGCTTATCTCTATGCTCAAGGTTTACCTTACAACCAGGCTTATAACCCACAAGGACAGCCTTTCCAAGGCCAACCTGCGGGCCAACCTAGCTATCTTTATGATCCGCAGGGGCAGCCCATTCAAGGCTACCCTGTCGGCCAACAAGGGCCATCATACGGTTCGCAAGGACAGTATTATAGCCCTTCTGGTCAACCTGTTTAGCCTCAGCCGGGGTATCAACCGGGACCGGCCTATGGTCCTGGGGGGTAAATCCAGCCTTCTTTACCGATGCAACCGCAGTATCCTGTTGTTTCTAATGTTGCATATCAGCCGGGACCATCCTATGGTTCTGCTTCAGGTCAAACCAGTTTCCAGCAAGCACCTGGTCCTGTTCCACCACCAAGCCAACTGGTTCATCCGGTACAACCCGGTGTCCTGCCTCCAGGCCAACCGGCCCATCCGGTACAACCTGGGGCTCACTTATAGCCAGGTCAACCTGCGCAACCGGCGCCGCCTGTCTATCCGGGTCAACCTGGTCACTCAGGTCAGCCCTCTCACCCGGGTCAACCTGTTCACTCAGGTCAGCCCTCTCAGTCGGGTCAACCTGTTCATTCAGGGCAGCCCGCTCATTCCATTAACCCTACTCAGCAGCCGACTCATTCAATGTCGCAGCCAAATCAACAGCTGCGCCCTACGTATCAGGCTCCGCAGGGTTCCACTTTTCAGCAGCCTACTCATCCTCAGAGTGGTTATTATCCTCATGGTCAATCTAAACCGAATTATAACCACCCCGGAGGCTCTCAGTATTATCCTCCTCCACCTGATTTTACCTATACTCAGCAGCCAAATCCAAACACTGCTTACACCAGGCCGACATATAATCAGGGCCCATACCCTAGTTATCAGGCCCCACACTCTGGTTACCAGCATCCAAATCAGTCTGGTTACATGACCTACACCCCCTACGGTCATAATCCTACAGGACAGAACCCATGGGGGCAAGGATATTCACAACCATTGTAGAGTACAGGTAACGGTCCTCATCCTGGGTCTGGCATTCCGGTCAATCCGCCATTGCCGTTCCTGGCCACCTTGGAGTTGCCGGATGTTTCAAAGTTGACCAATGATCCGATTTTACATAATCCATATTGGCCTCCGGTTCCCACCAAGATACTGTGTGATTGCCCCAAGTTTGGAGGGAAAAAGCTAGAGAGGACTCCCAGGCGCATGTGATGACGTATCATCTTTGGTGTTCGTCTAACTCGGGTCGACGATTCGATTCGCCCCCGCGCTCCCGGGCCGTACTTTAATTGGAGTCGTCGCTAAGTACAGAAGCATAGAGTTATCTCGCGCATTTTCCAAGATTTCAATTCTCAGCCATGGCTTCTCCGGCACTCTGGGCTACCGCCCGTTATGAAGTCGACGGCCTCCCACTCCTTCATAGACAAAGCCACTCACATCTCTGATCACATTCATGAGTGGCGGTGCCATTGTAGACTGATCAAATTTCACATACCTGATCAGATACTGACTCACTGGTTCACCACCTCCTTTGTGAATAAAATCGCTTAGGATATTGCGATGGGAGCGTGTGTGACGGAGGAACAAGCCATTGCGCGTGCCCAATATCTGGATCATGTATATTCTCAGTTCGGCACGCTTTATGATATATTGCCTGATGCCCCGCGGTCCGGAACCTCTAAGGCTCCATCTACCCCTGCAGTATATGGTGTCATTGGTTCTGTCTCTCATAATTCGAAGAAATCTTCGAATGAGAAGCAGAAGTCTAATTCTTCCAACAATGCTCCTGCTAATCCCGCCCCCTCCGATTTTGGTAAAACCGTGGAAGTGAATGCCATTCAGGCCAATCCTACGGAAAAAAATTCCAAGGGGAAAAAGAAGGGCAAAGGAAAATCTAAATCTGATGCCCCGAAACCAGAATCTAAATCTCGTACTGAGGATGGCTCCCAGCGTAAACCGAAGTACCCTTGCCTCATCTGTGAAGGGGACCATTATACTAAGGATTGTCTACGAAGATCCGAGGTTAGTCAACTTCTTAAGGGCCCAAAAGGGACTCCGACCATTTTAAAAGAGCCATTTCCATCTCAGCAGACCCAGATTGTCGAACAGCTATCACCATCTGCACTGTTTGGTTCTCAGGTTTTCATGGTGAAGAGTGTTGCACCTATCTCTGTCGCTACGTAGTCGAAGGATTACAACGAATCACGGTAGGCACCCGGGAAGGCAGTTGCGGATGGGCCGCCTCCCCCACCTATCTCTGGTCCGTTGGAAATCGAGAAGCCTACTCTTGAACCCGTTGTGAAGCCACCTCCTAAAGGTGTCCTTCGAAGATCTTCTTATAATCCAAATGCTCGTGCCGCTCAACATTACAGCATTGTTGAGGATTTGGCACAGGCGTCGTCTGCCATGTCTGTGCTAGAAGCTCTTCAAAGTTGTCCTTCGCAACAGAAGGCTTTACTGTCTGCGATCGGGGGCATTGATCCCGCCGACTCGAGTCTTCTCACCTTCGATTTGGATAATTTCACTCCCCGGCTTCCACATCAAATCGCTCTGGTTATTCAGGTCGGGATTAACGGTCTGAAAATTCATAGGGCCGTCGTGGATGAGGGTGCATCTACCTGCGTTATGTCCTCCGCTTGCTGGAAGGCCATCGGCTCTCTAGCCTTGTCGTCATCTCCCAATGCCCTTGAGGCATTCGATGGTCGAGAATCTAAACCCCTGGGCGTTCTCGAGAGTCTAGCGATCACATTACAGGGAAAAACTGTCAACGTAGAAGTAGAAGTGGTTGACGCTAAAATCAACTACAATATACTTCTTGGCCGCAGCTGGACCCATGCCATGCTCTGCGTGTCGTCCACCGTCTTTCGATTCATTAAGTTCCCTCATGAGGGCAAGATTGTCACAGTGGATCAGTTGTCATTTTTCACCTCTTCCTCTGAGAAAAACGTGCCATATGTGGACCAAATTCCGAATCCCCCGGACAGTGTAGTACCTGGTCTCTTCAAAGACCCAGTCCTCATGGGTATCTTTCACGTACCACCACCTCACACCGCTCAAGTCAACATGATGTCCAGGTCTGATGACCCCTGGCTTATTCCTACGCCTGAGCAGGTGTATGAGTTTGGAGAATCAATGCCCTTAACGCCAGTAGAGATCAACTATTGTGAAATTGTTGCTGCATCTGATCCTCCACCTCCTCAGCATTCTCCTTTGAGCATGGCTCTCGACGTCTACTCACAATCCCCCTGGCTTGGTCAGGCTGATTCACCCGATCCTCTCAAAGAGACTTTTCCTTCAGATAAGGCTATCATTGAAACTATGTCTATTGAGGAGCTGCCTTGGGGCGATGGACATCATCGCTCCTCTTTTATGCCTAGCTTGGGGGAAATGACTGACTGTTTGGAGCATTATGCTACTCAGGTTCCTACCCCTCCTCTTCAAACGCCCATTTTGACGCATGAGGTTTTTTCGGAGGGTAACTTGAGTAACATTACTCAAACTATCCCGATCAACATCTCCGTTAAACCGGGGATCGTTGAGAATATGCACGTGGGTGTGACTTGTTCTCCCGATGAGATTCAAGTCTATACTGAGCTTTTCAAAGAATTCAGAGATGTTTTCGCGTGGTCTTACGAGGAAATGCCAGGGATTGATCCCAGTATCGTAGTGCACGAGATTCCAACCTATCCAGGCGCGAAACCCGTGCACCAACGCTTACGCCCCATGCATCCTCGGAAAGCCGCCGCCATCAAGGCAGAAGTTGAAAAACTTTTGAACGTGGGTTTTATTTATCCCATCCCCCTCACAGAATGGGTGTCTAACATTGTCCCTGTCGATAAAAATCAGGGTACGATTAGAGTCTGTGTTGATTATCGCGACATCAATCACGCCTGTCCAAAGGATAATTATCCCACTCCGTTTATAGACCAGATCATCGATGAATGTGCTGGGAGTGAGATCTATTCCTTAATGGACGGTTTCTCAGGATATAATCAAATAAATATTGCACCTGAGGATCAACACAAGACCACATTCATCTGTCCGTGGGGTACTTTCGCGTAGAAAAAACTCCCGTTCGGCTTAAAGAATGCTGGAGCCACTTTTCAGCGTGCGATGTCCTACGCTTTTCATGACATTCGCCATATCGTTCAGCCTTATCTGGACGACTTGCTAGCCCATTCGGGTAAGCGAGAGGACCATCCTGAGCATCTCCGCCAGATCTTTCTTCGTTGCAGGCGCTACAATATCAGGCTCAATCCCCATAAATGCGTCTTCTGCGTTGATTCTGGCTGCCTTTTAGGATTCATAGTCTCGAAAGATGGAATTTGCCTTGACCCTTTAAAGGTCAAGGCCATCGTAAATCTCCCATCACCCTCCTCCCTGTATAAGTTACAGAGTCTACAAGGGAAAGCGAACTTTCTTCGGCGCTTTATCCCGAATTATGCCGAGGTGGCCAAAGGATTCACTCGTTTGTTAAAGCAGAACGTTCCCTTTCATTGGGACGAAATTGCTCAGGAATCCTTTGAGAAGCTAAAGACGTTGCTTGTCAATGCTCCATTGCTTCGTCCTCCGGACTACCACCGCGACTTCACTTTATATCTAGCCGCCGCATTTAGCACCATAGCCATGGTCTTGGTGCAGGATGACGATGATGGTGATGAACATGTTGTTTATTACCTGTCACGGAACCTTCTCGATCCAGAAACGCGTTATGCTCATGTCGAGAAGTTGGCATTAGCAGCAGTACACGTTGTACAACGCTTTCGCCATTACATCCTTTTGCGTACGATAACAGTGGTTTCAGACTGCAACCCTATGATGTATATTATTTCTAGACAATTACTGGGGGGAAAGTACTCCAAATGGATTGTGATCCTGCAGGAGTTTGACTTAGAGTTCACTACTGCTAAGTCAACTAAATCACTGGTCTTCGCGGATTTGATATGTTCTCTCCCTACAAACTCTGCTCCCTCACACTCTGAAGACCATATACCGGACGAAACGCTTTTCCTCATCAGTACTCATGACCCTTGGTACGGTGACATAATAGTGTATCTTCAGACCTCAACGTTTCGGTCTGAGTTGGATAAAGCTGCCCGCCGTCGGATTTGGCACCAGTCCCAGCCCTACCGTATAGTAGGAGATACCTTATACCGCATTGGAGTAGATTCGGTGCTCTGGCGATGCCTAACCTTGGAAGAGGCTGAAAAGGTCCTAAATGACTGCCACTGTGGCGCTTGTGGTGGACATATTTCCGAGTATGCTACTGCCCAGAAGATTCTGCGAGCAGGTTATTTCTGGCCTTCCATATTCAAAGACTGTATCACTGCAGTCCGTAAATGTCATGCATGCCAAATATTTCAGCGCAAGATGCGTGCGCCGCCTTTACCATTGCATCCTGTTATTACCATCAGCCCTTTTGCGAAATGGGGCGTGGATTTTATGACGTGTAACCCTCACTCGGCCAGGGGGCATGCGTATATCATTGTTGCCGTCGATTACTTCACCAAGTGGGCCGAGGCGATGCCTACACTAGCTGCTGATGGAAAAACGGCTGCTCAATTTATATTCAACCATGTTATTGCACAATTCGGGGTTCCTCAAGCCATCGTCACTGATCACGGTACTCATTTCCGAGATTATATGATGGCGGAGCTGACTTCAAAGTTGGGCTTGCGTCACGACAACTCGACACCATATTACCCTCAAGCAAATGGTCAGGTTGAAGCAGTGAACAAGGTTTTACTCACTATGCTTCAGCGAACAGTTGGTATTCACAAATCCAATTGGCATCTCCAACTGTTCTCAGCTCTCTGGGCATACTGAACATCTGCAAAGAGTGCAACTGGGTTCACACCATTTCAGTTGGTGTATGGCCTGGAAGCAACTCTTCCAGTTGAATGCGAGATTCCTTCGTTGAAATTAGATGTGGAACTCTTACCTAATACTTCTGCTGAGGAAGAACGTCTTCTATATCTAGAACGGTTAGATGAAACCCGTCGTCTGGCTGCTTTGGTTATCGAAGCACAAAAGAAGAGGGTCAAAACTCATTTTGATCAATATGTTTCTCCTCGTTCCTTTATCGAAGGAGACCTCGTCCTCATGTACGATGAAGCACATGACAAGCTTGGAGCCGGTAAGTTCCAGCCTGTGGCATGGGCCCTATATAGTAAAACGCGTTTTGAAAAATGGGGCCTACGAGCTTATAGATTATGAAGGAGTTCCGCTGGCGCAGCCCAGAAATGGGTTGTACCTCAAAAAGTACTATGCCTGAAGTGATTTCTTGGTGTGGTGTGTGTACATAGGTGTGTGATTTTCATTTGTGTGCATGTATAGTGTGGTGTGCTTTGTAAACATCTTTCTGCTGATCGGGTCTTCCTGGTTGTGCAGATGTCTATTCACCCATTTGTTGGTTTCACGGATGGTGCCTCCCGCAGTACCAGGAATCTGTCTTCAGCAGCCTGGGTAATCTATGATCCTGCTAGTGAGTTGGTCAACCTGCAAGGAGTGTGTCTAGGACGTACCACGAACAACATCGCGGAATATAGTGTTGTGTTATAATTATTAACCGAGGCAGTAAACCTTGGTATCCGTGAATTTCTCGTGTATCTAGATTCGCAACTTGTAGTGTTACAACTGAACGGACACTATTCGGTAAGAAACCTGTCCATCTTACGTCTGTATCTGCGTATTCGATTACTGGAAAGAAATTTTGACTACATTAAATATCATCATATACCCAGGCATTTGAATACATTAACAGATGCAGTAGCAAATTTGGTATTAGACAGACATTTTCGCAATTTGTAAATCATCATCACATGTAAAGAAAGATCCATCCAAAAATAGATATGCATATAAATATAGATATCGAAATGTTTACATAGAGTGTGTCACATAAAGTCAAAATATACATAATCGTCTTAAGTACATCCGGAGATGATACGTCTCTCAAAAAATAGGTGTGGTATAAATCCTAAGAGCTAATCTGCATGGTGCTCATGATAGCATGTGACTGCACGCACTAAGCGTCTCAGGATTCAGTGGATCCGGCTTGGAACTCCCACCGTATGACGCTGGTATGCCATCGGTACGTCCGCTAGCCGAGCATAGTCCGGGATCCCTCGGGCAATGCCCTCGAGATTCTGGATCAACTCCTTTCCTCCGGTGCCCTCTCCCTGAGGATCAGGGGCGAGCTGAGTCCGTCGTGAGATTGGAGACATCCCAGCTGGTCTCTCAGGTCCCACATCTGCATACATATATAAAATGTGTTAGGACGAATGTGTATTAACAAAAAAAAAATATAAAACATAAAAAATAAAAAACATGAGGTCTTACCCAACTCCTCATCCCAGTCATCTCCTTCTGGCAGTGGGAGATCTGGGTCTCCGATGAAGTCAGTTCCTACATATGGCCAGTCCTCCACAACGATCAACTGGCGCTGTAACCACCTAAATAACTCCGGCCTCCAGGACATCTGTTGGCCGCCTCCAGCTCTGGGCATTAGTGCTGCCCAGCGAGCCATTCTTGGCTCTCGTGGTATCGGATCTGCTACTGAGGCCCCTTGGCCCTGGAAGATTGGTAAACGTTCCAGAATGAACGATACCAGGATGGAACCATAGCCAAACTGTTTCAGTTTAGCTTGTTTGCATTTTGTGAGCTGCCTTTTCATGTTTATTGTTACTGCTGTTGCCCAGTCAAACAGTAAGGGACTCATGCATTCTAAGGCCAGCAGGAGTTGGGCCTTTGTGGCCTCGTGCGGTGCCTACGACCCTACAGCCCGCGTGATGGTATGTAGGACAACTCTTAATTCCAGATCGGGGATAGTGTGGATATCCACCTTCTTGCTCCCTGATCCCATTTGTGCTCCTCGGCACACTCGTGCCATCACTTCTTCCATCTTCTCGCCAGATGGTCTGCTTCCATTCAAGACAGGGATCAGACCTCTGCAAGACAATCTGGTGATAAAATACACATCAGAAACCTCCAGCTCCAATACCTGATCTCGCAACCTGAACACTTGTTTATGTTCATCCCAAATACTGATCAAATACTGGAGGAGCTCGGGCTGAGCTCGTAGACAGGGTGTAAGGAAGAACTTATTCAGACCACAGTTTCTAAGGGCATTCATGCAAGCCTCACTTTGGATGGCCTGTTCATCCTCTTCTCCATGCTCTCGTTCTTTCCATTCAATCACCATTTTTCTTGATTACCTGCATCCATATGGTCATAAACCTTTAGTTAGATCTCTGGTAGGCATCAAATTCCATTCAATTTGGTTTAAATATCAAATTTTTAGGCGGAATTTTAGGTTCGGCCGCTGGCACGGTTGTTTTGTGAATAGTCACGCCACGTGGCGCGAGCCCTTTGCATAAAAGAGCCCATTGGCGCGGGTTCGTGCCCGATACCCGCGCCAATGAGCGCGGCCCTAAAATTTGAAAAAGTAGCCACAAAGGACTGATATACAAGGGGAAACTATTAAAAAATGGATGAAGATGTAGAGCAGGGAAGCGCCTTTTACCTGTAGCAGACGAGAATCTGAATGGTCAACCGGATCTGTCGCAATCGCCGTTAGAATTTTCCACTCCAAATGGACCACTGTTGTTTTTTACCAAGGTAAATAGTAAATGTAATTTTATTTTTACCAATTTGGCTTATTTATAACTTTTTGACATAAAATGAGTTTTAAAAAGTTATTTTTATCATATATTTTAATATGTTATGTCGAAAATGGGTTTTACGCTTGCTTGGTATGTGCAGCAGCAGGTTTTTGCGACTTTAACGATGGAAACGAGTTGTATTTTATACTTTTTCGGACTCGGTAAATACACGAAAAAGTCACTTTGGAGTCATCTTTCAACTCTTTTCTGACTCTCTAAACATGAAAAGATTGCCGAGGCCCTTGTCATTTCGATCTCGTTAAATTGGACACGAATCGACATCTACCCAATATACGTTTAACCCTTTTTCGGGCTGGGATGGATTGATTACGAAAAAGGAATACCCTAGCCTATCGCGACTAGGAGGTTTTCTCGGATATTGTTTTCTACCTTTTCGGATCTGAGGAACTATTTACGAAAAGGGACCTGTGGAGTTTACTTTTCTGCTGTCTTTTCAAACTCTATAAACATGAAAAGACGCCGAGTTCTCCCTTTTTCAGACTCGTTAAACCCTGATGACATCGGATCCAGTCGAAATGAAATTCTCCGAGTTCCTCCTTCCTAGGACTCGTTAAATGCACTAGGATGGATTCGCCCAAAGGGCGGACTTATATTACAAGCATATGCTATCCCCTTCAATATTGTTATAAAAAATAATTGGGTTACTCGCCAGAAATGGTGGGGGGAAAATGGAACCATCGTCGTTGCCGTCGGCAGTATGTCGCTCTTGAACATGGCACTTGTCTGCATTCGTGTCGGGTTGGGGACATCTCATCTCGTTTCTTCACTTTGCCTCCGCGGGTTTGGATAATCCCTTTTGACCTCTCATCTTCTCATTGCCTTGTCACCATGACCTCTGATCCGTTGATGTCAAATACTGCCAAGTCCACTGTCGTGCCGTTTATATGTTCAAGAGAAGTTGGCCTCTACGAATATCAAACTTCCTCTGATTCTCATATAATCCTGATTCACAACAAAACATCTTGTTCCTCTGTCTCATGTCGATGATGTGGGAAAAATTATGGCCCACCTTCGATCAAGGTCACTTCCTGTCGACTTCAGCTCATTATCCAGGAAGTTGATCTAGAGACTCCTTTATGGTACCTTGGAGCCTGCATGCCTCAATGGCAGGTTCGTCGCATTCGACGTGAGGTTTTCATCATTGGCCTCCGATCGAGTGATTCTGCGGGTGTTCGACGCCAACTCATTGATTCACACGTCGTAGATTGTACCTGTAGTACCTTGAGGGCCATTGTCATTATTGGTGGTTCCTCTCGCGTCTGTTAACAGCTTTCATCATTGGCTGGTAATCAGACGATGTTCTTGCATGTTCGACTTCAGCTCACATATTCGCATGCTCGAACTTGTACTTCGTTTGGGTCGAGATGGAGCGCAAGACCCTGGATTGTGTCTGTTGTAATCCAGGCTACGATTGTGGATTATTATCATTATGTATATCACTCATTGATTGGATGGCTGCGACCATACCTGAGTCTATTTATTTGATCCTCGCTGGATGGCTGCGCCCATACCCTGGATTCGGATTATAGTGTACTCTGTTTCGGATGGCTGCGCCCATACCGCATATACATCATGTACTTGAGATATCAGTTGTATTTTTCTGCACAGGTTTTCCGACGGCGGGGCTTCAGTTGAACATGTTCTCGTAAAGCATTTCACCCCTCTCTCTCGGGCCTCATACTTTAGGGGGCATCTGTTACACAGTAATTTGTCACCGTCCCTACCATTCCCCGTCCCGCACAATGGAGGACCCATTTTGTGACCTGTGAACATTGTCATGCCTTGAATACATCATCAATGCATTCCTCTAAGCATGAGCTTCAATTGCCCTAAAGACATCTCCTTGCAAAAAATCATGAAAACATCTCCTTTTGCATTGGCGCAGGAAGACAGTTCATCACTCGCGCCAATGAGGAAAATCCTACAAAGAGGCCGCGCCAACTGGCGCTCTGTCCTAGAGCAGTAGTCGTGCCAGCCAATTTAAGGAGTGTTTTTTAAATAAAGATGGCGGAAGTTGTGTTTCAACAAACTCAGAAACCATTGCCTATCTTGAGTTGGGAGGTTTGGTTGCGGGAGTTCTATGTAAGGGAAGTGGTTTGCCACCTCCCATGGAACCTTCCTTGTTGATAGGGCCAATCCCACAATAATAGGGATCCCAACTCCCTCCTTCCCCATCTATAAAAGCCTACTCAATTCCATGGCAAGCTAGTCTTGAAGTGCCTAAGCTTTGAATCTCCAAATTCCCAAGAGCCTTTGTGTTGTAAGAGCCCTTCTTCTTTCCTTAAGGCCGACTCAAGTAAGGAGACTATCATCGAGAGACTCTGGAGAGGTTTTCCCTTTCCCTGGCAAGCTTTGCGAGACGTGAACGACTGGAGACCCATCCGAAGGAGACCGTGACGTCAGAACATTGGTTGTACTCTCTTTCGATTGTTATTTAATGAATGATTACGATTATGGTTCCACTCTATTTTCGATTATGTTAATATGAGTAGTATCCTTTCTGACTGATATTTAGCCGCGTATGCTGGATTTAATGCTTGTATCTGTTTGTTTCTTGCATGTGCAGGTGTCCATCCACGAAGATCGTGGAGGATCGTGATCTGTCGGAGCTGAGGAACGGGAACGCTCTCTTCTTCAGATCGTAGCATTGGATTCCAGGTAGGCCTCCATATTTGGTCTTCTCATTCGTAACTAGGAACTTGCGTCGTAACATTTCGTGATTGTTGCTAGACCCCTGCTGGGCTAGTAGGGATCGCCTCTGTCCGCAGAGGGGATTTACCTCCTCAACACATCCCTATTGAGATTCTTAGCATGCCTTTCAATCTCAATGGTTTCCCTGAGCTTCCTATGGTGGAAGCGATCAACTTTAGCAATGACTTTGGAATCCTCAATGCATACATGGTGACACGATTTAAAGTAAAAAAATAAGTCTTCTAAAAAACGGGGTTGATGCTGGCATCAACACTTTTCAAAATCAACATGAAAATCACAAAAATTCTAAAAACAATATTTATACTTGATACATAAGAAAATTTAAAGTGTCAAAAACATGCTAAAAAAAGTGTATTATGAATCAACACTTTTCAAAATTGGATTATTTTTTTGCTGCCTGAAAAAAATGGGTACTCGGTACAGTTCTTGTTTCAAAGTTTACATTATTTTGGGCACATATCATAACTGGAAACAATATCATTGTATAAACCCTTCAAGGCACTAGGTTGGCCACAATGTTGACCTTGTTGAAAAATGCAACAAGAAAATCTCAATTTGTTAACTTGAGTGATATGGCTTGTGTCACCCATTTTACTCAGTAAATTTGAGTTGGAGGAGATAGAGTTCAATTTAGCATATGTGATCTCTAATTTGTAGAAAGCAAGGTGAGTTATCTAAGGTTTTTTTAGTTAAACTAGTTCCAACTATTGAAAGAACTAGTGGAGCATCAAGTTATGCAGTGGGAATTTAGTCAAACTCAGTGATCATCCAGTTAACTGATCAATAAACCCAAAATAGCTAGTGCATGCTACAATTCGAGTTACCTAATTGATATGGATATTTCAAGGTAGTGTAACATCATTTGTATACTTGTTTTGAGTGTACAAGTGTTGCATGCAATTAGATTATCATCTTAGAGGAATTGCACAATCCATTGGAGGAAAATTCCTAAAAAATAGGGGCTAATTCCTCAAGGAAAAACACATTGAAATAGGAGCTCAAGCCAAGTCATAAATTGACTAATTCTGGGTCAAAGGCCTTCAATGAGCAGAGAGATAGGTTATGCATTTGCAGGGTGAGCTCAGTTGAGCAAATAAATTATATGACATCTCTATTTCATTTGATTAATAATTCAAGAGGCATTGGGGTTTTTTAGTAGATTTATTTCCCCATATAAAAGTAATTGATGTATGTGTGCAATTTCTTATTGCATGTATGAAAATTTTGTTCTGAATTGTGAAATAATGTCTGTAGAATAATATAGTAGGTTTGTGTCTTGTGATTTTGATTAAAAATTCATGAGTAGTTTCAAATCTACATCATAATTTCAAAAGGGATTCTAATTTAATTTTCCCTTAATTAAATCAGAAGTAAATTGTAATTCCACCTCACATGATAGCTTTTAAGTGTTAATTGATTTGGGAAGACTTAGTTAGCTCAGTAAATTTGAGTTGAGGGTCAAACTATAGGCATGTATAGTTCTCGCTAAGTTTTAACAAGTCCAGTTGCAATTTATTTTGAGTTGTAATTAGTTAACTCAATTATTTGAGTTAAAATCAGATTACTAGTTCTGACTGAGAGATGAGATAGTGATAGGTCTATTGAATTAAATCTGATTTAATTCACATGTAGTGATCAATCAGGTAATTGATAATTCACTATAAATAGTTGTTGCATGTTAGTTCTAAGGAAGGTACAGTTGAGATTGGAGTTAAAGGGAAGTAGACTATCAGTTGTATAATTAGAAAACTGTACAGGTCATGCATGAGGTCATCAAGATGCCTTGGATGTATTTCACAATAAATTAGTGGGAATTTCCTATTCAATAGGGGCTCAATTCCCTCAGGAATGCATAAGCCAGGTTGGTCAGTCAGGTGCAAGTTTTTGGTTAAGTATTAGACCAAACATGTCAAGATCAGGGTTAGACAGTCAGAGATAGTGCAGAGGTTTCTCAGGAAGGGAAATAGCATTGTGTTTTTTCATATTCTTGACTTCATGCAATATAAAGATAATGAGGTTTTTAGCCAAAGCTTTCCCCAAATACATCTTTGTTTTGTGCGATTGAAATTCTTTTTCTTACTTGTTCATGTGATTGTGTGATTGTAATTGGTTTCTGCAAATTGTAGAATTGATTCAGTGTTTTGTTTTAGTACAGTGAAAGATCAATTGAATCTATTTAGATATTTATACATAGTATTAGAGAAGGAATTACTATATAAGACAAGAACCAGAGTTTTTTTTTGAATAGGTGAATTGAATTTGCAGATTTATTCTTCAGGACCAATAACAAACCATGATGTCTTTCTATGGATTGAGACTCGAATATGCCATTGAGGATAGTTAGAATTACATAGCATGGGAGGATAGGATGGAGGCAGTGTTGGAGGAAAAAAAACTAAAGGAATTCATAGACATTGATATTCCTAATACCACAACAACAAATGCTCAAAATATTTATGCATTGAAGAAGAATGTAGCAAAGGTGAGAATGCTTCAGTTAGAAAGATTTCGAGATCATATTTTCTCGAAACTCCATGGAAAGGAAACTCAATATGATATGTGTAAGGCCTTAATAGATATGTTTCAAAATAGAACCAACCACAGGAAGCTGGCGCTGAAGGAAAAGCTCAAAAAGATCAAGATGGAGGAGGGTGAGATGATACCAAAATACTTGACGAGGTTCACTCAATGTTGAGATGAGCTTCGAAGTGTTGGTGTTACAGTAGCCTAGGATGATTTGGTGAGCCTATCACTTCTAGGCCTTCCCAAGAGCTGGCATAACTACCAGGACTCATTGAATGGGAGGGAGAAGTTACTAGAGTGGGAATGATTGTGGTCTGACTTGGTACAAGAATAGATAAAGTAGAGCACCAGAGACAAGACCTCTTCCAAAGAAAAAGAACAAGATTTTTCATTAGTCAGAAAAGGAAAGAAATACAAGGGAAAGAAGTCCCAAGGTGAAGAGGGAAAGAGGGATTTTTCCAAGATCAAGTGTTTTCACTATCACAAGTACAGGCACTATGCCATAAAATTTCCACAGAAGGAAAGAAATAAGTAGCTTGCAATTACAATAGTAGGTGAATCTCTAGCTTCACAGTTCGAGCTTGATTTTACTCTCATTGCATGCATGGAAAACATTGTAATGGGATTCATGGTGTATCTCTACAATGATGCCTCGTTCCATATGATGAGGAATAGAGATCTCTTCAGTAAATTGGAGGAGAAGGACCTCCAACAGAATATAGAGTTTGGATATGACAAGAGGTATAACACGACCGACATAGGTACAATTACCTTTTAGAAGGAGCCTAGCTCCCCTATCATACTTGCAGATGTTTTGTTTGTTCCAAGACTAAATAAGAATCTTGTTTCCATAGTGGTATTGGAAGACTGTGGCTATGATGTGATAAAAGAAAAGGTTTCCCTTAGACACATCGCCATGGGACATATGAAACATATTAGTGTGCTAGTCAAGAACTTGTATGCTCTCGAGGTCGAAGATGCATGTCAAGCTTTGAGGAGTAAAGAAAATGTTAGATACTTGGTGTTTGAGAGGGAGCATACATTACCTCTCAACATGCAGCCTCAGAAGGTTGTGGAGCATCCACAATTGGAGAATAAGAGAGGAGACTAAGTGGAGGAATCCACTCAAGAAGAGACCTCCAGTAGGGAGAAATTTTGAGCCATGTTTTCAGAGAGAGAAAATGCATCCATACCTCCAAGAGAGAGGTGGGGTGATGTGAAGTCATAATCCCAAGAGAATAAATTTGGGCAGATTCCATTGAGATGTCTTGTCTCATGGATAATTACATTGCTATGGGAGCCCACAATACATAGTAGCAAGATGGATCAGTAGTAGTTGATGTAGTCATATGTCAGAGTGAAAGATGTCAAATATTGGAGTGCAGATCAGAGATGGCAGCAGTGCAGATGGCACAAGTGAAGAGTCAGCAGCAATGCATAGTTTTCAGTAGATAGTGTAATAGCTAGCAACATTGAGAGACTTTGGAAACAAATGCATTATATTGATTCACTTTGGATGATTTTTTTTTTCCAGAAGTTGTAGTGGAAAACAACACTATAGAAGTGTTCCATGCAAAACATTCCAACGATACAAGATTGAGATAGAGTTGAATTCCTTTCTTTTTTTTAAGAGGGAGTGTTGAAAATGGAAACAAGAAATATTGAAAATGGCATCAAAAGGGATGCTATTATTTTTTCCTTAATTAAATTAGAATTAAATTGTAATTCCACATCACATGATAGCTTGTAAGTGTTAACTGAGTCAAGAAGACTTAGTTATCTCAGTCAATTAGAGTTGAGGGTCAAATTGGAGGCATTTATAGTTCTCTCTAAGTTTTAGGGGGTCCAGTTGCAGTTTATTTTGAGTTGTAATTAGTTAACTCAATTATTTAAGTTAAAATAAGTTTAAATAGTTTTAACTGAGAGATGAGCTAGTGATAAGTCCAGTGATTTAAATTTTCTTTAATTCATATGCAGTGATAATCAAATAACTGATAATTCATTATAAATAGTTATTGCATGTCAGTTGTATAATTATAAAGTTGTACAAGTCATGCATGATGTCATCGGGATGCATTGGATGTATTGCACAATCAATTAGTGGGAATTTCCTATTTAATAGGAGCTCAATTCCCTCAGGAATTCATAAGCCAGGCTAGTCAATCAGGTGAAATTTTTTGGTTAAGTATTGGACCAAACTTGCTAGGATTAGGGTGAGAGAGTCAAAGATAGTGTGCAGAGGTTTCTAATGAAGGGAAATAACATTGTATTTTTTCACATTCTTGAATTAATGAAATATACAAATAGCAAGGTTTTTAGCTAAGGATTTCCCCAGATACATCTTTGTGTTGTGCATTTGAAATTATTTCTCTTACTTGTTCATATGATTGTGCGATGATAATTTTTTTCTGTAATTTGTAGAACTGATTCAGTATTTTGTTTTAGTACATTACAAGATCAGTTGAATCTATTTAGATATTTCTAAAAATTCCTCAAGGAACAACGTTAGGAAATAGGAGCTCAAGCCAAGTCATAAATTGACTAAGTCTAGGTCAGAGGCCTTTAGTGGGCATATAAATAGGTTGTGCACTTGCATGGTGAGATGAGTTGAGAAAAGCATTTATATTTCATCTCTATTTCATCTGATTACTGAAAGAGGCATTGGGGTTTTTTAGTAGATGTCTTTCCCTAGATAAAAGTACATGTTTCATGTTTGTGATTTCTTATTGCTGCATGTATGGATTTTTTGTTCTGAATTGTGAAATAATGTCCATAGAATAATATAGTAGGTTTTTTCCTTGTGATTTTGACTAAAAATTCATGATCAATTGCAAATATACAACATAATTATTACATGGTGAGAGTTGGATTCACAGTAGAGAAAAAATTCCACATTAGGGGAATTTTGAGGTCTAAAATGAGCCTCCTAAGGAAATTATAAAACAATAGTGGAAAAAATCAAATAAGATTTGATGACATCAACAAGTTTTAGAGGGAAAAAAGAAAAAACTACTTTTTCAACTCGTATTTTCAACTTATCTCCGAAATTTTTTACTCAAATTTCGACCGAGAGTACTCGTTGGATGCAAAATTTAATTTCTCATCCAAGGAGTACCCATGTTGCATACTTTTGATGGATCCTACTACACGAAAAATGAGAAATACATGAAAAACGTTTGCAATCACGTTTTTCATGTATTTATCATTTTTCATGTAGTAGGGTCCATCAAAAGTATGTAACATGGATACTCCTCCGACGAGGAATTAAATTTTACATCCAATGAGTACTCCCACTCGAAATTTGAGTAAAAATGTTGGGAGATAAGTTGAAAATACGAGTTGAAAAAGTAGTTTTATTAATTTATTATTTTTTAATCCTTTTACCCTTTTACTTAAAAAATGGTGAATCATCCCCCATGGTTGACATCATCATCTTGAATCTTATTGGTTCTTATAAATTTTATTTTGGTTGTACATTTTTCTTAATAGGCCCACTTTAGACCTCAAAATTCCCTTAATGAGTTGTTTCTCAGAGGCTCAAATTTGGAGATCATTGTTGTAGGTTTTCTTCAGAACTGAGATGATGGATTTTAGTGGAATCAGGCTAGAGTATGCCCTGGAATACACCTCTGATTTTGTTGCATGGAAGGATCACATGGATGTGATATTGGATGAAAATGATATGCTAGAATACATCAAGTCAGATATTGAAAAACCACAAGCATCTTATGCCCAAAAGCTTGCGTAGTGGAAGACATATGTGGCCAAAGTAAGGAGAATACTATTGGAGGGATTATGGGATCATATTATCTCAGATATCCACATATTGGAAACTCAGTTCATGATGTGCAAAGAACTGTCAGAATTTTTCGAGAATAATAGTGACCACAATAATCTGACACTCAAGGATAAACTTCGAAGTATCAAGATGCCGAAGAATGACAACATTATGCAGTATCTGAGTAGGTTCACACAGTGTCGTGATGAACTTGGCAGGGTCAGTGTTAATTTCCCTGAAGATAAATTGGTTATCCTAGCCATTTTGGGCCTTCCCAAGAGATGGCATAGCTATCAAGATTCAGTGAATGGGAGAGAGAAAATACTGAATTGGGAGTGCTTATGTCTGCTTTGGTACAAGAGGAAATAAGGTGGAATACCAGAGACGCGACTTCATCCAAGAGAGAGGATGAAGAAAAAGTTGCATTGGATGGAAAGGAAAAGAAGGGAAAAGGGAAAAATACCAATCTAAACCAAAACCTATTCAAGGGGGCAAGAAGAAATATTTGTCAAAAATCAAATGCTTCCATTGTCATGAATTCGGTCACTATACCATGAAGTTTCCACACAAGAAGGCAAGAAATAAGACCTTAGGAGGAGAAACAGGTGAAGCTTTGGCTTCACATTTCAAGCTTGAATTTTCCCTCATTGCATGTATGGCCTACACAGTGTGTGGTACTTGGACTCATGTGCCTCATTCCACGTGACGAGGAATATATAATTTTTTAGTGACCCTGAAGAAATTTTTTTGTAGATGAACATCAAGATGGGGGATGATGGAAGCTATAGTGCGATTGGGGTTGGTATAGTCACCTTTTAGAGGGATTTGGGCTCCCCCCTTGGGCTCAAGGATTTCATGTTCATTATAGGCATAAAGAAGAATCTAATATTTGTTTCAATTTTGGAAGACTTTAGGTATGATGTGATCTTTGGAAAAGGAAATGCATTCTCGAGACACATAGCATGATACAGGTGAAGCAAATTAGGGTTCAGGTGAAGAACCTATACAAGCTAGATGTGGAGGATTGTGTTGCATTGATCACAAAGTCAGAGAGGGTGTAGAGCCATGATGTCGATGAACGTTGGCATAGAATAATTGACCATTTATATCATGGCGCTTTGAAGATCATGCAGAAAATAACCATAGGCCTCCCCAAAGGAGTACTTGAGAAGCAAGATGTATGCAAAGGATGTACTTTGGGAAAGTACGCAAAATCCACTTTTCATGTTTGAGACAATATGGTGCATGTAGTCTTGGAAGGGATCCGCTCTAATGCCTATGGAACTTTCTCGACAGCCTCCACCACTAGGCATAAATATTTTGTCATTTTTATTGATGATATATCATGGAATTGTTGGATCTTCTTCAAGCGGAAGAAGGAGGAAACATTCTCTAAGTCTATAAACTTCAAACCATTGGTTGAGAAAGAAATGGGAAAGAAAGCAAAGACTCTCAGGAGTGATAATGGAGGTCAGTAGGTGTCAAATGAGTTTAAATTTTTTTGTGCAAAACAAGGCATTCAAAGAGATTTGAGAGCACCCCACAACCCATAGCAGAATGGGGTGGTTGAGAGAAAGAACCATAGCATTGTGGGAGTAGAGAGGGAAATGTTCCATGACCAAGGCCTACCTCTACACTTGTAGGCTGAAGCATAGAACACAACAATATATTTTCAGAACCAAAGTCCTCATAGGATTTTGGGCATGATCAAATTGGAGGAGGCTTCGTCAGAGAGGAAGCTGAATATGCCGCACTTCATGATATTTGGAGCCTTTGTCTACTTCCATGTCTCCAAAGATGCCAAGAAGAAGCTATAGTTGACAACAGAATTGGGGGTATTTGTGGGTTAGACAAAAATTCCCCACAACAATTGTGTTTACTTTCCATCCCTTAGAATGATAGTGGTTTGAAGGTATTTAAAATTTGATGAAGAGAAGGTGATGTGGTTCTCTCTTGAGAGGGAGATTCAAATCCCACCAAAGGAGGAGCTTTTAGCTCCAAAGAAGGAACCTCAAGAAGGTGTGGAGAAACCATAAATTGAGGAGTAGAGAGTGGAGACAATAACTCAAGAAGAACCATTTAGATAAGGAAGGAAAAGGACCAGTGAAGATTAGATACTTGTGCAATATGCGAGGGAGAATGTGGGTGCTCCTTCAAGTCAGTTCAAGTAGGGAAGGTCACCATATCAGTACACGATCTACATGGCTCTGATGACTAAGCTTGTAGATACTGAGCCATCCTCTTTCAAGGAAGTAATAGAGAAACATGTATGGGTTGATGAAATGGTGGAGGAGTACAAATCCATTGTCAAAAGAAGTGTTTAGGAAGTTGTCCCAACACGAGTAGATAAGTAGGTTGTTGGTTCACGATGGATCTTCAAGGTAAAGAAGGTAGTGGATAGAAGAATATAAAAGTACAAGGCCAGATTTGTGGCAAAGGAATACTCTCAGCTTGAAGGGATTAACTATGAGGAGACATTTTCTATTATAGCAAGGTAATCATCCATCAGATCAATTATTGCTATGGCTACATAGATGGGGTGGAAGATCTACTGGATGGAGGTGAAAACAAAAATACTCAATGGAATTATTGAGGAGGAGGTGTATATCGAGAAACCAGAAGGATTATATACTTTTGATCAAGAGTCTCATGTGTGCAGACTCAAGCCAATGTTATATGGTCTCAAGCAAGCACATAGTGCTTGGCACACCGGGATCGATAACTATCTCACTGGTTTGGGCTTCATCAAAAGTGAAGCAGATAAAAATATATATCATATTTTGGTAGAAGGTAAATTTCGGTTTATTGTGTTATAGGTTGATTACTTGATTTTAACTGGTGATGAAGAACTGATCAAATATTGCAAGGAGGACCTTGCAAGATATTTTTGAAATGAAGGACATGGGTATCATGCACTACTTCCTCGGATTGGAAGTGTGGCAAGGATATGAGGAACTATTTGTGTCTCAAGGAAAGTATGTAAACGAGATACTTCAAAGGTTCTGCATGGACATATGCAAATTGATGGAGTCTCCTCTAGCGACCAACTAGAGGAAATAGGTTGCCACTTCAGGTGAGGAATTGGATGCTACAACTTACTGGCAGTTGGTGGGTTCACTCATGTATCTTGTGAACACATGACCATATATGTGCCAGGTATTCAATCATTTGAGCCAAGCTATGGTTCGACTGACCAAATTATTCTGGAGGGAAGCTAAGCATGTTCTACGGTACCTCAGAGGCACTACCCAACTTGGACTATGGTACAAACAGATAGAGGGAGTGAAGTTGCATGGATTCACATATGTAGATTTGGTTGGGAGTCCATTAGACTAAAAGAGTACATTAGGTGGAATTTTCAGTGCTCAGTCCGCAATGGCTTTTTGTATAGTAGGAAGAAAATATTTGTGGCACTTTGCTTGATAGAAGCAACGTGTGAGGATATCTGGATGAGAATGGTACTTGTTGGATTTTTTGGTCAAATGATGGATCCAACTGTGATATATTGTGATACTTTGCATCAAACTCTCTAAAAATAATTTTTTTCATGATCGATCCAAGAATATAGATATCTGGTATCACCATTTACAAGATTGTGTGTAGAGGAAGATCATGTTGTTACAATACATTCCGATAGAGGAACAAGATGCATACATTTTGACAAAGGAATTGTCAATAGGAAAGTTAAAGTTCCGCAAGTGCAGGATAAGGGTGGTTGATAATACCTTTCTTACTGAGAGGGAGTCTTGAAAAATGAAGCAAGAAATTCTCCATTTTGTTTTTCCTTGATTAAATTGAGAAATTTTTAATTTCCACATCATCAGACAACTTGGATGATGTTAAATTTAGTGGCAGGGCTTGTGTCACCCAATTTAATCAGTAAATTTGAGTTGGAGGAGTTAGATTTCATTTTAGCACACGTGGTTTCTAATTTATAGAAATCACGACCAGTTATCTAAATTTTTTTTCAATTAAATTAGTTCCAACTATTGGAAGAACTAGTGGAGGGTCAATTTGTGAAGTGGGACTTCAGTCAAACTCAGTGATCATCTAGTTAACTAATCAATCAACCCAAAATAGCTAGTGCATGCAAAGCATTCAAGTTACTCAATTAAGATGGAGATTCCAAGGCAGTGTACCATCAATTGTAGAATAGTTATGAGTTTTTAGGTGTTTCATGTAGTCAAATGATCATCCTAGAGGAATTGTGCAATCAATTGGAGGAAAATTCCTAAAAAATAGGGTTTAATTCCTCAAGGAAAAACGCAAGGAAATAATATCTCAAGCCAAGGCATAAATTGACTAAGTATGGGTCAGAGGCCTTTACTGAGCATAGAGATAGATTGTGCACTTGTGCAGTGAGCTTAGTTGAGAAAATAAATTATGTTACATCTCTATTTTATCAGATTTATTTCCCCATATAAAAATAGTTGTTGCATGTGTGTGATTTATTATTGCATGTTTGAAATTTTTGTTCTAAATTTTGAAATAATGTCCATAGGATAATAGAGTAGGTTTGTGTCTTATGATTTTGATTAAAACTTCATGAGAAGTTGCAAATCTACAACATATTTTTTACAAACATTTTTTCAAGGTATAATGAACCAATTTTTCTTCTTTATTTTTTTGATTTCCATCCATTCTATAATATCCCAAAATGGGGATGCAGCAATACATGAACACAAAACTAGAAATAGATGTGAATAACATCATACCAAAATGTGTGGAAACCATGGAGCCATTTTATTATGTAAATTAGCGGAAAATTAGTACAATAGAAGTGTGCATAACTCAAATAATCAAGGCAAACAAGCCTCCCATGAATACATATGCCAAAAGTGAAATGCTGCTATATTACAGAATGTTCATAAACATGTACAACGGAGTCATAGATGGTACATTGCTACATGGGGAATGTGAAATAACATAAATTTGAAAATATATGGTTCATACAATGTTGGGAGTGAAGATCTAAGATCCCAAATACAATTTCAAGACAATCTGGAAAGGATTTCCTGAAATATGAAAAAAGCACAAAATGTCGAAGTTGCAGTCCTAGGACTGAATAGTAGCTGCAACTCAAGAACTGGATGGATATGGCTGAATATGATGCATAATCTGAACAAACCTCCTCCAATGAATCTTCCAAGTGAAAGGCTGATCCTAACACTGAAGATCTCACCCTCCAAACACACACTGCAGATGCACACTGAAAATAATGCAGTCAAGGAGAGGGACTGCGTTGTAGGAGATAGAAAATGTGTTGGCCAAGTGTTAAGATTTGAAATCTGCTCCAAATGCTTCCTCACATATCTCCCAAAGGAAGTAAAGCTTCCTTCTCTGAAAAATAAGCTCCAGAAGTGGTGTTGTGAAACCTCCACTGCAACACAACCCAGCTCTAAACAGAAACTGCACTGTAGCTGAAGGAGGTAGCTTGGCCTTAAGCCTAGATGTGGAGAAATGAAGCACAAGATCCCTCAAGAGGCATCTCTTGAAAGGAGAAGGAATTCCTAAACAGGAATACCTTGTGCTAAGTAGCACAACAATCTCAACTAAACAGTTGAAGAAAGCACAAAGTCATACAAACCATAAAATCAGTATTAAATAACATGTCTTGCTATGGATGCCTTGCCCTCATTTTATACAAATGGAAGCCCTCTCACCTTGGGTCCCACTCATTAGGGTTTCCTCCACCAAGGAATCTTCCTCCCACTATCACTGCGCTGTCTCCATATATGTTCTCCACCTTCTATTCCAGCGTTGTTGACTTGGTCAAACTTGACCTTGTCCACATGAAAATGTCACTTTTCACACATGAGGGTGTGAAATCCCGCTCCTATGATGATACCTTTTCACATTATGAGGGATTTTATTCCTATTTCTGAAATTTATGGGCCTCCTTACCCATTTATTCATCTCCTAAGTGTAAACAACAAAAATCAATATTCCAATTAGTTGCCTGCTAATTTTGGAATATTACAGTCCTCCCCTCCCAAATGTTGCTTTTCCTCAATAAAATGCAAGGATAGAATTGAAGGGCCTCCTCTTCTCCCCCTGTAGCATCCTCATATGACAAAATCCTCCAAGGATCAAGATGTTGTTTCATCAACACATCTCCAAGTTTCCCCTCCCAAGTATGCAAGCTAGCTTTTGGTAAGCATCCCAAATAGCTATCATCATGTAAAATTAAAAAATCCATGGAGGCAAAAATGGGATGTATAAAGGCCTTCTTGGTGCATGTGGTCTGATATATATTGGGGTCTACCATCCCCATATGAATCTCCCATCCCCAATCTATCATCCATAAAAAATGAGTTACCTCCCAACACGGAAACTCCTGAAAATTCTCCTCCACTTTTGGCTCCTGCAATGTAGGTGGGATGAATAACTGAACATGGTAGACAAGATATCCTACCCCATGCTTTCCTCCTCTCCACTTATGAAAAGTTTAGAGTATCTACTGATCTTGGGCTACAATAATGTTGCCCTCAAGTGGCAAGATGAAGACTAGATCTCCAAAGATCTCCTCTCCAATGTTGTGAATCAAGTTGGCCCAAACCATCCCATATATGATGAATAGGGCATGATCATCATATGGCATCCAAATTAGAAATATACTAAGGGTTTCATATAGTGCTAAAAGGTACCAACAGTTTCCCAAGTGGTCACAGTGCAGTTTTCCTAACTGTTGCTTCAGAAAATAACATGGCAAGTTGTTTCTTGACAAATGGCTAGTTATGTATGTCATCACATCTACTAGTGAATAGTAAATGGTTGGTTACATCAACTGAGCATGCATGAAATAATAAAACACTTTCCCAAGGCCACACAAAATATGGTTGTCTCCATCATATAATTTGGCCCAAAATTGACCATGGAGCCCAAAGAGAAGTTTTCCCTCTTGTGGAGCAATGCACTATATAGAAATGGTAAGAGTATGCAAATACTGTGTTAGACAATCAATAAATGCAAAGACAATATTATTACCATGTACTGGAAGTAATAAAATGTATGGATCCATAAATAAGTCCTCCATAATGGTATGACATAATCCCATGAGGAGGAATGAACCATGTGCTACATGAAGATCCTCATTTTTATGCTTGGAAATCCAAGTTAAGAAGATCATATCAATGTAATAGATGTTTCCATCCACTACTCCATCTCTCTCACCTCGTCCCTGTCCACCAAGTGTATCCAATGTGAAGTGATCCTGGGGATACTCCATCAATAAACCCCAGCTCCAAAGTGACAACACTTTTGGCCTATGTAAATAGGCTCCTACCAACTCATAGCTCCATTCTTTGACATGCCCATTTTCAAAGACATGTCTCATAATTCTGCTACATATATGAAATTCCTTCCAAGGTGGAAGTACCTCCTGATCATCCAAGGCTAAGAAGTAGCCCCTTTGCACCATGATAGTTCCATCTCCTACTCCTGTAACATCATGCAAAGTATGAGAGCAAATTTTTCCATGCTCTCCCAAGAACAATCCAAGCAACAAAAGTTTTTGATGCCTCCTCATACCTCCATCATACAAATCATGTGATGAAAAAATAATGATTGATATGAAGAATTTCATATCAATACAATGCATCCATACTCTTTGCTGCCCTATGATGCAAGTATCCTGCCAAAATTTCTCCTCCCACATACCCCTTGAAAGAGGATATGTCACATGATGGCAAAACTCCTTCAAGGTTAGCCAACACATCCAAGCTTCCTGTTGCCCAATGTCATAGATTTGCAAGTATATTTACAGCCTCTTGCTCACCATCCACACCCATTCATCCAAATGTGGGTGCCTCCCCTCATGCTCCATCTTGATATTCTTCCAATGAAGAATACCATCCTCCCAAATCAGATTTCTCATTTTTCATTTCATGGGATGTTGAAATGCAACTCCTAAGAGATATCATAGAGAATATCTCACACCAAAAACCATCTTGAATCCATAAGGATCCAAGTGTGTTGGAGGCAAAACCTCCTCACTACTACTTATTGACAACATTGTTAATCTCTCCAATGATGTAGTCATGGTTGTCTCATACTCCAACTCAAATATGAACATATGGTTTTGTATAGGAGTGTTTTGGACAAGGTTCATCTTATCCTCCAAAAGTTCACACCCCAACCACAAGTGTTGTTTGCAACTCATCAAAGGCACATGAGGATGATGGTTCATCCCTTCCTTGAACACTTCAAGGTTGCACAACACAATGCAATTCTATTGCTCCATATTAGCAGTATGCAATGGTGTACATCCCTCCATAGGATTTTCAAAAATAATAGGAAGTGGAAACTTAGGCATACCTTGGTGAAATTTGGGAACATCTTGTAAGGCTGCAAGAGTTCCTTACTCCAATGTGTTGGCTCCCCAAAATGCTGAAGATGATGGCTGCTCCTCCATAACTATATCAGCGTTGGTACATGCCTCCTACAATGGTGATGAGGGCTTCTCCTCCTCTGATTTCTCTTTGCCAAATTTTCTTATCAACCTTTGAGTAAATTCAACAAAAGTAGTCACTCTTGCATGGCTCAAATGGCTGAACCACCAAGTGTTTTCTTCACCCTCAAGATGCAGCGCTGCAATTTCTACAGCCTCCCTCTCTACCACTGGATGTATTAAGAAGAATACATCTAGTTTTCTTGCCCAAGCCCTTGCTGTAGATGATCCATCAAAAGTAGACAATAGAAACATATTGCCTTTGATTCTCCTTGTTCTGTAAGGTCTCCTTTCTTCCTCCAACTGAATGTACTGTGCGAAAGATAGAGTCTCCTTGAAGGCTCTAGGTTGAGATTTGTACTTAACAAGGTATTCACTTAGGATCTTGTGATCCAAGTGTCCTCCATCTTTCTACAATTTGTCCTCTTTTTCAAAAGGAAAGGGCAGAGTCCCACTGCTTCTTTCTTCTCTTCTTTGCTTGACCTCCTTGTTGAGGTCCTTCCTGCTTCTGAAAAGAGATAAGATAAAGCTCATTCTCTCCATCATTATGATATTTCTCTTCTTCTTCTTATTCTCTTGATAGCGTAATGGCTAATATCCACAGGCTGAGCCAAGATTATGCTCTGATACCACTGTAATATCCCAAAATGGGGATGCATCAATACATGAACACAAAACTGGAAATAGCAGTGAATAACAGCATACCAAAATGTATGGAAACCATGGAGCCATTTTATTATGTAAATCAGTAGAAAATGAGTACAATAGAAGTGTGCATGACTCAAATAATCAAGGAAAACAAGCCTCCCATGAATACATATGCCAAAAGTGAAATGTTGCTATATTGTAGAATGTTCATAAACATGTACAGTGCAGTCATAGATGGTACACTGCTACATTGGGAATGTGAAATAACATAAATATGCAAACATATGGCTCATACAATTTTGGGTGTGAAGATCTAAGCTCCCAAATACAATTTCAAGGCAATCCAAAAATGATTTCCTGAAATATGCAAAAAGTGCAAAATGTTGGAGTTGCAGTCCTAGGACTGAATAGAAGATGAACTAAATAACTAGATGGAGATTTCTAAAGATGATGCATAAGCTGAACAAAGCTCCTCCAGTGGATCTTCTAAGTGAAAGGTTGATCCTAACACTGAAGATCTCACCATCCAAACACACACTACAAACCCTCACTACAGATGCACATTGAAAATAACGCAGTCAAGGAGAGGGACTGCGTTGTAGGAGATATAAAATGTGTTGGCCAAGTGCCAATATCTGAAATATTCTCCAAAGGCTTCCTCACTGATCTCCCAAAGGAAGGAAAGCTTCCTTCTCTGAAAAATAAGCTCCGGAAGTGGTGTTGTGAAACCTCCACTACAACACCCTGCAACACAACCCAGCTCTAAACAAAAACTTCACTGTAGCTGAAGGAGGTAGCTTGGCCTCAAGCCTGGATGTGGAGAAATGAAGCACAAGATCCCTCAAGAGGCCTCTCTTGAAAGGAGAAGGAATTCATAAATAGGAATGCCTTGTGCTAAGCAACACAACAATCTCAACTAAACAATTGAAGAAAGCACAAAGTCATACAGACCATAAAATCAATATTCAATAACATGTCTTGCTATGGCTGCCTTGCCCTCCCTTTATACAAATGGAAGCCCTCTCACCTTGGGTCCCACTCATTATGGTTTCCTCCACCAAGGAATATTCCTCCCACTATCATTGCGTTGTCTCCATAGATGATCTCCACCTTCTATTCCAGTGCTGTTAACTTGGTCAAACTTGACCTTGTCCACATGCAAATGTGTCTTTTCACACATGAGGGTGTGAAATCCTGCTCCTATGATGATCCCTTTTCACATTATGAGTTATTTTATTCCTATTTCTGAAATGTATGGGCCTCCTTACCCATTTATTCATCTCCTAAGTGTAAACAACAAAAATCAATATTCCAATTAGATGCCTGCTAATTTTGGAATATTACACATTCCTTACTCCTTGAAGGAGTCCCATGAATTTTCAAAAAATATTTCACCAACCACCTGGTTTGGGTACATGGTAGAATTTTCCTTTTTACAAGAACAACAATAGAAACATCATGCATATGATTCACCTTTTCCTTCAAAGGAATGGAAATAAATATACCTCCTTCATCATTAATGGCCTCTTCTTCATCTTCACCCCTTTTCATACTTGAATTCATCATCATGTTCTGGTTTCCCATGAAATCATACTATATGGGAATTACCCTTGTTATTTTTATTTGTAAAATTATCTCTAAAACATGATATTTTCTTTTATTTGGAATGAAAAACACCTTACCTTCAAAAATCCTAATCTTCTTGTAACGTTGCTTATTGTTACAAAAAATATATTCATTAGTAAGGCTCATATTTGTTGTAAATGATCCACCATTATTGTAGTCACTAAAAAACCACAACTCGTCAACTATTATGGGACGAAAAATTTCAATAACACTATCCTAAGCATGCTGGGAAATTAATATATATGAATCCTCAAAATATAGGAACTCAAAAAATAAGCATATCAAAAAATTGGTCAACCAAAAAATTGGTTGAATAAAAAATACACATATTCAAAATTTGAAAAAAATACATAAATATTCATGTGCATCCACATGAATTCAAAACATTATACAAAAATATACAAAGTTTCTCATATATATAGAAAGGGTGAATATAACCAAAATAACACCTAGTGCAATCCATATTTGAATAAAAAATACATCAACAAATAGGCTCTAGATTGCCTCTATAATCCAAAAAAATCACACTATAAAAAATACCTATATATCATCAAAAATTTTGCATATATTAGGATTCTCATAATCAATTCACCCAGGCTAAGCATTAAAATAAGATAGAAAAATATTAACATGTTAAGTAGAGATTTTGTTTGAGTGATAGGTACAATTTTACTAGGGTCATGAGAAATGAGTTCAATAATGAATGCCACCAACTTTGAGGTACATAAAGGGCTTGGTGCTCTTGATTAAATGCTATTTATAGACCCTCATACATGATATAATCGAATGAAATCCATTGAGGTTAGAACCACTCTCAAACATCATCATTCAATTAATGGTAATGTTAACAATTTAAGTAAAAGGATGAAAATGAAAGATGAGGGAGAATACCACTTTCATTTTAAGAATTTAACACTACCATGAATTACATAGAATTAGTAGGGCTTTAGGGTTGAATATCAGGCTTCCCTAGTCACAAATTATTTATTTCAGGAAAAATTAAGGGGGGATGTCAATAAGCACCACTTTTGGGGAAACGTGTTCCCCACACTGGGGAAACCATTTCCCCTATGTCTCCCTAAGTTTATCCAAAATGGGAATGTGAGGAAAGTTTTCCCTAGGCATGCCCAGATATCAAGTGCATGGGAAATGTGGGGTGTGTGCACCCCTTAGGGAATGTGTCCCCATGTTTCACGACCCTACGATTATCGCAGCAATCATACCATCGAAGGTGTGTGACACTAGCAAGTTTTAATTTCAAGGCACACAACTACTTACTTCCAAACTATGCATCTATCATATGTGTCCTTTAGTGAATCCATTATCAACTTACATAATAAGTTTTAAAATGAATTCAACATAGTAGCCCTTCAATAAATCTCTTTAACACTTTGAAAATTTCCCAAATTTACTAAATTCATCAATTTACTTGGATTATTATTATTCACATTTTGTCTTCTTTCTAAACTTCAACAATGCCAAATTCTTTCAAATAAAACACTTCAATAATGAAAAAAAATACAAAACAACACACAACATTGGTACATGGGAGGGGGACTCCACACAACAAATTCCCCTTTTCTTCTATTTATTCAAATACAATTTACAAGTTCAAATTTACAAAGGAAAGCCTTGGACCAAGCCCTTTTTGAATTGTTGTCACAAGGTAGTACAACTTCAAAATTCCTGCACAACTTCAAAATTCCTGCAACCTAGGTTGGGCATAACCCCAAAGTTTCACTACCACAACACTTAGGAAAAAATTCAACAAATATCTAATATAAAATTTATGGGAAACCCAAGGGTTCACCCTATAAGCCAAAAAAATCCGAACAAAAATTTGCAGGATCTACCTAGATTTCTCAAGGAAAGCACATGTCTTGACCTACTCCTTTCTTTTTCATCTTGTTCCTTGCCTTCTTCGTGTTTTGTTTCAAAATCACTTGTCTTATGACTTGCAACCTTCACTTAATGTCTTCTTCTCATCACACAAATTCTCATTTATATTTTTCATGTCCTTTGGTTGGGGTAGTTGTTCCACTCGTTCCTACCCTAACCCTACTGTTAAGTTGACTCATCACTTTCCCTAAAAACCTTGCTTGGTTCCTTCATGTGTATGACATTCCCTTAGTGCCAGTTGCATGGGACTATCACCCAATGCCCCACTTTCGTGTGGAGTGCCTTGGGTGTATGCCTTTTCTTACAGCATCCTAAGTTTACCTCTGTCACACACAAATTTTTCTGGTACATTTTCGTGGTCATCATGTACCTTTTACGAAACATCAATGCCCACTCGTTTATTAAGTATACATGTTCATCATTCCACCATGACCCATTCCATCGCAAAACACCCTTAGCAGTCCCCATCATCTCATTCAGTGGGTGTGCTAAAATTTGTATGTTTCCCCTTCATGAACTCACCATCACATGTTTAACAAACTTATCCAACATTCCCTTCATCTGCATACTTCCACTGCGGTGCCCATGCCATCCTTCGCACAACATGATTGACTCACCCTCCAGGTTTTCTCATGCATGATACAAGTGTTGATTTGTGGTAGCATCATATGTGCTCTAATTCCCATAATTTTCAGGGAGGTTTAGGCACATGTGTTCCAAATAACCCATAAATAATTTTGGGAATTTCCACTCACATCATGTCTTACGAAAGTAATTAATTATTTTTAATGGGACCATAAGTCAAACTTAGGAAATTAAAATAATTAAAGGATACTAATTAAAACAGAGTGTGAATATTCTAGAAATATGAAGATCAAGTCAAGTTAATCTTAGCCATTGATTAACTATTTAATATCGGTCACTGAAGTCCCAACAAGAAGATTATAAGGACTTGATGGATCATTTGGAAAGTACATGGAGATGGAGAAATAATCTAGAAATCAAAATTATTTAGTGAGAAATGTTGAGGGAGAAGATCGACCAAGAAGATTCTCCCAAAAAGGGGCAGGGATAAATTTAAGTTGGATATTTTCCTAAGCCAGGAATACACTGTAGAGAATACAAAGAGTGGTACGCAAAGAGGTAGCATAGCAGCTACGCAGAACCAACAGAGGGACAAAAGATTAGAAGGGGAAGAGCCAAGGGGGCAGAAGATCAAATCTAGCCAACAAAAGAACCAACAAACAGAGGTGATGCAGTCCCCACGTAGATTGACACAGAGACTGCACAGAGGCAGCGTAGGGCTCAACAGCTCAAAGTTTGGCTAGTTTAGGTTTCCAATGTCAATGTGAGGTAATCTCACAAGATTTTTTTTTAGTCAGATTCTCTGTGTGGATTTCCAAAAGGCATCCCAGATTGTATTCATAATTACCGCATAATAAATAAACCCTCATATGTTGCATCAGTTTTCCCGCATTGGGTTTTTCTGGGGACATTAGTCCAAAAATAATGTTTTCATGTGTCTGTGATTTATTCTTGCTTAGATCTTGTTTCCACAGTTTAATTTTGCGAATTTTGTAGTGTATGGGTTTTCGATATTTATCGTAGAACACAATAAATAATTTGTTCAAGGAATTAATAAATAGAATATTTCTCATCAATTGTTGCAGTAGGATTCCAAATCTAGGAATTTTCATACGGTATAAATGGTTTTTTAAGCAGTGCAAGAGGAGATATAGTTCAAATCTAGTAGATCAAGCATTGAAGAAGAAGCTGAGGATCAAAGAGCTGCATAAGCAGTAGATCGATCTCCCTAGTGATTACGCAGTCTAAGCCAGGAGGGATAGATCTACAAGGAAATATCTCTCTAAGTGAGTTCACAAAGAGGTAGGATTTTCAATATTGCAATTTGTTAGAGGTAGAGGGAGCAGCGTAGGAGATTCATCATAGATCAACAAGATTGTGGGATGCAGTTTCTGTGTAGCAGTAATTACCAGTGAAGAAAGAGTCAGAAGAGAGTATCTGAAGACACGTTGAGGGAATTTTCTTCCTCGGGGAATTTCTAGCCGAGGAATTATAAATCTTGATATTTGAGCAATAGTATTGAGTGGAAAAATATACTATCTCCATTAGGGAGTGCATAGATCAAGCCAACAGCTGTGCATAGGAGAGAGAGGGAGCTAGTTCAACATTGTTTAGTCGATAGAAATGGAAGCAAGCAGGCTGATAGATCAAGATAGGTTGGAGGAAGCCTCTAACTATGTGATCTGGCAAGCAAGGATCACATGCTTTTTAGATGAACATGATCTCAAATATTTCAAATATGGTGTGGGAGTTGTACCTATAGATGTAGATCCGCTGAAATCATACAAAAAATATATCGCAAAAGAGAAACATTTGATCGTTGATGGAGTGATGGATCATGTTGTATGTCACATCGCTAGCAAAGCGACAACTATAGAGATGTGGCAGGCCTTGGAGACACTATATCAAGGATCTTATGAGTAGCAGATGATGCTCTTGGAGGAGAATCTTCATTCTACAAGGATACAGAAGGGAAACCACATTGATTCGTTCCTATCTGGAATTTAGGAGAACCAAGATCATCTGGCAGGTGTAGGATCAGCGCCTCAGTCCACCAAGATGGTCATATTTTCCCTGAACTCATTTTTAGATGAGTAGTGGGTCTTCATCGAGAGCATCCTCTACAGATAAATATAGCCAGATTGGGAAATGATGTGGGCTTCTCTTTAATAGGAAGATATGAGGCAAGACATGCTCAAGTGTAAACTAGAGAGCAGTAGCAGCAGTGGGTCGAAGCCCAAGGAGGAGGAGGAGAATGAAACCCTTGCATCAAAGGGATAGCAGAAGTAGTGAAGACATAATAAGGATGTCTAAAAGATAAAATTCTTCTGGTGTGGTGAGATGGGACATTACACCTCACAATGTCCTCTCATGAAGAAGGACAAAGATGAGAAGCATGATTTGTAGGCTACAACTGCCCTGATAGAAGAAGAGGATTTTGCTATGATTTCCCATATATTTCCTAGGAATAATTTGGGTGATCTGGAGCTATATTTCAGCAGAACTAAAGTTGGGTAGGGTCCTTGAGGATTCCGCCTCTCAGATCATCACGTTGCTACGAGAGCCAAAATTTGCAGTAGTAGGATGGATGAGTTTCAATTGGTGCAAAGGAGTGTAGAAGTGATAGCATAGTGGCTATAGAGCGCCAGAGACTGAGCAACATAGAGAAAAGTTGGAAGTAGTGCAGCAAGGAATAGTGCAGAGTTAACAATAATGTAGAGGCTTCAGAGGGTCAGCGCAAAGACTAGAAGCAGTCAAATCTCCAATACCGAGATGCATCATGCTCAAGAATTAATTCAATATCAGATGTTTTCCAGTTACAATGCAGTGGCATTTGGTAGTAGCATGCATGATTAGCAATAACATGGATGTGGCAGTGTAGTGTTGGTCGGTAGTAGTGTCAGACATTAGCAACATAGAGGGAGATGATGCAGAATCAAAGTAGTACTTTAGCTGGATGTATTTCTAGAGCACATTCCTCGCTAAGAGGGAGTGTTGATTTGTGGTATCATCGGATGTGATAGAAGTCTCAAAATTTGCAGGGAGGGTTAGTAACATGTATTCCAAAGAACCCAGACGTAAGAGTTTTGGGAAATTCCACTCAGATCACGTTTTATGAAAATAATTAATTATTTTTAATGGGACCCTAAGTCTAAACTTAGGAAATTAAAATAATTAAAGGATATTAATTAAAACAGAGTGTGAATATTCTAAAGAAGATGAATTTCAAGTCAAGTTAATCTTAGTCATTGATTAACGATTTAATATTGGTTGTTGAAGTCTCAACGAGAATATTATAAGAAGGACTTGATGGATCATTTGGAAAGTACATCGAGACAGAGAAAGAATCTAGAAATAAAAATTCTTTAGTGAGCAGTGGTTAGGGAGAGCATTGATAGAGAGGGTTCTTGTAGAGAGGAGCAAGGATAATTGTCATTTGGGGATTTTCCCAAGATTGGAATATACTGTAGAGAAGACAGATAGCAGTATGCAAAGAGGCAATCTAGAAGCTGCATAGAGCCAACAGAGGCAGCGCAAAAACTTTGAGGAGATTTGCAATTCAGCTGAGGGTCAGTAAAATCCAATGCCGGAGAGCCAGGGTGTAAGACTAGAAGGGGCCAGAAGATCATATCCAGCAAGAACAAGAGCCAAAAAACAAAGGTGACATATTCCCCACGAAGATTTATGCAGATATTGTGCAGAGACTACACAGAAGCAACGTAGGACTCATTAACTCAGAGTTTGGCCAATTCAGGTTTCCAGTGTCAGTGTGAGATAATCTCACAAAATATTTGTCAGTCATATTATCTATGTGGATGGCCAACAAGGCATCCTATATTGTATTCAAAATTACTACATAATAAATAAACCCTCAGTTGGTGCATCATTTTTCCTGCATTGGGTTTTCTTGGTGAAATTAGTCCAAAAATAATGGTGTCATGTGTCTATGATTTATTCTTTCTCAGATCTTGTTTCTTCACTTTATTTTTCCGCAGCTTAATTTTGAGAAGGTTATAATGTATGGGTATTTGATATTTACCGTAGAAAAAAATAAATAATTTGTTCAAGGAATTAACAAATAGAAGAATTCTCATCAATTGTTGCAGTAGGATTCCAAATCTAGGAATTTTCACAATAAGTCTAAGTCGACCTAGGAAAAATTGGGTGTTATCTTGAGAAATCTCAAGGCAAGGGCCTAACATCCTCCCCCACTCTAAAATAGTTGTCATCCTCAATAAAAACTCCACTCAGAAAAAATCTTTTCCAAGTACAAACTGTTATGAAAAAACCTTCGTCAAGGCCCATCGACTACACGAATCCCTCTTTCTCTTAGAAGTAAGGCCCCATGTAGATTATCTCTCATAATTCCAACTGTCATTGGTAATAATGCATGGTAGGTGTCCTCAATTCCTCATGCCTTCATGGATGGTTTCTCCCTCCATCTCTGAGTTGCAATGCATCAAATCACAAGTATTATCATTCCAACCACCACAACTATATGAAATATTTCTTCCATACTCCAACTCAAATCCAACATGTCTCCTCACACTATCGACCCCCATGACTCATACTAGTTGGCTATTTAATCTAACAATCACATCCAAACCATGATAATTCACCTCCTCATGCCTTCCTGAGTTGTTTCTCTAGCACCTCATCACATCCATCAATCATTATCGAGAAATCATCCACCATCATCCATGTGTTGCAAATATGCATACGCAACTTGAAAATAAATATATTTTCATGCATAATTCCTCCAAATGAAGTCCAAGCATCTTCCCACATTTATTCCCACAAAGAAAACTCCATCTCCTCTAGATATGTTACTTGCATCTTATATGAAGGCGACAAGCCTTCACTTGCCTCATGATCAGATCCATGTGCTACCCACATCTTCATACCAATCAACCTCCATGGATGTCCAAGTCCTCCTTCTTCAACAAGTCTCTCCATGGAAAAATTACTTATCCCAAGTCCTCCTACAATGGCTAAGTCTCATCCAGCTTAACCCATGCCTCAATTGTTTCCACCAAGGTATCTTCATTGTTGTAGCCATCATCCAACCTCAAGGTGTCTCACATTCATTTTAATTTTTCAAGTCACTCCTCATGGAAATATCCCATATTATGCCCAAGGTGCATGTCTCATACTGTGTCAAAGCCAATTCTACATATTCCCTAACCTCAGCTACTCAACAAACTAGATCCTCCAAGACCACCATCAATACGAAATCTTCACCAAACAGAACTATCTTCAAATTTCTTAAAGCTATCTTCATCTCAAGTTCCTTTGAACTCTCAACATCATTGGTTACTTAATTCCAACTTCGCTATGTCAATTCGGTGGACACTCTTGGCTAGGTGTCTTCACTCGGTTGGATGGAACCATCACATGTTGGCCATGCCTCTCATCGCGTGAATTCCCTCACATGTTTTCAATGTATTCTTTGTTTGGGTGGGTGCCCTCAGCTAGACATGAACATCTACAAAAACATGACTTTGGTCACTTGGCTCACCAACTTCAGATAGGTAGGCCTGAATTCAGTCATCACAACCTCAAATTCAGTTAGAGAGCATCCATCACATGACTTTCCTCAACTCATCGCATGACTCTCTCTCATTTTCACTCATGTAGGCACCTTTGCAGGTAGTCCACACCTTTACTCACTTTGCTGGTTCACATCATAAGGGCCTCCATTCCAAAAACTATCCCTTAGGAACTCAATTTGACTTCAATGATGTCACAATGAATACCACCAACCAGCTTCATTATATTTTCTTCTCGGATATTCCCTATATAAATGTGGTGATGGAATTGAAATTTCTCAAGAAATTTAATCTAAATCATGAGACATTATTCTACTCTACTGCTTTGCGGAAATTAATTCATAATTTAGAACGTTCACAAAAATGCACTATCAAATACATAGGTACCCAAATTTTTGTAGGGGAAAGTAACTGTTAAAATGCCCTTAAGCCCATTTGCATTAATAAAGTGAATTGAGAAAAAAATACAATTTTTATCTCTTGCTCTGAGGACAAACTGCAAGAGTAAACTTGTTCATACTATTCCTACACTCGCGTTGCCTGCACTCATGCTGCTAGAACTCATTCTACCCGCACTTGTGCTTCCTGCACTCACTCCTATTTCCTTACACAATTCCTAAGGAAATTTTCCCCTATTTCCCCCTATTTTCTTGCACAATTCCTAAGGATTGATCACTTGAAAAATACTCTAAAATGTACAATCAATCTAGTATATAATTAACTGTGCACTGCCTTGGAATCTCCAACACAACTTGAAAATTTTGAATTCCTTTCATGCATGAGATATTTTGGGTTGATTTATTAGTTAACTGGATGAGCTCTAAGTTAAACTATTTTCCTACTGTAAAACTAACCTTCCACTACTTCTATTAAAAATTAGAACTAGTTTAACTGAATACAACTAGAAATAACTGACTTTGATTGCTATAAAATAGCAATCACACATGCTTAAATTAACTCCAATCCTTATAACACAATTTTATTGAAGAATACTTGGTTATCCTATCCATTTTGTGACTTCCCAAGAGCTAGCAAAACTATCAAGATTTAGTGAATGGGAGGGAGAAACTACTAAATTAGGAGTGCTTATGTTTGATTTGGTACAAAAGGAAATAAGGTGGAATACCAAAGATGCGACTTCATCTGAGAGAGAGTATGAAGAAAAATTTTCATTGGATGAAAATGAAAAGAAGGGAAAAGGGAACAAATACCAATCTAAACCAAAACCTGGTCAAGGGGCAAAGAAGAAACATTTGTAAAAAATCAAATGCTTCCATTTTCATCAATTCGAGCACTATGCCATGAAGTTTCCACACAATAAGGCAAGCAAGAAGACCTCAGGAGGAGAAATAGGTGAAGCTTTGGATTCACATTTCAAGCTTGAATTTACCCTCATTGCATGCATGACCAACACAGTGATGGGGAGTGTGTGGTACTTGGACTCATGTGCCATGTTCCGCATGACGGGTAATACATAATTTTTCAGTGACCTTGAAGAAAAAAAAATTTAGATTCACATCAAGATGGGGGATGACGGAAGATACAGTGTGACCAGAGTTGGTACAGTCACCTTTTAGAGGGAGTTGAGCTCCCCCCTCGAGCTCAAGGATGCAATGTTCATTCCAGGCATAAAGAAGAATCTAATCTTTGTTTAAATTTTCGAAGACCGTGGGTATGATGTGATCTTCGGAAAAGGAAACGCATTCCATAGATACATAGCGCGAGACAGGTGAAGAATATTGGGGTTCAGGTGAAGAACCTATACAAGCTAGATGTGGAGGATTTTTTTGCAGTGATCACAAAGGCAGATAAGGTGTAGATCCACAATGTCGATGAACTTTGGAATTGAATACTTGGCCATTTGCATCATGTCGCTTTGAAGGTCATGCAAAAAATAACCATAGGCCTCCCTAAAGGAGTACTTGAGTAGCAAGATGTATGCAAAGGATGTACTTTGGGAAAGTACACAAAATCCACATTTCATGATTGATACAATAGGGTGTATGTAGCCCTAGATGGGTTCCACTCTGATGTCTATGGAACTTTCTCAACAACCTCCACTGACATGCACAGATATTTTGTCATTTTTATCAATGACTTCTCACAGAAGTGTTAGATCTTCTTCAAGCAGAAGAAGGAGCACACACTCTCCAAGTTCGTTAAGTTAAAGGCACTGGTTGAGAAAGAAATGGGAAATAAGGTGAAGAATCTTAGGATCGATAAAGGAGGTCAATACATGTCAAATCAATTTAAAAACTTTTCTGCAAAAGAAGGCATTCAAAGAGAGTTGAGAGCACCCCACAACCCATAGTAGAATGGGGTGGTTGAGAGAAATAACCATATCATTGTGGGAGAAGAGAGGGTGATGTTGCATGACCAAGGCCTACCTCTGCACTTGTAGGCCAAATCATGGAACACAATAGTATATTTTCAGAACCAAAGTCCTCATAGGATTTTGGGAATGATTACATTGGAGGATCCTTTGTCAAGGAGGAAGCCAGATGTATCGTACTTCAAGATATTTGGAGCCTATGTCTACTTCCATGTCTCCAAAGATGCCAGGAAGAAGCTATAGCTGACAGCAGAATTGGGAGTATTTGTGGATTACACAGAAACTCCCCACAACTACCGTATGTACTTTCCACCCCTCATAATGATAATGGTTTGAAGGAATTTAAAAATTTGATGAAGAGAAGTTGATGTGGTGCTCTCTTGAGAGGGAGCTTCAAATCCCACTAAAGGAGGAGCTTTTAGATCCAAATAAGGGACCTCAAGAAGGTGTGGAGAAACCAAAAATTTGGGAGTAGAGAGTGGAGACAATAACTAAAGTAGAACCATCTAGAGAAGGCAGGAAAAGGAACAGGGAATATGAGATACTTTTGCAGGATGCGAGGGAGAATGTGTGTTCTCCTTAAAATTAGTGCAGGTAAACAAGGTCACTAGATCATTACACTGGCTACATGGCTCTGATGACTAATATTGTAGAGACTGAGCCATCCTCTTTCAAGGAAGTAGTAGAGACACATGTATGGGTTGATGAAATGGTAGAGTATAAATCCATTGTGAAAAGAAGTGTTTAGGAATTTGTCCCAACACCAGTAGATAAGTCAGTTGTTGGTTCACGGTGGATATTCAAGGTAAATAAGGCAGTGGAAAGAAGAATAGAAAAGTACAAGGCCAGATTTGTGGCCAAGGGATACTCTCAGGTTGAAGGGATTATCTATGAGGAGACCTTTTCTCTTATAGCAAGGTAATCATCCATCAGATAAATTATTTCTCTGGTTGCATATATGGGGTGGAAGATCTACCATATGGATGTGAAAACAAAATTCCTCAATGGAATTATTGAGGAGGAGGTGTATATCGAGCAACTAGAAGGCTTAGAGACTTTTGATCAAGAGTCTCATGTGTGCAGACTCAAGCCAACATTATATGGTCTCAAGCAAGCACCATGTGCTTGGTACACTAGGATCGATAGCTATCTCAGTGGTTTGGGCTTCACCAAAAGTGAAGTGGATGAAAAACTATATCATATTTTGGTATAAGGTAAATTGTGGATTATTTTGTTATATGTTTATCACTTGATTTTAACTGGTGATGAAAAAATGATCATATTTTGCAAGGAGGACCTTGCAAGAGAGTTTTAAATGAAGGACATGGGTATCATGCACTACTTCCTCGGATTGAAAGTGTGGTAAGGATACAAGGAATTGTTTGTCTCTCAGGGAAAGTATGCCAACAAGATACTTCAGAGGTATTTCATGGGCAGATGCAAACCCATGGAGTCCCATCTAGTGACCAACTGGAGGAAATATTATGCCACTTTAGGTGAGGAAGTGGATGCTACAGTTTACTGGTAGTTAGTGGGTTCACTCATGTATCTTGTGAACACATGACCATATATGTGCTATGCAATCAATCAATTGAGCCAAGCTATGGTTCGATCGACCAAACTATTTTCGAGGGAGGCTAAGCATGTTCTACGGTACCTCAGAGGCACTGCCCAACTTGGACTATGGTACAAATGGATAAAGGGAGTGAAGTTTCATGGATTCACATATGCAGATTTTTTTGGGAGTCCATTAGACTGAAAGAGTACATCAAGTGGAATTTTCAGTGTTGGGTCTGCAATGGTTTTTTTGTATAGTAGGAAGCAAAGATCTGTGGCACTCATCTCAATAGAAGCAGAATACATGGCTTCTAGTAAAGAAACTTGTGAGGCTATCTAGATGAGAAAGGTACTTGTTGTAATGTTTGGTTAGATAATGGATCCAACTCTGATCTACTGTGATAATTAGAGTTGCATCAAACTCTCTAAAAATCATGTTTTTCATGATCGATCCAAACATTTAGATATCTGGTATCACCATTTATGGGATTTTGTGTAGAGGAATATCATGTTGTTACAATACATTCTAACAGAGGAACAAGATGCATACATTTTGACAAAGGCGTTGTCAATAGGAAAGTTCAAGTTCCGTAGGTGCAAGATAAGGGTGGTTGATAATACCTTTCTTTCTGAGAGGGAGTGTTGAAAAATGAAGCAAAAAATTCTCAATTTGGTTTTTCCTTTATTAAATTGAGAAAATTTGAATTTCCACATCAGCAGATAACTTGGATGATGTTAAATTTAGTGGCGTGGCTTGTGTCACCCAATTTAATCAGTAAATTTGAGTTCGAGGAGTTAGATTTCATTTTCGCATGTGTGGTTTCTAATTTATAGCAATCACGACCAGTTATCTAAGGATGTTTTCAGTTAAACTAGTGGAGGGTCAATTTGTGCAGTGGGACTTTAGTCAAACTCAGTGATCATCCAGTTAACTAATCAATCAACCCAAAATAGCTAGTGCATGCAGATAATTTTAGTTACCCAATTGAGATGGAGATTCCAAGGCAGTGTACCATCAGTTGTATAATATTTATGAGTTTATAGGTATTGTATGTAGTCATATGATCATCCTAGAGGAATTGTGTAATCAATTGGAGGAAATTCATAAAATATAGGGTCTAGTTCCTCAAGGAACAATGCAAGGAAATAATATCTCAAGCCAAGTAAAAAATTGACTAAGTATGGGTTAAAGGCCTTTACTGAGTAGAGAGATAGGTTGTGCACTTGTACGGTGAGCTTAGTTGAGAAAATAAATTATATTACATCTCTATTTCATCTTATTAATGCAAGAGACATTAGGTTTTTTTAGTAGATTTCTTTCCCCAGATAAAAATACTTTTTGCATGTGTGTGATTTCTTATTGCATGTCTAAAATTTGTGTTTATAATTGTGAAATAATGTCCACGGGATATTAGAGGAGGTTTTAGTCTTATGATTTTGATTAAAACTTCACGATCAATTGCAAATATACAACATAATTTTTACAAACATTTTTTCAAGGTATAATGAACCAAATTTCTTCTTTATCTCGTTGACCGCCATCTATTCCTTGCTCCTTGAAGGAGTCTCACTAATTTTCCAAAAATATTTCACCAACCACCTGATTTTGGGTACATGGTAGAATTTCCTTTTTTACAAGAACAACAATAGAAACATCATGCCTATGATTCACCTTTGCCATCAAAGGAATGGAAATAAAGATACCTCCTTTATCACTAATGGCCTCTTCTTCATCTTCACCCCTTTTCATACTTGAATTCATCATCACGTTCTAGTTTTCCATGAAATCCTACTAGATGGGAATCACCCTTGTTATTTTTATTTGTGAAATTATCTCTAAAACAAGGATATTTTCTTTTCTTTGGAATGACAAACACCTTATTTTCAAAAATCCTAATCTTCTTGTAATTTTTCTTATTGTTACAAAAATATATTCATTAGTAAGGCTCATATTTGTTGTAGATGATCCACAATTGTTGTATTCAAGAAAAAACCACTGCTCAACTATTATGGGAAAAAACTGTCAATATCATCGTCATTTGCATGCTAGGAAATTAATATATATGAATCCTCAAAATATAGGAACTCAAAAAATAATCAGACCAAAAAATTGGTCGACTAAATAATACACATATTCAAATTTGTAAAAAAATACATAAATATTCATGTACATCCATATGAACTCAAAAAATTATACAAAAATATACAAAGTTTCTCATATATAGAAAGGGTGAATAAAATCAAAATAACACCCAGTGAAATCCATATTTGAACATAAAATACATCAACAAATAGGCTCTAGATGGCCCCTATAATCCAAAAAAATCACGCTATAACAAATACCTATATATCATCAAAATCCTTGCACATACTAGGATTCTCATCATCAATTCACCCTCTGAGGATTAAAATAAGGTAGAAAAAACTTAACATGTAAAGTAGATATTTTGTTTGAGTGATAGGTACAATTTACTAGGGTCATGAGAAATGAGTTCAATAATGAATGCCACCAACTTTGAGGTACATAGAGGGCTCGGTGCTCTTGATTAAATTCTATCTCTAGACCCTCGTACATGATAGAATCCAATGAAATCCAATGAAGTCATAACCACTCTCAAACATCCTGAGTCAATTAATGGTAATGTTAAAAATTTAAGTAAAAGTGGTATTCTCCTTCATCCTTTTACTTTAAGAATTTAACATTACCATGAATTACATAGCATTAGTAGGGCCTTAGGGTTGAATATAAGGCATCCCCAGTCACAAATTATTGATTTCAGGCAAAATTAAGGGGGGGGGGGTGTCAATAATCAAAACTTTTGGGGGAAATGTCCCCCACAATGGGGAAACCCTTTCCCATATGTCTCCCTAAGTTTATCCAAAATGGGAATGTGAGGAAATGTTTCCCTAGGCATGCCCTTATATCAAGTGTGTTGGAAATGTGCCCCTATGTGTAGCCCTTGGGGAATGTGTCCCCCTGTCTCATGACCCCATGATGATAGCACCAATCATACCATCGAAGGTGTGCAACGCTAGTGAGTTTTCATTGTATGGCGCACAACTACTTACTTCCAAACTATGCATCTAGCATATGTGTCCTTTAGCAAATCCATTATCAACTTACATAATAAGTTTTCAAATGAATTCAATATAGTAGCCCTTCAATCAATCTCTTTAACACTTATAAAATTTTCCAACTTTACTTCATTCATAAATTTACTTTGATTATTATTATGCACATTTTTCCTTCTTTCTAAACTTCAACAATACCAAATTCTTTCAAATAAAAGACTTCAACAATGAAAAACAATACAAAACAATGCACAACTTCGGTACATGGGAGGGGGGACTCCCCACAACAAATACCCATTTTCTTCTATTTCTTCAAATACAATTTACGACTTCAAATTTACAAAGGAAACCCTTGGACCAAGCCCTTGTCGAATTGTTGTCACAAGGTAGTACAACTTCAAAATTCCTGCAACCAAGGTTGGGCATAACCCCAAAGTTTCATTGCCACAACACTTAGGGAAAATTTCAACAAATATCTAATAGCAAAATTATGGGAAACCCAAGGGTTCACCCTTACAATTCAACAAAATCCCAACAAAAAATTTCAAGATCTACCTATCTTTCTCAAGGCAAGTGCATCTCCTGACCTAATCCTTTCTTTGTCATCTTGTTCCTTGCCTTCTTCGTGTTTTGTTTCAAAATCACTTGTCTTATGACTTGCAACCTTCACTTAATGTCTTCTTCTCATCACATGAATTTTCATTTATATTTGTCATGCACTTTGGTTGGGGTAGTTGTTCCACTTGTGCCCACCCTCACTCTAACGTTAAGCTGACTCAACATTTTCCCTAAAAACCTTGCTTGGTTCCTTCATGTGTATGACATTCCCTCAGTGCCAGTTGCATGGGACTATCGCCCAATTCACCACTTTCATGTGGGAGTGCTTTTGGTTTATGCATTGTCTTATGACATCATGAGTTTACCTTTGTCGCACACTAATTTTCCTGGTACATTTGCTTTTTCATCATGTACCTTGCATGAAACATCAACTTCCACACCCATTTATTAAGTCTACACGTCCGTCATTCCACGATGACCCATTCCATTGCAAAACACCCTTAACGGTCCCCATCATCTCATTCGGTGGGCGTGCTAAAATTTGTACGTTTCCCCTTCCTCAACTTACCATCACATGTATTGCTGAACTTATCCAACATTCCCTTCATGTGCATACTTCCACTGCGGTGCCCATACCATCCTTCGCACAACATGACCAAGTCAACCTTGAGGTTCGCTCATGCATGATATACATGTTTCTTTTTGGTAGCATTGGATGTGCTCTAAGTCTTATAGTTTGCAAGGGGGCTTAGGCACATGTATTCTAAAGAACCTAGAAAGCATTTTGGGAAAATTCCACTCAGATCATGTTTTATGAAAATAATTAATTATTTTTAATGGGACCATAAGTCTAAAATTAGGAATTTAAAATAATTAAAGGATATTAATTAAAGGAGACTGTGAATATTCTAGAGAATATGAAGATCAAGTAAATTTAATCTTAGTCGTTGATTAACAAGTTAATCTCGATCACTGAAGTCTCAACAAGAAGATTATAAGAAGGACTTGATGGATCATTTGGAAAGTACTTGGAGGTGGAGAAAGAATCTAGAAATTTAAATTATTTAGTGAGAAATGCTCAGGGAGAAGATTCAAGAGGATTATCACAAAAAGGTGCAGGGATAAATTTCAGTTGGAGATTTTCCTAAGTCGGGAATACACTGCAAAGAAGACAAAGATCAGTACGTAAAGAGGCAGCATAGCAACTACGCAGAGTCTGTGTAGAACCATCAGAGGGGAAAAAAGATCAGAAGGGGAAGAGCCAAGGGGACAAAAGGTCAGATCTAGCCAACAGAAGAGCCAAAAAACAGAGGTGGCACAGTCCCCACGTAGATTGACACAGAGACTACACAGAGGCAACGTAGGGCTTAACAGCTCAGAGTTTGGCTAGTTCTAGTTTCCAATGTTAGTTTGAGGTAATATCACAAGATTTTTTTCTGTCGGATTCTCCAAGTGGATGTCCAGTAAGGAATCCTATATTGTGTTCATAATTTCTGAATAATAAATAAACCCTCAACTATTGCACCAATTTTCCCGTTTTGGATTTTTTCTAGGACATTTGTTCAAAAATAATTGTGCCATGTGTTTGTGATTTATTCTTGCTCAGATCTTGTTTCCGCACTTTATTTTTCCACAGTTTAATTTTTTTAAGGCTATAATCTATGGGTTTTTGGTATTTATCATAGAACACAATAAATAATTTGTTCAAGGAATTAACAAATAGAATATTTCTCATCAGTTGTAGTAGTAGGATTTCAAATCTAGGAATTTTCATATGGTATCCAAGGTTGTTTAAGCAGTGCAAGAGGATAAATAGAGCAGATCTAGTAGATCAAGTGTTGAAGAAGAAGCTGAGGATAAAAGAGATGCATAAGTAGTAGATCAATCTACCTAGTGATTGCGCAGTCCAAGCCAGGAGGGATAGTTCTGCAAGGAAATATCTCTCTAAGTGAGTTGATAGAGAGGTAGGATTTTCCATATTGTATTTTTTTAGATGCAGAGGGAGTTGCACAAGAAATTCAGCGTAGATCAAAAAGTTGGTGGGATACAGTTTTTGTGTAGTATTGATTGATGGTGCAAAAAGCATCAGAAGAGAGTAGCTGAAGACACGTTGAGGGAATTTTTTTCCTCAGGGAATTCCTAGCCAAGGAATTCTAAATCTTGATATTTGAGTAGTAGTATTGAGTAGAAAATCTACTATCTCTAGTAGGGAGTGCATAGGGCAGGCCAGCAGTTGTGCAGAGGATAGAGAGAGAGGCAGTTCGACATTTTTTAGCTGACATAAATGGAAACAAGAGGGCTGAGAGATTAATATATGTTGGATGGAGCCTCTAAATATGTGATATGGCTGGCAAAGATTAGATGCCTATTAGAGGAACATGATCTCAAAGCTTTCAAATATGGTGTGGTAGTTGTACCTGTAGATGTAGATCTGCTGAAAGCATACAATAAAGATATGGCAAAAGAGAAATGTTTGATCCTTGATTGAGTGAGGGATCATGTTGTATGTCACATCTCCAGCAAAGCAACAAATAGAGAGATGTGGCAAGCCTTGGAGACACTATATCAAGGATCTTCTAAGCAGCAAAAGATTCTCTTGGAGGAGAATTTCTGTTCTACAAGGATGCAAAAGGGAAACCACATTCATCCGTTCCTATCTAGAATTTAGGAGAACCGAGATCATCTGGCAGGTGTAGGATCAGCACCTCAGGCCACCGAGATGGTCATATTTTCCCTGAAATTAGTTTTATATGAGTTGAAGCTTTTCATCGAGAGCATCCTTAGTAGAGAAAGACTTCTATATTAGGAAATGATGTGGGATTCTCTTCAGCAGGAAGAGATGAGGCAAGACATGCTCAAGTGTAAAATTGAGAGAAATAAAAGTAGTGGGACGAAGCCTGAGGAGGAGGAGGAGAATGCAACCCTTGCATTAAGGGTGCAGTAGGAGAAGCAAAGACATAAGAAGGATGTATCAAAGATAAAATGATTCTGGTGTGGCAAGATGGGACATTATGCTTCACAGTTTCCTCTCATGAAAAATGAAAAAGACGAGAATAATGATCTGCAAGATGGAACTGGCGGGATCGAAGAAGAGGATTTTTCTATGATTTCCCATATAAATCCTGGGGAGAATTTGGGTGATATGGAGCTATAGTTCAGTAGAACTGAAATTGGGCAGGGTCCTTGAGGATTCCACCTCTCAAATCATCACCTTATTATGGGAGACCAAATCTGAAGTAGCAGGATGGTTGAGTTTTAGTTGGTGTAGAGGAGTGTAGAAGTGACAACGTAGTGGATAGAGAGCGCCAAAGACTTAGCAATGCAGAGCAGAGTTGGAAGTAGTGCAGGGAGGAATAGTGCAGAGTTATTAGAAGCACATAGGATTCATAGGGTCAGCGTAGCGACTAGCAATGGTCAAATCTCTAGTACCGAGATGCATCATGCTAAACACTCAGTTCAATATTATATGTTTTGCAGTTGCAGTGTAGTGCCAGTTGGCATCAGCATGCATGATCAATAGCAACATGAATGCAACAACGCAATGTTGGTGGGAATTAGTTTCGTACATCAACAACATAGAGGGATATGTTGCATAATCAGAGCAATACTTCAGCTGGATGTATTGGTAGAATACATTCCTCGCTAAGAGGGAGTGTTGATTTGTGGTATCATTGGATCCGATCTAAGTCTCAAAATTTGCATGGAGGATTAGGCACATTTATTCCAAAGAACCCATAAATTTTTTTGGGAAATTCCACTCAGATTATGTTTTATGAAAAAAATTAATTATTTTTAATGGGACCCTAAGTCTAAACTTAGGAAATTAAAATAATTAAAGGATATTAATTAAAACAGAGTGTGAATATTCTAGAGAAAATGAATTTCAAGTCAAGTTAATCTTAGTCGTTGATTAATGATTTAATATTGGTCGTTGAAGTCTCAATGAGAATATTATAAGAAGGACTTGATGGATCATTTGGAAAGTACATTGAGATGGAGAAAGAATCTAGAAATCAAAATTATTTAGTGAGCAGTGCTTAGGGAGAACATCGATCAAGAGGATTCTTGTAGAGAGGGGCAGGGATAATTTTCAGTTGAATATTTTATTGTGCCAGGATTAAATAGTAGAGAATACATAGAGCAGTATGAAGAGAGGCAATGTAGAAGCTACATAGAGCCAGCAGAGGCAGTGCAATAAACTTGAGGAGATCTGCAATTTAGTTGAGGGTCAGTAAAGTCCAGTGGCGGAGAGCCAGGGTGTAATATCGAGAGGGGCCAAAAGATCATATATAGCTACCAGAAGAGCCAACAAACAAAGGTGACATAGTCCTCACGCAGAGTTATGCAGATATTATGCAGAGACTACATAGAGGCAGCATAGGACTCATCAACTCAGAGTTTGGCCAGTTCAAGTTTCCAATGTCAGTGTGAGATAATCTCACAAAATTTTTGTCAGAAATATTCTTTGTGTGGATGGTCAACAAGGCATCCCATATTGTATTCAAAATTACTGCATAATAAATAAACCCTTAGTTGGTGCACCGTTTTTCTCGTAGGGGAAATTAGTACAAAAATAATTGTGTCATGTGCCTATGATTTATTCTTTCTCAAATCTTGTTTCCACACTTTATTTTTCCACATCTTAATTTTAAGAAGGTTGTAGTGTATGGGTTTTCGATATTTATCATAGTACACAGTAAATAATTTGTTCAGGAATTAACAAAGAGAATAATTCTCATCAGTTGTTGCAGTAAGATTCCAGATCTAGGAATTTTCACAATAAGTCTAAGTTGACCTAGAAAAATTTTGGTGTTCTCTTGAGCATGCTCAAGGCAAGGGCCTAACATCCTCCCCCACTCTAAAATGGTTGTCATCCTTGACAACAACTCCAGTGGGAAAAAATATTTTCCAAGTACAAATTGTCATGAAAAAACCTTCGTCAAGGCCCATCGACTACATGAATCCCTCTTTCTCTCTGAAGTAAGGCCCCATGTAGATTATCTATAAAAATTCCCACTATCATTGGTCATAATGCATTGTAGGTATCCTCACTTCCTCATGCCTTCATGGATGGTTTCTCCCTCCATCTCTCAGCTGCAATGCATCAACTCACAACTATTATCGTGCCAACCATCACAACTCTATGAAATATTTCTTCCATACTCCAACTCAAATCCAACACGTCTCCTCACAGTATTGACCCCCATGACTAATACTAGTTGGGTAGTTAGTCCAACAATCACATCCAAACCATGATAATTCACCTCCTCATGCTTGCCTGAGTTGTTTCTAGAGCTTCATCACATCCATCAATCATTATCAAGAAATATTCCACCATCGTCCATGTGTTGCAAATATGCATATGCAACTTGAAAATACTTATCTTGTCATGCATAAGTCCTCGAAATGAAGTCCAATCATTTTCCCATTTATTCCCATGAATAAAACTCCATCTCCTCCGGATATTTTATTTGCATATTCTATGAAGGTGGCAAGCCTTCACTTGCCTTATGATCACATCCATGTGTTACCCAGGTCTTCATACCAATCACCCTCCATGGATGTCCAAGTCCTCCTTCTTCAAGAAGTCTCTCCATGGAAAAATTACTTATCCCAGGTCCTCCTATTATGGCTAAGTATCATCAAGCTTAACCCATGCCTCAATTGTTTCCACCAAGGTATATTAATTTCTACAACCTTCATCCAACCTCAAGGTGTCTCACATTCATCTCAATTTTTCGAGTCACTCCTTATGGGCATATCCCATACTATGGCCAATGTGCATGTTCCATACAGTGTCAAAGCCAGGTATACATAGTCCCTAACATCAGGTACTCAACAAACTAGATCCTCCAATACCACCATCAATATTAAATCTTCACTAGTCGCAACTATCTTCAAATTTCTTTAAGCTTTCTTCATCTCAAGTTCTTTGGAACTCTCAACATCATAGGCTACTTAATTCCAACTTCACTACATCAATTAGGTGGACACCCTTGGCTAGGTGTCTTCAGTCAGTTGGATGGAACCATCACATGTTGTCCATGCCTTTTTTTCATGTGAATTCCCTCACAGGTTGTCCATGAATTCTTCATTTGGGTGGGCGCCCTCAGCTAGACATGATCATCTTCAACGACATGATTTTGGTCCCTCGACTCACCAAATTTAGATAGGTAGGCCATAGTTCAATCATCACAACCTCAAATTCAGTTAGATAGCATCCTATATCACCCATGCTCATCACAGGACTTTCCTCAACTCATCTTATGACTCCCTCTCATCTTCATCCATGTAGGCATCTTTGCAAGTAGTTCACACCTTTACTCACTTGGTTGGCTCACATCATAACGACCTCCGTTCCATCAACTATCTGTTAGGAAATCACTTTGACTTCAATGAAGTCACTATGAATACCACCAACCAACTTCATTATATTTTCTTCTTGGATAGTCCTTGTAGAAATGTGGTGATGGAATTGAAATTTCTCAAGAAATTTAACCTAAATCATGAGACATTATTCTACTCTAGTACTTTGCGGAAATTAATTCACAATTCAGAACAAAATTCATAAGAATGAATTATCAAATACATGTACACAAATTTTTATAGGGGAAAGCAACTTCTAAAAATCCCTTAAGCCCATTTTTATTAATAAAGTGAATTGAGAAAAAATTACAATTTTTATCTCTCACTCTGAGGACAAACTCCAAGAGTAAAATTGTTCTTACTCTACCTGCACCTGTGCTTCCTGCACTCACATTTCCCACACTCGTGTTGTTTGAACTCACTCTACCCTCACTTGCGCTTCCTGCACTCACTCTTAGTTGCTTGCACAATTCATAAGGAAATGTACCCCTATTTCCCCCTATTTTCTTGCACAATTCCCAAGGATTGATCCCCTGAACAATACTCTAAAATGTACAATCAATCTAGTATATAATTAATTGTACACTGCCTTGGAATCTCCAGCACAAATTTAAAATTTTGAATTCCTTGCATGCATGAGATATTTTGGGTTGAATTATTAGTTAACTAGATGAACTCTAAGTAATACTATTGTCCCACTGCACAACTAACCTTCCACTAGTTCTATTAACAATTAGAACTATTTTAACTGAATACAACTGGAAATAACTGACCTTGATTTCTATAAATTAGAAATCACACATTCTTAACTTAACTCCAATCCTTATAACACAAATTTAATGAAGAATACTTATCCTATCCATTTTGGGCCTTCCAAAGAGTTGGCATAACTATCAAGATTCAATGAATGGGAGGGAGAAACTACTGAATTGGGAGTACTTATGTCTGATTTGGTACAAGAGGAAATAAGGTGGAATACTAGAGATGTGACTTCATCCAAGAGAGAGGATGAAGAAAACTTTGCACTGGATGGAAAGGAAAATAAGGGAAAAGGGAAGAAATACCAATCTAAACCACAACCTAGTCAAGGGGGCAAGAAGAATGATTTTTCAAAAATCAAATGCTTCCATTTTCATGAATTTGGGCACTATGCCATGAAATTTTGACACAAGAAGGAAAGCAAGAAGTCCTTAGGAGGAGAAATAGGTGAAGCTTTGGATTCACATTTAAAGCTTGAATTTACCCTCATTACATGCATGGCCAACACAGCGATGGGGAGTGTGTGGTACTTGGACTCATGTGGCTCGTTCCACATGGCGGGGAATACAAAATTTTGTCATTGATCTTGAAGAAATTATTTTGTAGATGCACATCGAGATGGGGGATGACGGAAGCTAAAATGTGACCGAGGTTGGTACAGTCACCTTTTAGAGGGAGTTGGGCTACCCACTCGGGTTCAAGGATGCCATGTTCATTCTAGGCATAAAGAAGAATCTAATATTTGTTTCAGTTTTGGAAGACCATGGATACGATGTAATCTTCAGAAAAGGAAACGCATTACCGAGACACATAGCACAAGACAAGTGAAGTAGATTGGGGTTCGGTGAAGAACATTTACAACTAGATGTGGAGAATTGTGTTGCATTGAGCACAAAGGTAGAGAAGGTGTAGAGCCGCGATGTCGGTGAACTTTGGCATTGAATACTTGGCCATTTGCATCATCGTGCTTTGAAGATAATGCAAAAAATAAGCACAAGCCTCCCCAAAGGAGTACTTGAGTAGCAGGATGAACTTTGGGAAAGTACACAAAATCCACTTTTCATGATTGAGACAACAGGGCACATGTAGTCCTAGAAGGGATCCACTTTGATGTCTATGGAAATTTCTCAAAAGCCTCCACCGTCAGGCACATATATATTTTCATTTTTATTGATAACTTCTCACAGAAGTGTTGGATCTTCATCAAGTGGAAGAAGGAGGAAACATTCTCCAAGTTCGTTAAGTTCAAAGCACTAGTTGAGAAAGAAATGGGAAAGAAGGTGAAGACTCTTACGAGCGATAATGGAGGTCAGTACGTGTCAAATGAGTTTAAATTTTTTTGTGAAAAAGAAGGCATTCAAAGAGATTTGAGAGCATCCCACAACCCATAGCAGAATGGGGTGGTTGAGAGAAAGAAACATAGAATTGTGGGAGCAGAGAGGGTGATGTTGCATGACCAAGGCCTACCTCTGCACTTGTAGGCCTAAGCATGGAACAAAACAGTATATTTTCGGAACTGAATTCCTCATAGGATTTGGGCATGATTAAAATGGAGGAAGCTTTTTCAAGGAGGAAGCTAGATATGTCATACTTCAAGATCTTTGGAGCCTCTGTCTACTTCCATGTCTGCAAAGATGGCAAGAAGAATGTTGGAGAGGGGACCCCTTAAGGAAATTTTGGATATATTTTTGGAATATTTTGAGTAGTTTTTTTGTGTGCAGCACAAGTTAAGGGACTTTAGGGTGGGTCAAAGTCCTGAATGAATTGTAATGGTAAAAAAGGGTATATCTAGGGGTCGCAATCCATGGTTTGTGAACCGTAGTATAGCACAGGCTAAAAGAATAAGTAAGAGTATAAGATGAGTTGAAGAGTCAGTTCTAGTAAGTATTATGGTACCTTTGTTCATGATAAATCTGATCTAGGGTTTTTGTGCGGAATTGTCTAGGTAAGGGATCCTTTTGCTTGTGTGAAAAGAGACCCTAAGTCTGGCTGTGTGTAGACCCCACTGGCTATGTGTGTGGGTATGTCAAAGAGTCTGTAAGAGGAACCTAAACTATTTGATGAATAGAAGGGTGTTTTGATGATAATGAATGTATCTGTGATATGTTATGAGTTGTGTTTCATGTTATTTCCATGTTATCTCTGTGTTATTGAATACTATTAGTAGATCGATTGCGTACATTTAATAGATGCTTAAAATCACAATGAATGCATAGATCTGGTACTATTGGGTTATATCTCTCTGTGTTAATTGATTATCTTATGAGTTATGTGCTATGCGGAAGGTACTCTGTTATGTTATATTGTTAAGGGTTTATGGTTAGGGCTTTATCTGCGTAGACCTGTTTAAATATATAAGGGTACCCACATCATTAAATCTCTCTCTCATGGTGCAGAAACCTGGCTCTAGCACCCTCCCATACTACTTCGGGTGAAACCTTGACTTGCACAAACAGGTCATTGTCGAAAGGGCCAGTAGTACAGGGGTTTTTTGGTTAACCTAAAATCTGAACCTGGGTCAAGGCCCCTCAAACCAAAAAATGGTTCTATTGCTAGGACCGGGATAATTTTGAGAGAGAGACCAGGTGATGAGTTAGGGTTTGTGGAACCCGAAAAATTCTGAAATTGATAAGTGGTTCAAAAATCAGATCCAAGAGTTCACCCTAAAAGAAAACAAAAGTAAAAATTTGTCTACTGAAAAGTGAAACTAGAATAAGTATATCTTCACAGAGGTGCACAAGATCTTCTTCATGACCTTTGCGCAAGAGTTTCAAGAGTGGTTATCGATATTGGGAGAGTTCCAGGCCTGTTGGAAGGATGATAGGGTTACACAGTGGACCCTTGAATTGATCCAGCGATTGGAAAAGATTGATAACAAAATCACCTGGACCGTAGATCACTAGATTGATAGTATCTTGGGTGGATTTGTGACGGATTTTGCAGTAGATCAATTTGTGTCATACTCTGAAGATGAGAGAATATTTTTCAAGGGTTTGAGAGGTAAATTTTTGTGGACATTGCCCTTGTTGATTAAGATTATATTGAGCAAAAAAGGTGTTTTGTGCAGCCACACTGAGTGAATGAACTACGAATAGATAGAAATCACCACGCGCAGCGGGAAGTATTATCGAATCAATCAGAGAGGGGAAAGATCTATATACAACCCTCTGATGGATTCACTAGATCTAGAAGAAACTAAGGCTATGCACGCTGCAGGTATCCCTCCTGCTACGCCATACTCAAATTCACATAGGACTCAGACATATCCTACCCCACCACCACCCACACCTGCAAACGATATGGCTACACACATAAAGCTACCCACCTTTAGGGGTGTGGGTCGAGGATGAGGAAATGGATCAATTTTGGTTCATAGCTGATGCAGTATGGACTGCGAAAAACGTTAATACCAATGTTGTGAAAATGGAACAACTGGCCATGGCTTTTGAAGGTCGTGCGCTAGACTAGTTTATGGGATATCTAAAACAAAATGCCTCTCCTACTATCGCTGATATCAAGAAGGAACTGAAGCAGTAGTTCAAAAAGTCGAAGTCCTATGCATAGGTTGTGGTAGAGCTAAAATATTTCAAGCAAGGAGCAAAAGAATCAGTCTGGGAAGTTGATCAGTGACTGAAGCAAACTATCAGTGATTGAGGATTTTTTTATGATGATGACCAGCATAAGGAATGGTTCATCGCCATGTTGTTACCCCATCTACATAGTCCTATGGGACAACAGAAGATTTATACTTAGGCTGAAGCCCTGGAGATTGCTATGAAGTTGGAGCTTGTGCCTAGAGAAGATATCCCCTTGGGACTCTGCAAATTCAAAGTCAATTGGAAGCTAGGCACTTAGAGATACAGAACCTACGAAGAGACAAGGGTAAAGAGGTTGGCGCAGATGTTTGGTGAATTCGTTGAAAAGGAGAAATTCAACCAAATATCATTGCCCTGTGTTAACGGATTAACTGTGAGTTGGAGGACCAAATCCGGTGTGCCCTAGGGAGGGTGTGAGACCTAGCAACCCCACCCTATGGTGCGTTGATTTCTGGGTAGCTGGAAAAAATGATACTAAACACTACCAGCGACTGGGAGCCTGTGTGCCAAAATTGAAGCAATAATATTTCGTATTATGTTCCTCGGTTGGTAATGATGAGCACCACTGTCGAACGTATGAGTTGATGATAGAAAATGAAAACTTGTACAGAGTGCAGGTCGAAACCTCTTCACTATCATCTCCCTCTAGACATGGAGGATCCCCAGAAAGAGGGATGGGAGGGGGGATAGGTGGAGGCGTAGGTTGAGGAAGAGGGCAATTAATCTGCTATAACTGTGGAGATCTAGGAAATTACACATGCGATTTCCCTAACCCTGCACAGAAGTCCTACAGGTGTTGTAGAAAATTTGATCACGTAATTGAAGAGTGTCCCATTCTGATAGCTAAGATGTAGGAAAAGCATAAAACACCTACGTAGAACGTGCAAATTTTCAAAGCTGAGCCACGTGATGATGGCCCTAGTGTAAATACAATAACGCATAGTGGTATAGCCACTGGAGGACTTGCAAAACAAGCTGCTACAAAGTCATGGATCATAAAGGCATTCGACAAGAAGGAAGGCCTAGACCTGAAAAAAGAGAAGGAAATTTTTATAGAGGCTAGAAGAGATTTTTCTACGGTGGGAGAGTCAACATCAAAAGCTGCCATGGATCCAAAAGTTGACGAAGCATTCAACCATTTCTTCAAGTCTTTATGAAGCTATTGCACAACCAGAAGGTGGTAAAGAATCTCCAAGAATTGATAGACAATTGTGTTGAAAAGGAAGCCCACTTAATGGATATTAAGGCTATAAACAAGATTTATAAAAACAAGAAGAGGACTGGTCGAGAATGCGTATGACTGCGTAGATTGGATAGTATGAAATGGATCAAGTCATCTTGGATCTAGGACCTGATACCAATTTCCTGCCCAAACAAACCTAGCAAAGTATGGGAGAACCCAAATTGGAGTGGTCCACCATTCAACTACGTATGGATAACCAACAAAAGATAATTCCATTGGGAATTCTGCCTAAGGTTGTGGTATACATTGCATGAGTTAAAGTATATGAAAAATTCAAAGTAATCCATATTATGGATGATGCAGACTCTTACCTTGCGCTATTAGGACGAGATTAGGCTATTAACATGGGAGGTATCATCAACCTGAAAAGGAGGAGCATGGTCTTTGAGAATGATTGTTACACGGGTAATAGTCCCTCTAGATCCAACAGAAGGAAAACGATATACAGGGTCGATGCACGATGAGGACGATGTTGACCATATTTCCAAACTAACTGAATGAGATGATGATTGGGTCAACCCTACAACTGATGGAATGTTAAATTGGGAAAAAGACAGCTCATGTTTCTCAGATTCAAATGGTGATATGGAAAATTTTCAGAACCTATTGCATGGCATATTCGTGTTGTGTTACCTCAAGATCACAAATAGATTCTGCTGCATCTCCTCAAAGGTAAGAGAACTACCTTAATTTGACGGTTCTAGTAGTGTTAAGGAATTTCTTAAAGCATTGGAAAAATATATCCCTGAGGAACGAATATTATGGGCACTTAACTTGGCTATGCACGCAACCCTTGTGCGATGGTGGGAAACACACAAGGGGGCTTTCCAAGATTGGGGGTAATGTTGAAAAATGATGATCCTGTGCTTTGAACCTCCCGTCAACCCACCTAGGGAACTCTTTTTTAGTTGTGGGGATCCACGCAAGCACTTGGCTATGTGGATGGAGGTATGGAATGAAAGGACCTAGAATGAGTGGTTCCATATGTTTATTCATTCATTAGGGTTGGTACCCACCACCTGGTACTTAGATGTAGAGCTTTACCAACGCACTCGCCACTGAGATACAATGATAGAAGATTTCATGGCGACGTTTGGCTTAGTTGGAGGGATGGAGAAATTGGATGAAGCCCTACAGAATATAGATGCCCTTATATTTGATGAGTCTTTTCCTCAAAAGGAATGTGCTACGCCAACTCGGGATGTGCAAATGTAAGATATTATCAGCTATAGAAATTTTTCAGTAGAGGACAGTTACAAAGATCCCAAGAATATTACAATCCAAAAATCTAAAGGAGAACGCGTAGTCACAGGACCCTCATTGTGGGCAGTAGACATCACCAAACCATTGAAGTTGAAGGAAGTCAACATTGGGATGGAGGAGCAGCCCAAGTTAGCCAAAATTGGGGATTACTGGGATGATGATATTTCTAGAAGTATTGTGGAGCTACTGACCGAATATCAGGATCTATTTTCTACAAATTTCTGAGCTTAAGGGAATTGTAGGAGATATGGGTGTTATGAAGATCACCTTGAAGCCAAATGCACATGCTATCAAGAAACGACCCTATCAGTTGAACCCTAAAAAAAGCAGAAGTCAAGGAGGAGTTAGATAAGATGGTGGCCACAGGTATCATTGAGCCCATGGAACAGTCTAATTGGGTAAGCCCAATGGTAGTCCAAGAAAATAAAACCAAAGGAGAGATAAGGATATGCATAGACTTGCATAAGCTAAACAATTTTTGCATACATGATCCCTTCCCTATGCCATTCTCTGATGAAATCTTGGATAATGTGGGAGGTCAAGAAGTGTACTCATTCACTAATGGATTTTCAGGGTACCATCAAGTCATAATTTCACCCGAAGAGCGCAATAAGACAAATTTTGCAATTGAGTGGGGCTCCTTCCAATACACCGTCATGCCATTCAAATTGAAGTATGCCCCTGCCATTTTATCACGCGTAGTTGTAGCAGTATTAAAATAATTTACACATAAGTTTCTGGAGGTCTATTTTAATGACTAGAAAGTATTCAAATTGTTAAAGAAAAATGTGTCGAACCTGCGCATGATGTTGGATACCTGCAGGAAACACCATATTTTGTTGAAGTTGAAGAATTTTATATTCTGCGTACCTTTTGGAATTTTTTTGGGGAACATCGTCTGTCAGTAAGGATTGATGGTTGACCTAGCCAAGATTGCAGTTATCATCAATTTAGTATTTCCCGCCAATGAGAAATAGTTGTGCTCCATCTTAGGACATATAGGTTGCTACAGAAATTTTATTCAAGGGTACGCCTTGATCACTATGCCAATGGAAAAGATAATAAAGAAGGATGTGTCATATTTTTGCGATGAAGAACGTCAGAAAAGTTTTGAGTCGTTGAAGGAAAGGGTGGTGACTACACCTATTCTAATATTTCCATATTGGAATAAGGTATTTCATGTGCATGTGGATGCATCAAGAATAGCTCTTGGGGTTGTCTTAGCACAACCAGGAAAAGGAGACATTGATCATCCAGTTGCTTTTTCTAGCAGGAAGCTCTCTAGCACAAAGTGCAACTATTCTACTACCGAATGGGAAGGATTGGCAATGGTGTATGCCCTGCATAAATACATGCACTATCTATTGGGATGACATTTTAAAATTTTCACTGACCATTCGACTTTAAAATACCTGGTCAATAAGCCTGTGTTGGGGGGTAAGATATGTAGATTGTTTCTACTATTTCAGGAGTATGACTTTGAGATTATTGTGAAGCTTGAGAGACTAAATGCGGGACCTGATCAGTTTTCTCGAATTGAGAATGGAGAAGAGCCAACTAGTCTGGAAGAAGGATTTACTGATGCGCGACTTTTCGATGTCAGGTGGTTTATGAGCACTTTGCGTACATTATTCACTTCTTGACAAATGGAATGGCACCTACAGAATATTCAGTACAACAGAAGAAAGAGCTAGTGGCCCGTGCAACTGATTTTACTGTGATTGCAGGCCAATTATATAAGTTGGGAGAAGATGAGGTATTGTGGAGGTATGTACTAGAACATGAGAGACAAGATATCAAGGCTGAGGCTCATGGGGGGGTGGCAGGAGGCCACTACGTAGGGAAAGCCATTACGCAGAAGGTGTTACGTGCTAGGTTATGGTGGCCCACATTGCATAGCGATGCACATGCGTACTGTGGAGCATGTGATGCATGTTAGTGAACCGAGAAGCCTTCGCGTGGAGATGAAATGCCCCTGCAACTACATATGGACTTGCAGGCATTCAATAAATGGGCTATAGACTTTGTGGGACCAATCAATCCCCCAGGAGAGAAAACTGGTGCATGTTATATCATTACTGCCACTGATTATGTGACTAGATGGGTGGAGGCAAAGGATGTTAATGATTGTACTGCAGATATTGTTACGCATTTCATCTTTGAGCATATTCTGACTAGGTTTGTTTGCCCAAAGATCTTGATGAGCGATATAGGTACGCACTTTGTTAATGAATATATTGAAGCTTTGACAGAATAATTTCAGATCCAACACATGAAAAGCACCTCATATCACCCACAAGGTAATGACGCAGTAGAAGATTTCAACAAAATTTTGGAGCATGTACTTACCAAGGCTTGTAATTCCAATCAGAATGATTGGGATGTGTGCATCCCTTCGATGTTATGGACCTATACGAATACATGCAAGAATATTACTGGGAAGACTCCTTTAAGGATGGTCTATGGGCAGGAGGCCATCATGCCCATGGAATATATTGTCCCCAGCCTGAGCATTGTGGCTTTCACAAATATGGTGGAACCTGACATCATGGAGGATCTCTTGGCGCAGTTGGTGGCCTTGGAAGAAGATTTTTTTATTGCTAACATTCATCAGCAAGTACAGAAGGCACGTGAAAAATATTGGCATGATTGGCACATCTGGAAGAAGGTATTTAAGAAAGACGAGTTGGTTTTGATCTATGAAAATCAATTTGCATGCCATCCAAGGAAATTATATAAGCACTGGTTGGGACCGTATATAGTAAAAGATATTATTGATGGTGGTGCGGTGCGCTTGGCCACGCTGCGAGGAGACTACCTTCCCGGGTAAGTTAATGGAAGTCATCTAAATCCCTATAGGGACAATCTAGTACCTACCAAATGACAATATGGATGGGGCATAATAATTGGAGGATTTACATGCGCTATGAAGGGAAGGCGCAAACAGGTTCGATGGAAGCTTAGTGGTAGTGTGCAGGTGAAGTGATACGAGTAGGTGCGACTGAGGTGCAGGGGTAACATGCAGCGAGGAAAAATAGCCATTGGAACAATAAAACTAGGTAAAAAATCGATTTTACCGTTGCATTGAGTAGTTGTTTGGAATTTAATGCAGCGATCTTGGAGGATTTTTTACCGTTTCTTCAGTGGTAAGTCGCAATTAGTGGTAATCCGACCGTTTTAACCCATGGTGGCCTATAAAAGGAAGGGTGCAGGTCATAATCAGTTCCTTTTCTCTCTGAATATTTCATGCTTTGTGCTTTGCTACAATCTCTATGTTTGCTTTGTCCACGCGATCTGTATGTCTGGGCGAGGTACCCCTTCTGACAAAAGTAATCTTGATTTTGTGTTCTGAGCGAGGATGACAACCACTAACCCCACAGATTCTCCGCCAGTTACTACATCCACTGTGCCAGGGTCTAAAGATGTCTTTGAAGTCACCCCTGAAGTTAAAGAGATCATTTCCATGCTGGCCAAAGGAAAAGGAAAAGGAAAAGCCACAAAGTGGGCTTCATCTAAGATGCGCACCTCCCCAAGGATTGTGAACTCTCCCCGGCAGGTGCCCCAGGCACTCTCACCTATGGGATATCCATCCAAACACCCCATGACTTCTCTAGAGGAGGCCCTGCTGGTATCCCCACTCTCCTGGCTACCGTCCTATGTTAAGTTGCACAAGCCGATGGTGCACACCCCTAAGAATGTTGATGCGGTCCGAGACTATCTCCAAATGACATTAGTCTCGTAGGAAGTCCCTATAATTGGAGAGATGTTTGGCAACATACCCCTCATCAAATTCGACGATCACGATTTGTCTAATAAGAAAATATTTATGTATCTGGCTCCAGATCTCTATTTGGAGCAAGTATTGTATGATGACGTGCCAAAGGTTGATCCGATGCCTTGGGCGCATGGACTACATGTATCGGGGATCTTGAACCTGCTGTGAATTCCCTATTTTGGAAGGTACCCTATCACTAGTATGTGTGTGCAGCAGTTGCTCGCATTGATTCATGATGGTTGTCTATGGATTCAAGGTCGCATTCCTATTGACTTTGCATTGATCCACAAGATCACCCACCTACCCATGAAGGGGCCCCACCCCATGAAAGGGTTTGGAAAGAGTAATGAGTAGAAAGTGGTCAGTAATTTCTAGGAGAAATACAAGGTTGAACGTGACAAAAGAGGATTCTTAGTCAATAGCATCGCTGACCCTAGAGTGTGCATGGGCACTCTCTTGCTCAGATGTAAGCTGATGTAGAAATGTCGGCCATCAACTGTCCTTGCGTGTATCATCCAGATGGCAGGACAATGTGATAAGGGGGTCAACTATAACTGGTCCCAACACCTGTGTGAGGAGTTTCTCAACAATGTGCACGAGGCATAGGACTAGGGCAAGCCCTTCTGCTATTCGTGGTTGGTGTTGTTGATTTCCCTAGTTTCTTGGGAGACCCTCGAGGATGCGGTGCTCCCTGAGCTCAAGCCAGGTGTATGTGAGGGGGCGGGCTACGCCAATCTGTGGGATTCCAAGGACCCGAAATGAGTCAAGGAAAATAAGGTATTTTGGGTGTTGTTTGAAGGTGCACTAGTGGAAACCATACACTCCAGGCCGAGACTGTCACCTACAGTTTATGATAGATACAAACACATGCTTGACTTCCATATCACTATGCATAACGTGAAAATCAGAGCGTGCAAATACCTAGCATGGTAAAATCTACCCTACATGGTCACAAGGGTGGAAGTGGACCAATTCATAGCAACATGGCTGCCAGCATGGAATATTGGACTCAAATCCACCATCCCGGTTACAGTAGGAACATCTGAAAAAGATGCAACCCAAAAATATATCACTCCTCTGAGTATGAAAAAGGAAACTGAGTTGTGCTCTAGCAGGAAAGAGACCACTAAAGACACCACCAAGGAGATTGAACAGGAGCTGGAGCAAGACGTTGAGACTAGAGGAGTCGGTGGGGAGGGTGTGGGTTCTCCATGAGGTACAAAGCGCAGTAACGAGTACGAAAAAGGTCAGCGCAAAAACGAAAGGGAGATAAGTCCAGCGAAGCTACGAAGGTCACCTTAACTGATGAAGACCTGGAGAAGATAGAAGACACAGTTGCCACCGTGTCAGAGGATAGATGGACAACCATGGAAGAGAAACACAAGGTCGCGGTGGAGGCCTTGCACTCCAGATTACAGGTGTTGCAACTGAAGGCCGACACATTGAAAGAGAGCATGAATCAGGTGAGGCTGATTCAAGCAAGCCTACTAGCAACGGCCCTGATTACCACAATAGAAAGCAGAATTTTCCCCTTCCCGGGCGTAGCTATGACCATAGAGTAGCTAGCCTTGTGCACACAGGTCCAATCATGCACAGAGGTCGAACTTGATCTTGAAAGGATTACAAGTGGGAAACTACAAGCTCTCCACTTTTTCATCTCCGCTGAGCTACAAAGTAGAGAGGCGTGCACGCAACAACAACTAAGCGAGGCAAAGAAAAAAATTGCAACCAAGGCAACAAAATCCGTCCAAGCACAGGTAGTACAGCAAGAAGTGGTCACACAACAAGCTAAGATAGAACATTTAATCGACCAGCTGTGTGGAGAAGTGCCCGAAGTTATCAGTCCAGCCTGTGTTGTGCCCCAGGAAAAAATTGAGAGCTTGGTTTTTTCATTGAAGGCTTCTAGGTCTGAGGTCCAGATAGGCAAAGCCAACTTCGAACAATAGATTGTTATGCTGCAAGCGAAGCTGCAGCCTAAGACTCCTCCGGAGGTACGTGCTCAGCGAGCTGCGCTGCTTAAGGAAGCCACCAGAAGTAATTTTTCTAACATCACCAAAGGTTTTGAATTACTATACACCGCTATGGAGCTATGGTAATTAGTGCAATGAAACCCATTTCTTCGAAAATTAACTCAGGAGCTACACCACAAAGAGAAGGAATTTGATCATTTGGAAGTAACCATGCCCACCCTTGTTGTAGCCCAGCAACTAGCTCGCCTTCGCACCAGTCATGCTCTAATAGATGAAATTGAGGGGCTCCTCCATAAAAATAAATTTATAAATGGTCATATGAAGCCTTGGGCAGATGAAGCATTGAAACTCTCGTAGGACCTGGATGTTGCGGTCAAAATATTGAATCAGACATTGGACAACGTCACTTTGGCTACTAAGGGGCCAACTTCACAAAAGTTGGTCGAGATCACGCAGAATGCATCTGCACAGAGTGAGGGCTTCCTAACACCATTTTCCGCTGCCCTCAAACAACTCTAGAGCAAGATGAAGACCCCATCGCTGCTGTGACTCGAGATGAGTCACAAGATTGTGTTCATGGCCTATTGGAGTGGAGCCCCCTAAAGGCAATTTTGGAGTATTTTAGTCATGTGTAGCACACGTTAAGGGACTTTCAGGCGGTTCAAAGTCCCTGACGAATTGTAATGGGAAAAAATGGTAGATCTAGGGGTCACAAACCACGGTTTGTGGACCATAGTATATCGCAGACTAAAAGTATAAGTAAGAGTCTAATATGAGTCGAAGAGTGAGTTCTAGTAAGTATTATGGTAAGTTTTTTCATGATAGATCTGCTCTAAGGTTTTTGTGCGGAATTTTTTTGGGTAAGGGCTCCTGCTAGCTATGTGCGCGGAGACCCTAAGTTCGGCTGTGTGTGGACCCTGCTGGCTATGTGCGTAGGTATGTGAAAGAGTCTGTAAGAGGAACCTAAACTATTTGAAGAATAGAAGGATTTTTTGATGATATTGAAATTCTCTGTGGTATGTTATGAGTTGTGTTGCATGTTATTTCCATGTTATGTCTCTGCTATTCAATATTGTTAGTATATCCATTACGTACATGTAATAGATGCTTAAAATAACAATGAATGCATAGATCTGGTACTATTGGGTTATATCTCTATGTGTTAATTGATTATCTTATGAGTTACGGGTTGCGCGCAAGGCACTCTATTAAGTTATATTGTTAAGGGTTTTTGGTTAGGGATTTCTCTGCGCATACCTATTTAAAGATCTAAGGGTACCCACATTATTAAATATCTCTTTCAAGGTGCAGAAACCTGGTTCTAGAACCCTCTCATACTACATCGGGTGAGACTTTGACTTGCACAAGAAGGTCATTTCCGAAAGGGCCAGTAGTACAGCGGTTTGTTGGTTAACCTTAAATATGAACCTAAGTCAAGGCCCCTCAAACCAACAAAGAAGATATAGCTGAGAGCAGAATTGGGGGTATTTGTGGGTTACACAAAAACTCCCCACAACTACTATGTGTACTTTCCATCCCTTAGAATGATCATGGTTTGAAGGGATTTACAATTTTATGAAGAGAAGGTGACGTGGTGCTATCTTAAGAGGGAGCATCAAATCCCACCAAAGGAGGTGCTTTTAGCTCCAAATAAGGAACTTCAAGAAGGTGCGGAGAAACCACAAATTGAGGAGAAGAGAGTGGAGACAATAAATCAAGTAGAACCATCTAGAGAAGGCAGGAAAAGGACCAGGGAAGATGAGATACTTGTGTAGGATGCGAGGGAGCATGTGGGTGCTCCTTCAAATCAGTGCAGGTAGATAAGGTCACCAAATCGGTACGCTAGCTACATGGGTCTAATGATTGAGCTTGTAGAGACTAAGCCAACCTCTTTCGAGGAAGAAGTAGAGAAACATGTATGGGTTGATGAAATGGCGGAGTACAAATCCATTGTCAAAATAAGTGTTTAGGAAGTTTTCCCAACACTAGAAGATAAGCCAGTTGTTGGTTCACGATGGATCTTCAAGGTAAAGAAGCCAGTGGACAAAAGAATAGAAAAGTACAAGGCCAGATTTTTGCCCAAGGCATACTCTCAGGTTGAAGGGATTAAATATGAGGATACTTTTTCTCTTATAACAAGGTAATCATCCATCAGATAAATTATTTCTCTGGCTACATAGATGGGGTGGAAGATCCACTAGATGGACATGAAAAAAAAATTCCGCAATGGAGTTATTGAGGAGGAGGTGATAATCAAGCAACCAGAAGGCTTAGATACTTTTGATCAAGAATCCCATGTGTGCAGACTCAAACCAACGTTATATGGTCTCAAGCAAGCACCATGTGCTTGGTACACCAGGACTGATAGCTATCTCACTGGTTTGGGCTTCACCAAAAGTGAAGCGGATGAAAATATATATCCTATTTTGGAAAAAGGTAAATTTTAGATTATTGTGCTAATATATGTTGATGACTTGATTTTAACTAGCGATGAACAAATTATCACATATTACAAGGAAGAGCTTGCAAGAGAGTTTGAAATGAAGGAAATGGGTCTCATGCACTACTTCCTTGGATTGGAAGTGTGGCAAGGATATGAGTAATTTTTTGTCTCTTAGGAAAGTATGCTAGCGAGATACTTCAGAGGTTATGCATGGACATAAGAAAACCCATGGAGTCTCCTCTAGCAACCAACTAGAGGAAATAGGATTCCACTTCAGGTGAGGAAGTGGATGCTACAGTTTACTGGCAGTTGGTGGGTTCACTCATGTATCTTGTGAAAAAATGACCAGATATGTGCTATGCAGTCAATCAGTTGAGCCAAGCTATGGTGTGACCGACTAAATTATTTTGGAGGGAAGCTAAGCATGTTCTATGGTAGCTTAGAGGAACTACCCAACTTGGAATCTGGTACAAACGGATATATGGATTTAATTTGCATGGATTCATAGATGCATATTTTTTTGGGAGTTCCTTAGACCGAAAGAGTACATCAAGTGGAATTTTTATTGTTGGGTCCGCAATGTTTTTTGTATAGTGGAAAGAAAAGATTTGTGACACTCAGCTAAGTAGAAGTTGAATACATGGTTGCCAGTCAAGCAACTTGTGAGGCTATCTTGATGAGAAAGGTACTTTTTGGATTGTTTTGTCAAATGATGGATCCAACTATGATCTACTGTGATAATTAGAGTTATATCAAGCTCTCTAAAAATCATGTTTTTCACGATCGATCGAAGCATATAGATATCTGGTATCACCATTTACAGGATTGTGTGTAGAGGAAGATCATGTTGTTACAATACATTCCAATAGGAACAACATGCATACATTTTGACAAGGTCATTGCCAATAGGAAAGTTCAAGTTCCGCAGGTGCAGGATAAAGGTGGTTGATAATACCATTCTTGTCGAGAGGGAGTGTTGAAAAATGAAGCAAGAAAATGTCAATTTGGTTTTTCCTTGATTAAATTGAGAAAATTTGAACTTCCACATCAGCAGACAACTTGGATGATGTTAACTTGAGTGATGTGGCTTGTGTCACCTAATTTAATTAGTAAATATGAGTTGGAGGAGTTAGAGTTCAGTTTAGCATGTGTGGTTTCTAATTTATAGCAATCACGTCGAGTTATCTAAGGTTGTTTTCAGTTCAACTAGTTCCAACTAGTGGAAGAACTAGTGGAGGGTCAAGTTGTGCAGTGGGACTTCAGTCAAACTCATTGATCATCTAATTAACTAATCAATCAACCCAAAATAGATATTGCATGCAGAGAATTCGAGTTACCAAATTGAGATGGATATTCCAGGGTAGTGTACCATCAGTTTTATAATAGTTCAGAGTTTATAGGTGTTGCATGTAGTTATATATATGATCATCCTAGAGGAATTGTGCAATCAATTGGAGGAAAATTCCTAAAAAATAGGGTCTAATTCCTCAAGGAAATAATATCTCAAGCCAAGGTAGAAATTGACTAAGTATGGGTCAGAGGCCTTTACTGAGAATATAGATAGGTTGTGCACTTGTATGGTGAGCTCAATTGAGCAAATAAATTATATTACATCTCTATTTCATCTAATTAATGCAAGGGGCATTGGGGTTTTTTAGCAAATTTATTTCCCCAGATAAAAATACGTGTTGCATGTGTGTGATTTCTTATTGCATGCCTGAAATTTTTGTTCTCAATTGTGAAATAATGTCCACAACATAGTAGAGTAGGTTTATGCCTTATTATTTTGATTAAAACTTCATGAGCAGTTGCAAATCTACAAAATAATTTTTACAGACCTTTTTTCAAGGTATAATGAACCAAATTTTCTTCTTTAACTAGTTGACCGCCATCAATTCCTTGCTCCTTGAAGGAGTCCCTTGAATTTTCCAAAAATATTTCACCAAACACCTGGTTTTGGGTACATGGTAGACTTGCCTTTTTTACAAGAACAACAATAGAAACATCATGCCTATGATTCACCTTTTCCATCGAATGAATGGAAAGAAATATACCTCCTTCGTCACTAATGGCCTCTTCTTTGTCTTCACCCCTTTTCATACTTGAATTCATCATCAGGTTCTACTTTCCCATGAAATCATACTAGATGGAAATTCCCCTTGTTATTTTTATTTGTGAAATTATCTCTAAAACAAGGATATTTTCTTTTCTTTGGAATGACAAACACCTTATCTTCAAAAATCCTAATCTTCCTGTAATTTTGCTTATTGTTACAAAAAATATATTCTTTAGCAAGGCCCATATTTGTTGTAAATGATCCACCATTAGTGTAGTCAAGAAAAAATCACTGCTAGTCAACTTTTATGGGATGAAAACTGTCAATAACACTATTGTTTGCATGCTAGGAAATTAATATATATGAATCCTTAAAATCTAGGAACTCAAAAAATAATCAGACCAAAAATTTGGTCAACTGAAAAATTGGTCGACTAAAAAATACACATATTCAAATTTTGAAAAAAATACGTAAATATTCATGTGCATCCATATCAATTCAAAACATTATATAAAACTATACAAAGTTTCTCATATATATAGAAAGGGTGAATATAACCAAAATAACACCCAATGCAATCAATATTTGACCAAAAATACATCAACAAATAGGCCCTATATGGCCTCTATAATCCAAAAAAATCACTCTATAACAAATACCTATATATCATCAAAATCCTTTCATATATTGGGATTCTCATAAAAAATTCACCCTCTAAGCATTCAAATAAGATAGAAAAATATTAACCTGTTAAGTAGAGATTTTGTTTGAGTGATGGGTACAATTTTACAAGGGTCGTGAAAAATGAGTTCAATAATGAATGCTGCCAACTTTGAGGTACATAGAGGGCTTGGTGCTCTTGATTAAATGCTAGTTCTAGACTCTCATACACGATAGAATCCAATGAAATCCAATGAGTTTAGAACCACTCTCAAACATCCTGAGTCAATTAATGGTAATGTTAAAAATTTAAGTAAAAGGATGAAAATGAAAGATGAAGGAGAATACCACTTTTAATTTAAGAATTTAACATTACCATGAATTGCATAGCATTAGTAGGGCCTTAGGGTTGAATATCAGGCTTCCCCAGTAAAAAATTATTGATTTTAGGAAAAATTAAGGGGGGGTGTCAATAAGCACCACTTTTGGGGAAACGTGTCCCCCACATTGGGGAAACCCTTTCCCCTTTGTCTCCCTAAGTTTATCCAAAATGGGAATGACTAAATTTGGCCCTAGGCATGCCTCTATATCAAGTGTGTGGGAAATGTGGGGTGTGTGCACCCCTTGGGGAATGTGTCTCCTTGTGTCATGACCCCATGATGATTGCATAGATCAAACCATCGAAGGTGTGCGACACTAGTGAGTTTTCATTGCAAGGCACACAACTACTTACTTCCAAACTATGCATCTAGCATATGTGTCCTTTAGAAAATCCATTATCAACTTCGATAATAATTTTTCAAATGAATTTAACATAGTAGCTCTTCGATCAATCTCTTTAACACTTCGAAAAAATTCCAACTTTACTTCATTCATCAATTTACTTTGATTATTATTATGCACATTTTGTATTCTTTCTAAACTTCAATAATACCAAAGTCTTTCAAATAAAACACTTCAACAATGAAAAGCAATACAAAAAAACACACAACATTGGTAACAAATTCCTATTTTCTTCTATTTCTTCAAATAAAATTTACAACTTCAAATTTACAAAGGAAAGTCTTAGACCAAGCCCTTATCAAATTGTTGTCACAAGGTAGTACAACTTCAAAATTCCTGCAACTAAGGTTGGGCATAACCCCAAAGTTTCACTGCCACAACACTTAGGAAAAACTTAAACAAATATCTAATAGAAAAATTATGGGAAACCCAAGCGTTCACCCTTACAAGCCAACAAAATCCCAACAAAAAATTATAGGATATACCTAGCTTGCTCAAGGCAAGTGCATCTCTTGACCTGCTCCTTTCTTTGTCATCTTGTTCCTTGCCTTCTTCGTGTTTTGTTTCAAAATCACTTGTCTTATGACTTGCAACCTTCACTTAATGTCTTCTTCTCATCACACGAATCATCATTTATATTTTTCATGGCCTTTGGTTGTGGCAGTTGTTCCACTCATGCCTACCCTCACTCTATCGTTAAGCTGACTCGACACTTTCCCTAACAAGCTTGCTTGGTTCCTTCATGTGTATGACATTCCCTTAGTGCTAGTTGCATGGGACTATCACCCAATGCCCCACTTTCATGTGGGAGCACTTTGGGTGTATGCCTTTTCTTACGACGTCCCGAGTTTACCTCTATCGCAAACTAATTTTTACGGTACATTTTCTTATTCATCATGTACCTTGCATGAAACATCAACACCAACACTCGTTTATTAAGTCTACACGTCCATCGTTCCACCATGACCCATTCCATCGCACAATACCCTTAACGGTCCCCATTGTCTCATTCGGTGGGCATGCTCAGATTTGTATGTTTCCCCTTTCTGAACTCATCATCACATGTCTTACCGAACTTATCCAACATTCCCTTCATGTGCATACTTCCACTGCGATGCCCATGCCATCCTTCGCACAACATAACCAAGTTTCCCTCCAGGTTTTCTCATGCATGATATAATAGTTGATTTGTGGTAGCATCGGATGTGCTCTAAGTCTCATAATTTTTAGGGAGACTTAGACACATGTATTCCAAAGAACCCAGAAATCATTTTTGGAAATTCCACTCAGATCATATTTTATGAAAATAATTAATTATTTTTAATGGGACCTGTTGAGTCAAATTATACGTGTATAATTTTCCAATATAAATTGTCAACCTAGGAAGGTAAACTGATGAGATGCAGTGCATAGTATATGCATGTTGAATACTAAAATTGTTAATTAATTATACAAATAACAACTAATGCTTATTTCCCATGTCAATAATATCGCAGCAAAGGCTATGGAGGGGCATATATCATCCCTCTATAGCACTTAATATTTCTGATATTGATAGTGAAAAGATAAAGATCAAACAACAATCAACAACTCATGTTGCTTTTATGTATCAGTACTATTGTAGCAATGGTTATGGAGCAACATATATCATCCCTCTATAACACTTTTGTTTGCTGATACTGATGCAGGAAAGATAAAAGAAATCAATCCCAATCAAGAGTCAAACTTAAAAAGCATGAATCCAAGCATTGGCCAAATTAAAAGAGCTCATCAACATAAAATATTAATTCACTTAAAAAATCTATAGTTTGTTTTAGGAAATACAGAAAGGAAACACTTGCTGTTACAGGAAATTATTAATGCATAATTAAAGCAGAAATAAACACACACTCTGTTGTGGGAGTTATGAGCGAAGGGGGACCTCCCACACTCACAACTCCTTCAAAGATTAAAGAAGTTTCTCAAGAAAATAAACAGAACATAAACAATTTTATTAATATGAAATAATAGTTGATTATAGTATGATATTGTGCCCTGTAACAACAGCTTCCAACCCAACCAAAAACTCTCTCCCGCCCTTGGTACAAGAAAATTACATCCGATTTATACATTTCTGGCAGCCCATATTTGGCTTTGAACAAAATAGATTACAAAACTAAGCCTACAACCCATAATACAGATACAGATTGACAAAGTAAACTGCTGTTGGGTCTAATCCATGACCAGAGGTACGGATTAGACCATTTCCGTTGCGCGGCTGAAGTTGTCTTCCCATGTAGGCAAAAAAGAAAATATGAAGGTTAGGATGGTTGCAAAATATGATTCAGAATAGTGGATAGGACAACGTCCATAAATTGCAAATTATCTTCAAAATCCATATCTTTACTCGATCTAAGGATGAGTGGATCATGGATAACCATCAATCTCGTTGTAGGATTTTGAGGTGGTTGCAGGAAATCGGCTTATCTATAGGAAATCTGGAATGGTTGCAGGAATCTCAGTTGTATGAGTTATATGCAGGATTGACGGAACTGTTTGAATCTAACAAATATGTGCATGAGTCCAAGGCTAGTTAGAGTAGTAATGCAATAATGACACAGCCAGTTCAAAGAATACTCTAAATTATATAAAATGACACTTCTAATGTTGTTTCAAGATACCTTAAGCCTCTTATACCCTTTTTAGCCAAAATTAGATGACATAGCTAGACTAGGTATAATTAAAGAGAAAAAAGAGGTCAAAAATGGGGGAAGCAAGGCTTAGTATAGGTGGCAAAAATAGGTAAAGTTTAGACTTAACATCTCCCCCACACCAAAACTCTTGCATGTCCCTATGCAAGCAAAACTGAAGTAGTCTTCAACAAAAAGATAAATTTTCACCTGGGCTGCAACCACTATAGCTAGGTGATCTAACTAAGCCCGACTAGATTCTGCTTGAATATATCCTCTATACTCCTCAGTCTTCTTCTTTAGGTGGACGAACAGGCCCTGCTTCTTTTTCGTGATGTGGGCTTCCTTTTTGTTCCACTCTTCGTGCTCCTGCTGCATCTTGCGACTATTTTCTTTTAGAGCCACGTTCTCTACTTTCAAGACTCATTATGAAAGGGTATGTTCTCTGATAGTTTCCTCCAACATTTGTCAAGATTGTTTCTTTAATGGGGTCACTGCTCCCTCATTACGCCCTTGTGAGGATTGGGGCACGCCCACATCCTCCTGTGACTTCATGGCTTCATTCTGACTTTCTTGCAGTAAGGGGTCTGGAAAGGACACAGTGTCCCTATCAATGACTGTAGTAAGGTTCACCTTTTCTTTTCCCTTGTGCTGGCCGTAGGACTTCTCTGTATTTTTCTTTTTAGTTGGTGCCCCCTCTTTTGTTGTATCCTTGATGGCCAACTGGGCAGCCTAGCTTCTGCTATACCATTTTGCAGGGGTCAAAGGCCCCTTCTACTGAGAGCTCTTCCCAGAAGTTTCATCGGTCACCACAACTACATCATCCTCATTTTTGGCTCCCTGTAATTTATGAGAGTGGCAAGAATAAATTTTGCAGGGGCCACATCAGAACCACTTTGGAATCCTAGGATCTATCCTTCCTAGATTCAGAGAGGGATCTCTCTATTAGTGTCTTTGAATGATATGTCTTTATGCTTGATTATGATATTAGGCTAGTTATGAAGCTCAAAGGAACTTGTTTGTTTGATTGGTTGGTTGAGATGGATATCAGAAAAGGAAAAGGTCACTAGAAGGGTGAAGGTGAGAGTGGGTTGAAGAATGTTTCAGATGATAGGATAGGTCAAAAGACAGTATCAATCCATTGGGCTATGGAGTCATAAAAGGATTTAATTTTGCAACATTTCTACAAGGTTTTCCATGGAGCAAGTCATCTATATCAAAAGATCTCTTTAGATTGATTTGTGGCATGAAACATCAAAGTGTTGTGAAAGAAGCAAAGTTAGCAATCAATTAAGAATCTATTAATTTCACTAAACAATAAAATCCTTTCAAAGTAACTGTTTAAAGCAAGCCAAAGGACAGGGCATACCATAGACTTATTTGGATGAACTTTTACTAAAGTACACTTTTCAGACAACAATCCAATAATCTAAAAGAATACTTTTAGAAAGGGGAAAACATATAAGAAAACGAAGGGCAGCCTAAGATCAGGTAAGAACTTTGAATCTATCCTACTTTTGGCATACTCTTAAAGGGAAAATTTCAAAACAGTTGTTAAAGACATGACCAGAGGACAGGGCTAACCATAGAATTCCCTGGTTTAGACTCTACTTAGCATGTAATGAAAATATCATTCAAGAACAATGTATCAAGTTTTACACAGCAAGACATGGGCTCACCAACATTCCTTGACTGGTTATACTCTATTGAATCATTCCCAAATTAACTATTAGAAGAAAACATAGAGTTAAATCTTTCAGACAGAAATAGGGTACTTTTCAGTAAATCCTACTCTAAATTTTCTGTTCTTTATCAGAGAAAATGGACAGCATGAAAAAAATGAGGAAAAACAAATACAGTGAGGAATAACATCACCATTAACATAGACCAGGATCCCATGAATCATCTTGTATTATCGATTTTCAAACTAGTTACATTCTTCAAGTCCAACAGGTCTTTACAGCTCTAACTTCTCTTCTCAGGCTAGCATTCTTCAATTACATCACAGTACTTCAGCAACTTTAGTAACTATTTACACTTGATAATAATTCATGTAACAATCAACCAACCCTTTACAATGTGCTCCTTATGGAGTATTTATAGTTGAATGAGGAGGTGGAGTGAAAGAAAGGGTTCTATTGTGTTCATTTAAGACAGAGTAAATGTTTCTCAACCTTAGGGAATTTACATAACCCAAGAAAAATAATATTTAATGTTTTAACTCTGTTAAATGAATGTTTCATCAACTTATGAGCTACTTGGTCACATTTTTTGACTTTTAGGTATATTTGGTAGGCTTGTAATAACTTTTGAGCTATCTTTTTAAAATATCTCTAACTGTGCATATTTGTATGCTTTTGAGGCAAATTAAGCCTGTAGGTGGCATTTTTGGTCTTCAGAAGGAGTAATTGCTCCACTGATGTGTCATTCGAAGCATCCTTTTGGGTGATTTGTCATGATTATGTCCTTTTAGACTCTGTTTTGGCCTTAATTATGATTTTTAGGCCGTCTTTAATCATCTTTTGCTTTTGTCACTTTCTGCTGACTGTTTTATCTTTAATTAATCTGTCTTTACACTGTGCTTTATCCATAATTTTCTTGGTTAAGCCTTTTACCTTTTGTCTCTTAATCTTCACTGTCCTTTTCTTCTTTGCTGTGTGCAGGTATCTTTGGCGCGTTGGAGGGTTTCATTAAATCCACGCTCATGATACGCTGATCAAAACTTTGAATTTGAACCCTGTGAACTTGTTTTCTTCTTGATTTTGCCCTGAGGATCGTCATCCTGGGCTTTTCTTGCCACTGCTCTGGCTTGTGAGAGGGCTAGCTTATTTTCCCGCCATTAAACCTGCAACTCAACATAAAATATTAACAAATCCTGCATTTTTTGGATAAAAATGCGATCAAAGGTTTAGGGAGTGGTTTATGGAGCGATGGCAGAGGAAGGGGTTAGTGCAGGGAAGAGGTTCCATAGGCGGAATAGGGTTTGAATTTGAATCGGGCACGAAAAAAGGAAAAGGCAGTTTTGTGAAACCAGAAGTGGTTTTCACACAGGATCTAAGCGGAAAATGGTTTTAGTTGTTTTAGATGCAATATGGTTAATTGGGTGACACCCGTCCAGGCCAATACCACTTGTTTCGCGTTGTTTTGGGTGGTTAAACCCTGGGAGCATATTGCACGCAAAAACATTTTGGGACCGTTAGATCTGGGGGAGCCAGATCGACGGTGGAGGATAAGCACGACAGGAGGAGATGCGCGGTGGCGGGGGATGTTGGAGTACAGGTGGTTTGCAACGATTGGTCGGCAGGAGGAAAGTGGAAGGTGGGACCAATAACAGATGTCAACAGCTTTGTCACATTACGAAAAGGTTGATCAGGCGGAGTTAGCAGGAGCCATTAGATTGGTCAAGATCTACGGCAAATATCTTATGAAGGGATAAGTGGAGTGGGGGTGAAAAGAAGTGGAAAAGGGGTTTAAGAATAGCGGGAGGTCGCGGGCCTCGGATCATATGAGGAAGAGGAGCATAAGGCTTTAATCCCTAAGGGGCTTAAGGCTTAATGTGTCAAATGAGTGGAAAAAAGGTTAAAAAGTGGGTTTTTAAGCATTTTTTGAGGTTCCAATAAGTATAAAAAAGGGGCTTAAACCATTATAAAGGAGGTTTATAAGGTTTAGAGGGGTGTTTTTTAAAGGAAATGGAGGGTATGAGGGAAGAAAGTGACTTTTCAGAGGAAGAAATGATGATTTAGGGTAGGTGAAAAAATGAATGAGATGGAGGGACTTTGGAGGAAATAAATGAAGGTGATATGGTGGAAGAGGGGCATGAAAACAATCTTCATGTGATAAAAGCAGGGCTACTTGAAGGATTTTGATGAATTTTTCAATGGAGTGATTCTTGAAGATAATGAACATAGTGAGGTTTCAAGAACTCTCAGATTTTTCACAAAAATTTGTTTCTTGAAAATTGAAAGACTATTTTAGCCATCATGAGGTATAACAGAATTTATAGATGGCTAACAGTGGCTCCATTTGGGGAGGGCAGCTCCTTGGAGGTGTCAAGAACCTCAGAGATAAATCTCTGGAAAATAGACTAGTGCCTTTGTAATTTTGCTGCACTTTGACAACCTCTTTCTTCTTTGATCATGCTGCTTAAAAAGGTGATCAGTACTACATCAAAAAAATAATTCATTCCCCAAACAACTACCTACACAGCCTACTTCCTAAAAAAATTTCTTCAATGGGTGCACTTGGACTTGCAAACCCTTTGACATCAACATTTTATTCTTTTCAAAAATAGGAAAAATTGATCTATTGCTACCCTTATAACTTCCATGAGTTCAGATTAAATAGGTGAACTCAACAATTCTCTACCTAAGCTACTATCTGTCAAGATTAAGCAGTTTGACAGATATTCATTCTCTATATTCTAAAAAAGAAATTTAAAATACAATCAAATCAGAATTAAGCTGTCTGATTTTCTGTGATGGCTATGGCATCGAATACAAACTTCACATGGACCTTTATTTTTCAGAAAATTTAAAACAAAATTGTGAAGGCTTAAGATCTGAAAATAATGAATATCCTTCTTTTCTTCTTGGCTCAAATTTTGATATGTTTAGAGGCATCTTCTTCTTTCTTTCGATTCTTTGGTTCAGATTTTGAGCATGTTTGAACCATTTTTTCTTCCATCCTAATCCATTCTACTAATAAGCCAAGTTTAAATATTTTGTCAAATATTCTTCACTAACCTATCAGCAATAAATTGAAATTTATCTAGTCATGATTAGGCTGTATGACCAAATAACAATGTTCTTTTAAAGTAGTGGCATTTAAGCTTGCACACTTTCAGATTTTATTTTTTATTTTTTGGTATGGGGTTGTGCCTTTCTTCTTTTAATCTGACATCTTTTCTCTTTTTCTATTGTTTTTGTTATTTTCTTTTCCTCTTAAACAAAATTTTATTTATAATGAATCAAAGCTTTGAACATAAAATTAACAAAAGTAATGCTTGAGCATCCTGCCATTGACAGGACCTCCAAAAATTTTAGCTCCATCCATTTCTTGAAGAAAAAATGCATTGTTTCCTATAGCAGATTGAATGAGATAAGGGCCCTTCCATAAATTTTCAAACTTCCCATGTTTTCCCTTATCTTCTTTTCTAGAATCTCATTTCAAGACTTTATCACCAATATTGAAATCACTTTCCTTTGTTCTTTTATCAAACAATTTCTTGACGTTTTCTTGTACTTGTTGTGCTCTGTTGTATACTTCCTCTCTGGTTTGATGTAAATGTACAGTCCAATTTATTCTTCTTTTCATATCATTTTCTTTAGACTGCACTTCCTAGATCAGCTTCATGACTGGCACTCCTAGAATGGTTGGAAATATTGCATCTACTCCATAAACTAGCTGGTAAGGGGACATCCCAATTGACTTCTTAGTGGTCAATCTGTCTGCCCATAATGAATGTACTAGCTTATTGTGCCATGATTTCTTGTTTTCTTCAAGAAATTCTTGATTATATTTACCAAACTTTTGTTGGATGATTCTACCAACCCATTACCTTGAGGGTAATAAGCTGTAGAATGACCCAATGTTATCTGATATTTGTGTCAGAATTACAACATCTTTTTGGATCCAAATGCAGTTGCATTGTCTGTGATAATCTTCCTAGGACAACTAAATCTAGACAGGATATGATTTTCAAGGAATGAAATGATAACTGAGTCTGTGGCATTCCTAGAAGGGATGGCTTCTATCCATTTGGTAAAGTAGTCTGTTGCTGTGAGGATCCACTTGTGTTGGGCAGATGAGGTAGGATGGATTTCCCCAATGAATTCTAAACCCCACTGTTGGAAAGGAGCTTCAACAGTGATTGGTTGCAGAGGTAAAGGAAGAAGCTTTTTTTTGCCTTCAAAGATTTGACATTTATGATAGGCAATTATCATTTTATGGACATCTTGAAAGAGATTTGGCCAATAATAACCAACTCTAAGGATTTTTTTCACTGTAGTCTTCCAGTAGAGGTGGCCTCCACATTCTCCTTCATGGAACTCAGGCTTGATCTTATCTGCATCATTCTCAGGAAAACATTTAAGAAATAATCCTCTAGCATTTTCCCAATATAAACAGTTATCTAAAATGCAGTAATTTACAGTTTTTAACTTTAAAAATCTTGCCTTTGTTTTAGAAAAACTAGGAGGGGTATTAAGATTGATAAAAACATACAAAATATCAGCATACCAAGATGAATTCAAAAAATGATCTTCAATCATTGGAGTTTCCAACTCCTCCTGTTCATCTAATGCATTAAACATGTTTATATCAAGATCTTGAAAGTTGGACTCAGCCATAAGTTTTGCTAGTCCTTGACCTTTTATGAGTTTAGTGGGTTTGATTTCTAAGTCATACTCTAAAATTATGGAAATCCACTTTCCTCTTTTGCCATCTGGATCTTGTGTTAAAATGTCTTTTGCTACTGAATGAGGCACAAATGCTATGATTTGGGAATGCAAAATGTAAACTTTGAAGTCTTTTAAGGCTTTGACCAAGGTAAAGGCTTGTTTTTCCATTATATTATACTTCAAAGGTGCATCTCTTAATGCCTTGCTGAAAAATTCAATAGGTTGTTCTTGTCCCTTCATGTTTTTCTATAACAGGACAATAGCCACTATATGTTCTGATGCAAATGAAAAAATGAAGAAATATTTTGTGAAATCAGGACTAATAAGAACTGGTGTTTTAGTAAGTGCTTGTTTTACCAGATGAAATGATTTCTTTGATTATAAGTTCCATTTAACTCTTTCTTCTCTTTTAAGCATATTTGCCATGTTTCTAAGGAGTTCAGCTAGATTGGGTATGAATCTTCTCAAGAAATTAATCTTTCCAATGAAATATTAAAGTTCCTTGATGTTTCTAGGATAGTTGATTTGCAAAATATCATCGATCCTCTTTGGGTCTATCCTTATTCCCTCTTCTGATATGATGTGTCCAATAATTTTACCTTCTTGAAGACCAAACAATGTTTTCTTAGGATTTAAGGATAACCCATATTTTTTTCATTTCTCAAAGACTTTTCTCAAGTGTATTAGGTGCTCTTCATCTGTTTTAGAATAGATAGTGATATCATCAAGGTAAATCACAATGAAGTAACCTATTTCTTTTGAGAATTCTATATCCATGGCTCTCTGGAATGTGGCACCAGTGTTCATTAAACCAAAAGGCATTTTCAAATACATGAAAGTACCCCAGGGAGTAGTAAAGGCTGTTTTCAGTTGATCATCAGGGTGTACCAATACTTGATTGTATCCTAAGAAGCCATCTAGCAAAGAAATTCTTCTGGAACCTACTACCCTTTGTAAAATATGATCGAATTTGGGCAAGGGGTAGTTGTCTTTTAAGAGGATTTATTTAAGTTTCTGAAATCAATACAAACTTATTTCTCCTGTTTTTTTCCTAACTGATACAAGATTAGACACCCATTCTGAGTATCTAACAGGGACAACAATTCCAGCATCATACATTTTTCTAATTTCCTTCTCAACCAGAGGTAATTGAACACGGTTGATTCTACGCAATGTTTGTCTAAAAGGTTTCTGGTTTTCTTTGAGGGGTATCTTATGCTGAATTATCTCTGTATCATATGATTTCAAGTCTTCATAACTCCATGCAAATACATCAGAAAATTCTTTAAACAACTCAATGTATTTCAGTTTAATGTGAGCTGGCAGTGTCTTGGATAGTTTGATCATTTTAGGCTTTTCTTCACTGCCTATATTGCACTCTTCTACTTTAGCTTTAGTAGGTTCTATTTTTGGCCTTTTTGCAACATCATTAAAGTCAAACAATTCTTCTAAGGGTACCAGTCGTTTTGGCAAGCTTTCAGTTTTAGATTGCAACACCTCTAGATCTTCTTTTTCTAAATCTGTGTAGTTCTCTATTTTATGTTTGGGTACTTTGGTTAATAGATTTATATCAGCAATCTCAAGGGTTTCTTCTTCTTTAAAAAGTGATTTTTCCTCAATGGGACAGTCTTGTTCATAATTTGAATTTGAACTTGGCATTTCAATTTCATTTCTGGACTGTAGAAAGTCTTATATTTGTTTATCTCCTTCAGACACTTGCCAGTATTTTTCATTATCTGGCATAACTGGTCTATATTTTACTTGAGCTGTGTATTTTTTTCTTTCATAAGGCTTCAGACATGTACTAGCAGCAAAGGCTAATCCATTGGCAAGGATGTTTTGGTTTCTAGGGAAAAAAGTGAGTTGGAATTCAACAAATGATTTTAACAAATCCATGGCATCATCTCTATAGGCTCTTAGTTTGGGATGTTTAGCAGTATATTCCCCCTTTACTTGCCTAATTATCAATTCTAAATCCCCATGGACTGTTATCCTCTTGGCCCTTATATTTTTCAATAAATGCAGGCCTAAAAGGAGAGCTTCATACTCTGCTATGTTGTTTGTGCATTGGAAGTTTAATCTATAGGAATGACCCTCAACATGATTGCTTTTAGTTTTGTGCACCCATATGCCTGCTCCTGCACTAGGTTTAGAGCAAGACCCGTCAAAACTCATACTCCAAAGAGGATTGTTTTCATATTCATCATTTATTTCATTTTTGTCCCCTCTGCTTTGTTTGCCTAACCTGTCATTGTGTTGTTCCTGTAGGTCTACATTATGTTGAATTTTGTTTTGTTCCTCAGGGTTTTCGATGTTTTGAGGATTTTTTCTTTGATTTCCTTGATTGGTACTATTTTCATAATTTTTTTGATGCTCAAGACTTGTGATCCATTTGCTGTGATTTTCTGAATTAGAAAATTGTTTTGTAGTTTTCTCCTTGTTTTCCTCTTCTTCTATGGCTGCCACTATGTTTGGATGTGGAGTGGCCACTATATTGGTTGATGTTTTATTTACTATTCCTTTCTCATTAGAAATTTCATCATTGTAAAGAATGAATAAGTCAAGGTCGGTGTGTATTGAATAGAGAGGGGAGTTTTTTGGTCTTTCTTGAATACTCACCATATATTTCATGTGTGTTTCCCTATAGAGTCTTCTAGGTTGACTGAAGACATGGATGGTGGCATAAGTCATATCCATCTACATAGTACCTTGCAACTTAGCACCCCATGATCTTGAAAGGAGCATGCCATATTTGGGGGGTATATCAGCCACTACAATGTCCATCACTAAGCTTTTGGCTGGGATTTGGGCTAAGTTAACACATAAATCTTTTATTAGGCCTAGGCATTTTACTCTGCTTGAATCAAAGGAATATAAATCTTTATAAGGTCTTGTTACCTCAAGGCCTAATCTTTCCATTATTACTTTGGGCATGAGGTTATGTGATGCCCCTAAATCAAGCATGGCATTGTGTAACATCTTATCATGGATAGTCAAACTAATGTAGAATGGAGGGGTAGTTCCTTCTTGAAATTTTCCTTCAATCTTTGGACCGAATAGAAGCTCTGGTGTATCATCATTTAAGTTAATAGTATCATGAATATATTCTATGTTGAAAGCTTTCAAAACTTGACATCTATATACATTTTGAGTGACTAACTCAGTGAGTGGGACAAAGATCTTGATTTTGGAAATTTCATTCTCTAGGCTAAAAGGAATTTGATTTTTCAAAATGTTTGATTCAACCTTTTTATTCACTCCTTTATCAGCAAAATCATCTTGCTGATTTTTATTATTTGCAGCAGTCAAAATGGCTTTTTCAGGAGCATTAGCTAAAGTGCTAGTGCTGCTAGGGTTGCTACTAAGTTTGTCTTGAATATGAGCGTTTTTTCACTTATTTTGATCAGAAATTTCAGCCACTGTTTTATGATTTTCTGTTGTCTTTTTGGAAGCATTTATAGGGCTAAATTTGGAAGAATTATCAAAGGCTGTCTTTTTGGGAGTTTCTTGGTTCTTTATACTTCTTAAGTCATATTGTTTAGGTGCTCCTATGATGTAAATTTCAAGTTCTTTTCTGTAGTATTTAGTTTCTAATCTTCTATCATCATAGGGTGTATATAGACCTTGTTTTCTTTCATGGAGGAAATCAGAATCCTCATTGTTCACCTCCAGCATGTTCATGTTATCATCCTCTGTTTGTTCAATTGTTTCTCCATCCTCATTAACATAGTTTTCTTGGAAAGGAGGTCTGATCTGATGATCATAATCTCTTTGTCTGTTTTGAGGTTGGTTTCTCCTAAAGTTCTGATTTTGGTTTTGGGATTGGTTTCTGTTTTGAGGAGCTGTTTGGTTTTCTCTAGATTGAGCTCTCTCATATATGTTCATCCTATCCATCATCCTTTCCATAGGCTTCACCACATTGTCCAGTTTTGAGTCAGATGTGGAAGTTGCAGCTTCATCCCTATATGATACCCTCTTCTCAGTCTTCATTCTAGCTCTTTTGGAAATCAAATTTGGCTCCACGCTGATTTCCCCTCTTTGCATATCTTCTAATGTGAGGGGTTCCCTTTCTCTAAGTTGGTAGGCCATTTCCGGATGAAATCCATCAGGGAATTTCATTAGAGCTAGGCCTTGTGGAAGTTTCATATGGATGGGTAGGGCATTGTACACACTATTGAATCTAGTGCAGTACTCTTGAACTCCTCCAACATTCATTTTAATTTTTTCATATTCAGATAGAATCTGGAGAGGATTCTTCTTAACCTCCCATTCTTTTAGGAATAGTTGATGGAAAGCTTGGAGGTCATGGATACTATTAGGGGTTAAGGCTTTAAACCATTTTCTTGCTTCTCCCCCTAAACTTTGGGCAAACATTCTAAGTTTTATAGTTTCATCATCTATTTCCTGTCTGTTAAAGTAGTCATTCATTTTTTCCACATGTAGTTGAGTAGTAGTAGAACTACTAGCATCATATAATGGAATCTTGGACTGATAGTCCTATGGTAGAACATGTAAAGGCAAAGGAAGGACTAAGGGAGTATACCATGTTTCCATGATAGGATTTTGTGGAAAAAGTGGGGGGTTTACAGGTGGAGGAAGGTGATGAAGTGGAGTGGTTTGAACTGTGGATGTATGAATGGATGTAACAGAAGTACTTGGACTAGCTAAATATTGTTGAGCAGATTTAGGATGAGAGAAACCAAAATTATGAATGACATGAAAATCAGGTGGTGTAGATGGAGGGGTTTCTTTGCTATCAGTATGATCACCACTAGATTGGGATGAACGTGGAGGCTCACAGTCTCTCTGATCTATACCACTAAGTGACTTATTTCTAGATGGGTTTCTTATGAAAGGTAAGTCAACTTGAGTATCTTGCAGAGCTGTAATATTTTCAGGGACATAAATAGCTTTGTGGATTGGTTTGACAATATTTGGACTCTTGGATTTAGGAGACTTCCTAAGGATGATTTATGTATTGTCAACTATCTCAGGAGGATTTGGGTTAGGATGGGCTCTAGTATGAATTCTTTATAAGCCACTATATTATGTTTTGAGACCCAATGATGAGAAAAGTTCAGCCAAGTATGATAGTCTTTAAAAGGCCAACTAATCTTATGAAAGAAAACTTAATCCTCGAAGTTCTCTTTAATGAGTTTGTATAATGTTATGATAAAAGAGTTTCCCAGTGGATTTTTTTGGAAAACCAAGGGAAATCAACAGGCCTACTGAAAACTAGTGGAGTCACCAGGTGGAGGATTTTTTACTTGTTACTAAGGTCTGGTTGTTGTCCACCATCAAAAATTATCTATTACTCAATATATCCCCTAGTTTGGCCACCACTTTGTTGGCTCCCTGTAATTTATGAGAGTGGCAAGAATAAATGCTGCAGGGGCCACATCAGAACCACTTTGGAATCCTAGGATCTAGCCTTCCTGGATTTAGAGAGGGATCTCTCTATTAGTGTCTTTGAATGATATATCTTTATGCTTAATTATGATATTAGGCTAGTTATGAAGCTCAAAGGAACTTGTTTGTTTGATTGGTTGGTTGATATGGATATCAGAAAAGGAAAATGTCACTAGAAGGGTGAAGGTGAAAGTGGGTTGAAAAAATTTTCAGCTGATAGGATAGGTCAAAAGATAGTATCAATCCATTGGGCTATGGAGTCATAAAAGGATTTAATTGTGCAACAGTTCTACAAGGGTTTCCATGGACCAAGTCATCTTGATCAAAATATCTATTTAGATTGATTTGTGGCATGAAACATCAAAGTGTTGTGAAAGAAGCAAAATTAACAATAAATTAAGAATCTATTAACTTCACTAAACAAGAAAAGCCTTGCAAAGTAATTGTTTGAAGAAAGCCAAAGGACAGGGCATACCATAGACTTCTTTGGACAAAATTTTACTAAAGTACACTTTTCAGACAACAATCCAGTAATCTAAAAGACTACTTTTAAAAAGGGGAAAACATATAAGAAAATGAAGGGCAGCCTAAGATCAGGTAAGAACTTTGAATCTATCTTGCTTTTGGCATACTCTTAAAGGGAAACTTTCAAAATAGCTATTAAAGACATGACCAGAGGACAGGGCTAACCATAGACTTCCCTGGTTTAGACTCTACTTAGCATGTAATGAAAATATCACTCAAGAACAATGTCTCAAGTTTTACACAGCAAGACATGGGCTCACCAACATTCCTTGACTGGTTATACTCTATTGAATCATTCCCAAATTAACTATTAGAAGAAAACATAAAGATCAAGCTTTCAGACAGAAATAGGGTACTTTGCAGTAAATCATACTCTAAATTTTCCGTTCTTTATCAGAGAAAATGGACAACATGAAAAACATGAGGAAAAAAAAATACAGTGAGGAATAACATCACCATTAACATAGACTAGAATCCCATGAATCATCTTGTATTATTGATGTTCAAACTAGTTACATTCTTCAAGTCCAATAGGTCTTTACATCTCTAACTTTTCTTCTTAGGCTAGCATTCTTCATTTACATCATAGTACTTCAACAACTTCAGTAACTATTTACACTTGATAATAATTCATCTAAAAATCAACCAACCCTTTACAATGTGCTCCTCATGGAGTATTTATAGTTGAATGAGGAGGTGGAGTGAAAGAAAGGGTTCTAATGTGTTCATTTAAGACAGAGTAAATGTTTCTCGACCTTAGGGAATTTACATAACCCAAGATAAAGAATATTTAATGTTTTAACTCTGTTAAATGAATGTTTCATCAACTTCTGAGCTACTTAGTCACTTTTGTTTACTTTTAGGAATATTTGGTAGGCTTGTAATAACTTTTGAGCTGTCTTTGTAAAATATCTTATACTGTGCATTCAATTTCTATGCTTTTGAGGCAAATTAAGCCTGTAAGTGGAATTTTTGGTCTTCAGAAGGAGTAATTGCTCCACTGATGTGTCATTCGAAGCATCCTTTTGGGTGATCTGTCATGATTATGTCCTTTTAGACTTTGTTTTAGCCATAATTATTCTTTTTAGGCCGTCTTTAATCATCTTTTTATTTTGTCACTTTTTGCCGACTGTTTTATCTTTAATTAATCTGTATTTACACTGTGCTTTATTCATAATTTTCTTGGTTAAGCCTTTGACCTTTTGTCTCTTAATCTTCACTGTCTTTTCCTTATTTGTTGTGTGCAGTTATCTTTGGTGTGTTGGAGGGTTTCATTAAATCCACACTCATGATACACTGATCAAACCTTTGAATTCAAACCCCGTGAACTCGTTTTCTTCATGATTTTTCCTTGAGGATCTTCATCCTAGGCTTTTCTTGCCACTGCTCTAGCTTGTGAGAGAGCTGGCTTATTTTCCCACCATTAAACCTGCAACCTAACATAAAATATTAACAAATCCTACGTTTTTTGGATAAAATTGCGATCAGAGGTTCGAGGAGTGGTTTATGGAGCGATGGTAGAGGAAGG